>BSBK01001108.1:0-600000 GCA_027943335.1 Chamaecyparis obtusa | reverse complement strand
TATGATGTCCTCACTAATTAGGAGTGCATATCTTGTATAATTAGGTTGACCACTAATTTGACATAATGTGATATCCTTCCTTCTTTCTTTCATCTCTCTATGGATTTTCATTATTTTATGATACATTCTTCTTTCTTTGGTATGTGATACTTTCTTTCACACAAGACATGAATGTTTCTTCTTTTAACAAACTCTCTTCATGCCATAAAGGGAAATGTTTATCATTTATGATCATCCATAGCATTTTTTTTCTCTCTCCTTGATGATTTGTTACTTTCTAGACGATATCTATTCAAGCCTATATGTTGTTTTAAGATTTTTTCTTACAACTTATTCTTGGATTAACATATCTCATGTAAGGTGCCAATCATTTAGGGTTAATTCTATCTTGCCTTCACTCTCGGGGGGAAATATTTCCTTTTCTATCCCTTTGTATAAGGATCTACTTTCCTTAGTATAGTGGCATTTTTTATTATGTGACATTATTTTCTCATAAGGAATTATTTTTTTTATTAGGATTACCTCTTATATACAAGAGGTGTATGTCCTAAGTCATCACCTCTTCTTTATTTGCAAAACTATGTTCATAGTAAACATTTTCCCTCACTTTGTGATTCAAATTTTTTTATCCTTCATAAAAAATTCCTATTTCACCTTGCAATAGGGGGCTAAATAACTGAATTTTTGTTCCCCTCTTTATCTTGGAGATTCTATCTTTGCTCAAGAACTCCTCTTGAAGGTAAATGTCTTGTAAGAAATATTTCTCCCCTTTGAGGATCCTATTCTAATAAGTGATATATCCTTTCACAATTATCTATGTTCTTAGTTTGTAAGGGTCAATGACCTTCATTAAGTGTAAAGATCTGTGTTGGTTCTATGCTGGAAACTTTGTTTTATTTGTGAAATTATTCTGTAATGTTTTTTTTTTTTTTAACATATATATTTTTTTGTAATTTTTTCAATATAAAGATAGTCTCAAATAAAAAATTAATTCTAACTTGAAAGCTCACCAAATGATTTAATTCAAGTACTTGCAAATATTCAAATAACAAATGTTAAATAGAATTAATTTCAAATAAGCACCTTTGAAAACATAGCATGTTGGAAATGAAATGTGGCCTTTTGAAGATGAAACACAACCTCAATAGAATGAGACACCAACCATTTATATGATCTCCTTTGCATTGGGAAATCCATTATGTGGCAATGTGAGAAACTTGAATTGGAATGGCTTCCTTACCAAACAAAAACCACAGCTGGAAAATCTAATTTGCACACCTCTAATGAAAACACATCTACCTTGCATAATGTTGCACGGTCTCCATATTCAATTTATGATGATCAGAATTCTACATAATTCATTAGCAATGATATCCAATTCAAAGTGCATAGACTTAAGAAGAGTATCACAATTCTTCAACTTCTCCCAAACCCTTGTTGCTTCCTTCTTCCAAATTCAAGTTTTAATCAAAAGATACATAATAGAATAAATTTCTTTCTCCAAATGCATTTCTTTTATAATAATAAAGATATCTTCTTCAAGACACCAAAAGAAAATAGCTTCTCTCATACACTTTTCACTTAAAATCCTTCATCAATACACTTTTCAATTATAAGCCTTTATTTAATAACTTAATAATTAATAACTCCAAAGCTAAAGCTTCATGAAGACACTTTTCACTTAAAAGGCTTCTTCAACACACCTTCAAATTATAACACAAATGATAAAGTCATTTATTAAGATAAACTTAATAAACAACTTATAATATGAAGCTCCATCAAATAGACTCTATTATATGCTCATGATGCCCAACACCCTATGCCTCCACTACATTGCTAAAAATAGAAACCCCACACAATAGACTTACTAAAAATAGTAAGTCCCTCAAATTGAAAACTCTGCAAATGAATCCACAACTCCACTGATACCAATGCCTAGGTGTCCTTCTAAAAATAGCAATCATGACAATCACCCAAAAAATCACTTACTATAAATAGTAAGTCTATTAATATGACTCAAACGAAGAGAAATCCTGACATCACAGACCTCCAGAGTGGAAACTAACCATTGGCTTCTCCACATGACCCTCTCCAATATCTTGATTATCCTACGAAGGTCATAGAAATAAGCTAATACTATGTGCCTAAAAATGGGGACATTATAGTCCTCCCTTCCTGAAATTACTTATCCCCAAGCAATCTTAGAAAACAAAACACAAAAGTCCACTCGGATCCCAAGGATAGAATGGAGTAATGTCCCTACAATCACTTGCAAAATTATGCAAATAAATCATGATTTACTGAGCTAACCAAAGCACATTGACATCATGCCAACTATAGTGATCTGCACAATCTAGAATGCTAAACTAGACACTACCGAGATCCTAGTCTAGATTAAACTCACAACAATCCATAACAAAGAAGAATGGATATCCTAAACCATCTAACAAACTAGGGGTCTCTACACACCCTACTAATCTTCTCTATGTACTCATGTAATCCAAATATCCATTCATTGTAAAACAAACCTAGATGTATTGCCCTACAAGTCACCTCTTGCTAACTTGCAGTAACCATCCCCATCAATTGCAGATGGAGTAAATCCATCCCATAATGGATGATATAAACCTAGAGCCAACCCACACCCATGTACAACCAAGTCCTCAACCAATGGGTCGAAAGAAAAATGATGAACACTCTTCCCTATGTAATCATGGTGAAATGCTCCAATCTATGACAGAGGCTCATCAACAACACTTCAAGAATTAAGAGATGGATCCAATCTCTATCTCTAAACAATTGGTTGGGCAGGATCCTGAATAACCTTCTTAACAAACCCAACCACCAAATCCCTATGAGGTATCTACAATTTTCTCCACTAAAAGTTGAATACAGCAAGAACCTTGGATGAGAGTAACCTCATAATATTTGAAAGGTCCTTCCTGCAAAACTAGACTCTCAAGCAAGTACTCCATGAAAGACTTCATGTAGTAGAAATTATAAGAAGAAACATCAACCTTCTCTCCTACAATCCATAAATGATCCCTCTGAAACTATGGCGCTTCCAACTACCGACCGCTATTAGTTGTATGAGAAAAATAAATATATTTGCTTCCAATAGAAGGACAAAAAATCACCATGAGAGCTCATCCCCAAACTATATGATACCCTATCCATGTCCTATGAATCAATGATAGTAGTGTCATAAAAATGACACACAACTCTCTAGAGAATTTGATCCTGCTACCTCAGGACTCTCAACAAACTAATCTGTATCATCTATCATCATGCTAACAACTAGATAAGCTGGTACAACAAGAAACTCTATATAGTCCTCCATTGATGCATTCATCTCATCTGTAGATACTATACTCATATCAAGGATGGATGTAACTACATCCTCATTACATCTATCATCCTTATCTATGGAAGTCAAATCACCACCAACCACCACTATATATAACTGAACTAGATACGGGATTGACGTAGATTGGACATGCTCCAACTCCACAACCACCTCTCTCAATGACAACTATGACTCCTAGAGAGCCAACTGGTTTCTCTCCAACACCTCAAAAATCACCTCAAGCTCATGGGTGAGCTCAACCACCTCCTCCTCTTTCCCTAATAATGCCTTGTAACAAGTACTACCCCACTCAGGAAGGTAATCCCCGTCAACTACCAACTATAAATAATTCTACTTCAAGATCCTAACATCCTCTCGAAGTGAATTAATCTTTGCTAGGGAAAGGCAACTACTACCCTACTCATCTAACATAGGAGAATCCAAACCATATACATCCAACATCTTTTGGATATCATCATAATGCTTAAGAGCTGAAGAAATATCCCTATCTCTCACCTTCAACTAACTGGTCACATGATGTCTCTGGATATCCGGGCTCCTACATAAGCTCTTTGACTCACTAATTGCGCTGCGATAGGAAATTGGATCATCATTCCTTACCACATGAACACTAACATCATGTGCACTAACAACCTCACACATGTCCATCAATGAGGTACTACTAGGTACCTCTACAAATATCTTATCTATATAAGTGGAAGCCATAACTATATCAAAATCCTTGCATGCCTTTGCTTCCCCCTCCACAATAAGTCCTTGTAAATTATGATCCTGGGACCTATCATCATCTAGTAACCACTCTAAGTCATCACCCAATATTTGATATGATATACAAGACTCACTGCAACATGAATCATCCTCATAGATAACATCAGTAGTGTCCACATCACGAATGCCAATATCATCAACCTATAAAATCTTTCATATCTCATGTTGCTACCAACATGACTCACTGCTGTAATAGAAACCAGAATTAGAAGAACTCACATTTTGCATGCAATCCTGAAAACTAACATTCACATCATGCGAGTCAAAACCCATAGTGTTACCCACAACATCTTCTACACTTTCCTTGTCATCAACGACATCAATAGGCTCAAACATAGGACTGCTATTATAAAAATCAGAACCTGTATCATTAGTAATTTCATTGCTACGAGTTGATGTAGGGCTTCGCACATCAATGGTGGCTATCATGTCATCAACATTTCCATGATCATGAGTTCCTATCTCATGGAAATGATGAGACTCAATGTAGCTATCCTCAAGAAAGTTTGTCATAACCACATGCTCATGAGAAGATGTGAGGTCCTACCCCAACCCATCTTAGCTCGACAGTTGTTTTGACACTTGGTTTATCTTGATGATACATTATTTAGAGACATTATAACTATTTTGGATTATGACTTTCTACCATTAGACTATATGAGATGATTTTTACAGATTTATATGATGATGATGTTAGTCGTACTCTTTTCATGCTATATTTGGTTTCATGCTTACCTTAAGATATATGAATTCTAAATTCTACATTTTTTACGTTACCTTACATAATAATAAATGCTAATAGTGTAATGATTTAATGATTAACTTAGAGTTAGTTGTTTATGAGAAATTGAACTTACATTTCGATGTTTGTAGAATTAGGATATAATTGGGATTTTGTTTATAATTCATGAAATGAAGTTTCTTTATGTATTGTATTTAGATGTCATTATTTTTCCTATTTCACTTTTGATATGATTATATATGCATTGAGTTTACGAGATACTAACATCTGAATCGAGTGTGTAGGATTATGACCATGGTTGTAAAAATAAGGAAACAAGGATGGATCTATGTGAAATCAATTTAAATCCAAGGTTGGCTCTAAGAAGAGAACGACCTCATTGTTACGTCATTTTATTTTGTAAATGTGATGCATGTATGAATGATGTTGTAAATATTTGTAAATACATAATTTGATGTAAATGTAATTATGTAAATGTAAATGTTAAATATCCACTAGGCATGCCAAATGTGTAATGTGATGTGTACTTTTGTGAGGTGTCACTTGACCCTATTGTGATGAGATGACATGCTTAATTGGAAAGTGGACCCTACCTCTTCCTTAAGTTATCTTGTGTATCCCTAAGCTTGGTTAGTGGTTTAAGAAACCTAGGTTTATGTCATCATGGTTCTATTTTTGGATGCAAATTTTACTAGGGTTTTTGAAGGGTTATATGGAGCCCTATGGTGTAGTTAGGGTTGGTTTTAAGGGCCCCAAGGCATGGGCATAGGTTAGAAGGCCAACTTTCACCATTTTTATTTTCCTAGACTTTCATATTACCTCTCTTAGTGGACCATCTTTGGTATTGACAAATTTGGGAATGCTTTCTAGGATAACTCACCTTCCTATGTTTTGAATTGCATACCATTTCCATAGCAAGGGGCAAGTGGCAAGTTAGCAAGAATCTAGAAACCCAACTTACCTTGGGATGAGGGTATGAGAGTGGAATGTTTTAGAGTCTTTAGAAAAAGAGACTAAGAGGTTAGGCACTTCTTGACTATGCTAGTTTAGAGTTTGAGAGGAAGGGACTTGAGAAATTCTAGTAGTTTTTGAGAAGTGAAGCAAGCTAGGAAGCAAAGGGATAGCTCTTCTACAAACCTCCATTGAGATTGCTTAGGAAAAAGGTTGGTGGATCTATCATGTTTATGTTTTTGTAATTGCATTGTGAAGATAAAAACTTTTGTGTGAATCTTGTGATGTGTTGTTTCATTGTGCTCATATAAATTTTACTCTTGTTCTACTTTCTTGTTTTGCAATGTGTTGTGAGTGTGCAAGATACTCCTCATCCTTGGGAAGATTTGAGGATGTCTTGGGGTGAATGATTTAGTTAGAAAATTCATATGTTTGAGAGCTTGGATGTATGGGCATCCTTGAGGCCTACTTATATTTTAGTTTGGGGGCCATAAGGGATGTGTTGATGCTCTTTGTGATGATTTGGTATGTCGGAAAAGATCTTTGTGAAGGCATGTAAGAAAGATATGTAAAGCTTGATTTTTATGAGTAAGGCATCTCCATATGAGAAGTTTCTACCTTCACCCATTTAAGGATCCAATTTTGATCCTATGTGCAAGCTTCGAAAGGGAGTATAGTGTGTGTGATCTTGTACCAATTTATGGAATGTATGTTAAATGTGTGTATGTTACATGTTTGTTTCTCATCCATTCTTGTTTCCCCTAGCTCGGGAGTGGCCATGAAATAGCCTAGGTTGGGAGGTGAGCCTCCATGGTCATGTAGAAAAAGTTTTGTGTTGCAGGTTTTGCTTGCATGGTGTGAAGATGAAGTTCAAGTTAAAAGATGAGAAATTTAAAAGAGTGTTTTAGGTGTATTAAGCTTGAGTGATTTTGCTCTACTCATATTGTTTTCCATGATATTGTAATGTAAAAGAGTAAAGCTGGAATTAAGGCTTAAATATTATCCTCTTGGAAGAAGGTTTTAATACTAGTTGTATTTCAAATTAATTCCTAGTAAATTTATTTGCTTCATTATAATTAAATTTCTTGCTACTATAAAAGAATTTGATGTGGTTACATGAATTTGTTATGGTATGAAAATGTTCAGTTTATTAATTGTCTTAATTTCTAGCAAAGTTTATGTTGTTGAAATGTCATAATTTGTTATGTTACGAAACCAATTTATGAAAATTGTTAAATAATTTATAAATTTATGAAATCCCTAGTGAATGAATTAATCATATTGCTATATTATGTTTACAATCCTATGTTTTATCCTACTGTTTAATTTCTAGAAAGTTTAGTATACATTTAAAGAGAAAATTTTTATTTTGTTTTGTCCCATTAGTTTTGGGCATTACATTTTGGTATTAGTGATGAAGGGTGCTCCCCTTAATACCACAAACACATAACAAAAACAAAGAACAACGACAATTTGCAAGAATAGAAAATGAGCTTCTTATTATGTCCACAAATGTGGAATTACAAATTTCAGAATTACAATATGCAAAGCCACATGGGCATTCCCTTACAATACTCTATAGGACAAAGCCTCGAATCATTACCCAGATCTACCCAGAACTGCCCTAGACAACACTACGGGCCTTCTTTATATAGGCAATTTCCACCGCTCGAGAAGGTTCCAAAAATTTAGCTCTTAAGGCTGACTATACATAGAATTATTTTATTTTCACAATTTTTACAATAGGGTCGGCTCAAAAGAAATATAAAATATGCTTTTAGGTAGCCCAGTTTTCGGAGGCCATAACTTTTTAACTGTAGCTCCAATTTTCTATTGTAACCACTTTTTGGAAACGCCATGATGAGATCTACAGTGTCTGACACGTGCAAGTGCTAGTCATTTAGGGGTCGATCACGATCTGGAGCCTCTAAGGCCTTCAAAATTGACTTGAAAGATTTCGTACCCAAAAACCTCAATAACTTCACCAATACATATGATGTGGTAATGAAACTCAAATGGTAGGCTGAAATGACTAAGATGAACCTTCACCTGTGAAATCAGAACATTCCAAGATTGTATAACCAACTTACTAAAAATAGTAAGTTTCCATAAATAGTAGCTCTGCACAAGATAGCCCTTATTGAAAACAAAACTAGAAATATTTTTGGGTGATGCAAGATTGCTCTTACACCCAAGATGCTCCTGCATCAATTAAAGTAGGGTTTCAGCTGTAGGACCTTGTCTATGAAATATGAATATGTTCCTAAATTATTACTGTCTTAAATTCCTACTTCCTGTAATGTCTATGTTATTAAAAAAAAAAATAGTATGTTAAGTAAATATTGTATGATATTGCTAAAGGATTAAATTCTCCTGTAGATTTCTATGTAAAAAAAAAGCAATTCAATAAAATTTCTATACTTTTCCTTTACATTTAAATAGTAAATGTTGTTAATGGAAGTAGACTATTTAGTAAACATAATATTTCTTTTCAGGTAAAACAAACTGTAAATTTTAGTAATCTTTCAATTTTTAAAACTTGAGTGAAGCATGTACCTGCAACAGAACATATGTAACTAAATATCTAAAGATAAATTTATTGAAGAGGAAATCTAGGCTCCATAAACAAATACTTTATAAAATCTGTACATCTCTCAACTTGATTTCATTAGTATATATATAGTCTCAGAAAAGAAAATAACAGAAGACCCTATAGTACATAAATCTATTCTGATTTTAGTAAGTACATACAGTTATATAATGTCTATGAATTTTATTTTTTTTAATTTTTTTTTTAATAGAAAAATACAATTAAAATATGTATAAACAATGTTACACATAAATATAAATTTTCAAAAGAAAAACACAAGTTTTTATTAACAGTAAAACTGGAAACAGAATGCAGTGTTTGTGTAAAAAAATATATAAATATATTATATATATATATATATATATATATATATATATATATATATATATATATATATATATATATATATATATTAAATATCATATAATATATACTATTTAATAACTTTATGAAAACTTTATAAAAAAAATACTAAAAAAAAGGAAATTATTTTATTGGGGGAAGGGTCGAAGCCCTAAACACCCCACGTGGGAAAGACTAAGTCCCCACCCGTAGGCGGCGGAGAGATGCCACCGCAGCACCACCACCACACGACTTCCCCACGGGGAAGGCGGTGGTGGTGTGGTTGCCACAACAGCGAGCCACCGGAGTTGTGGTAGGCTTTTCCTACCCGCCCCCCCTCCATCGCCTCTTCCTTACGGTTTGGCAATGCAGGCGGCAGCCGTACTGCACGAGTGGTGGGCAGCAGCCGACCCTTAATTAATTTTTTTTAAAAATAATAAAAAAATATGTATAATAAAATATGAATCCTGCAAAAAAAATATGAAACTTAGAAGAATATAAAAATGTTACGGTAAAACCCAAGTAAGAAGCATGTATAAACTTTTTAAAAAAATAATACAGAGCTTGAATGCATGATAAAATTTGAAACCCTAGTTTAGGAAACATTTAATAAAATCAATGTTGCATACATTTTACTGTAGATACATGAAAGGAGAAACTCTAGATTTGAAACCAGTGAAACCCTAGTTTTGTTTTGCATTTAATCATTCTAATCTCTGTGTGCCCTTATGCTCACACAAATGAATATATGTGAGTATGCACACCTCTGGTGTGCATTCTCACATAAGTGCATTTGTGAGATCATACCTTCTGTTGGGACTAAAAATGCAACATGGATTTTGAGTACCATGTTAAAATTTTACAGTTTGAAGCCCTTTAAGTGTTTTTCATGCATATGTACTCGACTGTCATGTTGAAGCCTATGAGGTGTTCCAGGTGTTTAACACACTCCATTTAGTATGTGCATGCATTCTGTGATGTTATTTTGTCATCCCGATTCATTCGGTGAAGTCCCATTTTAGGCAAGTGTCAATTGCACAATTCTGCTTAAGTGTCAAAACAGAGTACAGTAGCCCAGTTTGCCTTTGAATATCTTGTGTCCAGAAATGTTTCATGACCAGCCACTTTGAGGATGTTTAGTATGCATGTCAAAAAACCTATGTTCCAATTTTCAAGTCTTTTCGTATCCTTTTGATTAGGTTTTGAACTCCTCAGAGTTGGTAGTTTGTTGTTGTCATGTACTTGTGTAATTGTTCAAAATTTTGGAAGGGCCTATTTGATCAGTCATATCTTTGACCCAGTTGACCCTATTGAGAAAATTCCTTTTGCATCATATTCCAAGGGTCAAATACTTCCTATGTTTCAATTTTGAGCCCATGACGAATCCATTTGCTCAGTTTGCAAATGTGATTCCAAACACAACTTTTGTTGTTTTTCAAGTTGTGAAATGTGCAGATTGATCCATACCCCTGTTCATGATGTTATAATGTTGATCCATGATTGATGAGCTTAAATAGGTTGTACCACTGTGTTCTACTCTGAAAATACTACAAGTATGCCAAGTTAAAAGTCTTGATGAATCTTTTAGTATACTTTCCCAGGGTCATTCCATTTGCACAAATCACTGTTTCACTATGTTTCCCAATTTGCAATTCTAAGAGCCTATCTTTGCCCGATTGCCAAAAGCATCATGTTATTCATCATGAGCCTAATTGTGGAGTTGTACTCTCTATATGACAAAGAACAAATGCCCCTGATTCCGGTTCCTGAAAGTTTCATTTGGTCAGTTTTAAAAGCCAGTTTTGGAGCTGACTTGTGCATTTTGACAGTGCGGGTAGACAATGTTTCTAAATGGCCAACTTTGATCATGCATATCTTTTGGCTCGGGTCTCTTCAAGATTTCTTCTTCAGTGGGCATGTTTGTTTGTTTGAGGTCAGTGTGTGTCCCTAGTGGTGTGATCCCGTGATGGTGTTTTGTCATTTTTTGAAGCCGTTTTCTGGGGCCAATTAGTGTGATTGATCAGTTTTGTCGGAGTACAGTGAATTGAATGATATGCTTAATCCATGATGCTTCGTGGTCACATTTCTTCAAGCAGATGTGTGTGGATATGCAAAGATAAATGTGAAGTCTACAAGTGCTTGTCCTTTTGTTATGCTTCCTAGCTGACGATCTTTTGGTGCATTGAAATGCATTAGCATCTTGGTTATCCGTCTTATATGTCTTCCAGTGCAGAGTTAGCAACATCCATGCAAAAGTGGAAAATAATCCCACCGACATCTTCTAAGGCAAGAGTGAGTAGTTCATTCTTCACTAGGAGTATGATGTCATTGGATTTCCTTTTAAGGCCGATGCAGCTCTTAACTGGCACTAGTGGTACCTTTCGTGGGTATTCACCACTAGAAAGGCCTTTTCATTCTAACCCACTATCAAATACATATTCATGTACTTAAAAAGGGTTTGAAGGAAGATGATATACGGTTGGCACCAAGTTGATCATCATCATGCCCAAAGCAATCAACACTTCTTGAATTCAAGAAGTAATGCTGGCAATAGATTCATAGGGAGTAGGGTAGTACGCCACAACACTATTATATTGATGCAATAGTTGGCATCTATATAATAGTAAGCACAAATATCTCAAAGTTCCTAAGCACTAAATAAAATAAGATGGGCCTCAACTTCAATAGCAAGAATCATTCAAAGGCTCCCAATCCACAAGTTGGTCTTACGCAAATAAGGGAGGAGTCGACTGGCAGTACACATAATTTGTGTGCCAAGCAATGAAGACATGCCTTACGCAAGGGTGTCTTACGTAGGTATGGACCAGATAAATGCAAAGGCATGGGGCTGCCAGTCACACCATTGATTCACGAAATAGAAAGGAGTCAATGCCATTATATGGTGCTTTGCATGAATGAGAGCAGGCTTCAAACATTTTAGAGGGACCTGCGCATTAATACTAAGGAAGTTTGTAGTAGATTGAACACAAACCATACAAAATAGAAGCTACCAGTTTTGTGTGCCTCATGCAAATTTTGGAGGGCCAGTTAATTGGAGTTATGTGAATGAATAGAGGATAGGCACATTTTGAACATGGTCAAGTGCATAAGCAAAGGAGGCATGATATTTTTCAAGGAGCTAGTGTTGGGGAAAACAAGAAGGGGCTGACATTTGGTATACACAGTGCCTTCATATTGGTGTTTCACATGAGTTGAAGGCTCTGTGCAAATGACAAACAATAAGAGAATCAGAGCCAAGTATGCAAGAGGCTATGTGAATGATAGAGAGCCTTACTTGTTGTGAGCTAAACCAAAATCCATGTAGACAATAAAATGGAAGAGGCGCAGAAATGTCACTATTTGAAATGGAGGCTATCTGCAGATAAACAGAGGCACCCACATGAAAGACAAGAGAATGCCAACAAATAGAAGAAAAGAAACTCACACAATAGAGGGTGAGTGCGCACCTAGTTGTGATGGCAGCCTACGTAGGTGAGCTTGGGGAATCCCAACACATGAATGATAGTGGGAGGCTGCCAGCAAATGAGAGGCCAGTGCACAAGATAAGAGGTGAGCTTAGGTGATTGGAGGCTACTTGGTACAAAACATAAATCTGAAGCCAGCAGCCAGTGCATAAAGGAGAGATGGCTCATGTTAATGATGAAGACCCAGCACATGGTGAGAGTGAAGTTAGCATGAATGATGGAGCCCTCCCATGTTTGAAATTGAGTGCTCCCTGCCTTGCGCTATGAGAAGGATTCACGTGACATTTAGAGGCCAGTGCAATGTACAAAGAGTAGCCCTACGCATGATACATGTGTCGTAGGGAGATGCCAATGGAGTGCGTAGGGCATGTGTGTTAATATGCCTCGTGTAATGGTGCTCTGAGTAAGGTAAATGGGAGCGTACATAGGTTTGAAAAGCCTGGGACAATTATCCCACATGCAGCCTAGGTTGGATTTTCATCATGTTTAAGTACATCGACACCACTATGCATTGTAAAGAAAGAAGCTCATGGATGCTTGGTGGGTCCGTTTGGTTAGAGTTCTCTATGCGCGGCAGGGCCCATAATTTTGTATGGATGTGCAGGGAAAGTTTTTAAAACATGAAAAGGCATTATTCCACATTGTTCCTGCTGGGTGAATTTAAGATGTTTACATACAACCACACAAACAAATGAAGTAAATTGAAATAGAGGAGGCTATGCCCACGCATGTGCTGTGCAATCACCTCAGTTTTTGTGCCAATGGGTTCAAAGGATAATTTTGCAGACGAAGAGCATTGGTTGGACACATGTCACTTGGTCGTGGATTCACTAAATGCAACTGGCGGTTAGACAAACATTTGGCAAATTGGAGGTAGCGGTCAACTAACCACGTTCACGTAGTCGCTAGGAAGTTGGCGGTTTGGCTAAAACATTCTGCGACTTGGAGATAACAGTGGTCGTGGGTTCATGAGATCCCTGGTGGTTAGGTGAAGCCATTCTACAATTTAGAGAGTATGTAGTCACAAGATCTTGAAGTCTTGACAGTTAAAGCAGATTCATTCCGCGATTCAGAGAATGGGCCTGGTCGCTAGTTCGCCTGATTTCACCCACAGTTAAGGTTTGGTATCGAGAATTGGAGATTTCACTATTCGCTAGATCGCTAGTGGTAAATGTGGTTAGTCCAATTATTCAGAGATTATGAGATACAAGCTTGTCACCAGTTCTCCAAGTTACATGGTTAACCTAAGGTCAAGTTCAAGCACCCAATCTACATGCGACACTTGGCAGATCCTGGTGCATCCTGTGGTAAAGTGTTGAATATGATATAAAATTACAGATTGAAAAAGAATTTAAATGATGACATAGTTGAAACTATAGGCTAAAATCTAAAGATTTCAATGGTCAGAGCCTGTTCACGGATTAATGTCTCAGAAACTCATTTTTTACCAGAACACATAAGTGTTATATGTTTTCGGAAAGGTCTCGGAACAAGGAATCCATTGGCAATGACATTTTTCAATTTCAGTCAGGTGTGAAAGAGTAGTGTGAGCTAGAAAATTTGAGGACAAAAATCAGGATCAGATCAAATTGAGAAGTGATTGCAGAAAGAGGTTGCAAATTTGGAGGGAAAATGTTTGTAAAGGGGGAATTAGTTGTAGATATTTTTGAGGACGGACAGGTGTAGGTGACTTCCATTCTCCTATATCTGGTCTTCTCTCCATTGTAACAAGGGATGGTGAATTTACAGCTGCTTGGCAGACTTGATTTTTTGGTCTAGTTTCAAAACTTTGATCTATCTGAATGTATTAAGGCAGAAAAGGTTTAATAAGATATAGTGGAATCTCCTATTTCAGATCTATGATGTCTTTTTATACTTTAGTTCATGCTCTTGTATGTTTAGTTTGTAAGGCATTTTGAACATGCTAGTTACAAGGTAACCGTGCTATTATTTATGAGTTTCCTTCAAGGAAGGAGTCAATCTTGTGAGTAATCCCAGAGGGCTAGGTATTAGTATGAGAATTTGATACTTGGGTGTGAGAGTGAGAGGATAGCTTGTAAGGCACTCTATCCAAGATTGTATTTGTTTTCTTATTAATTATTTTTCTATGGATTTGCATCTCATTGGACACTTTGCCTGGGATTAGGCACTGGTCTAAGTTCTGATAAGTAGTTCTCATCATCATTCATTTAAAATCAAATCATTTTTCATTTCCTGTTTGAAAGCATGAATGTTTAGAATCTGTACAGAACAGTATAGACATTATTGGTAATTCATTGAAGAATTGAATCCAATAGGTTAGCCTGCCTGAGTTTTAAACTCGAAGAGAAAAAGGGTGAATACCCTTGTCACATTTTCCATTTTTCTGCAATGATTATTTACTTTTGTTAATACCATGGATTGGCTTTCTAAGCTCTGCATTAGTTGTAGCAAAAGACATTAGTAAGTCATTGTGAGAACTCCTAATCCACTGTAGGATTTCATTGTGAAGCAGTGAGTTTGAAGATAGGTACACCCGCCTGGGTCTATGGAGCCCAAAGTGAAGGAGGATTAATATCCTTGTTAATTAGCCTTTTCCTTGTAATAATCTAGAATTGGGAGTCTAAGAGTCAAGCTTAATAGCTATATGGTGATTCTACATGAAAAAGTGCTAACAAATTGGCGACTCTACTGGGGACTAAATAAATGACAGCAAGTTTAAGATGCCCAATTCTTTGCTTTGTTGAATCATCCCAAGGTCTGGTCCACTTTGGTTATAGAGTCAATTCTTTTCAAAATTGTTATATATTCTCACTGAATGTGAGTGGTGACTCTGCATCTCTGTTTGATCAGTGTAATTAAAATATCAATATATCTATGATCCTGACAAACAGTCAGTATTATGTTATGGTTGTGTTGTGTTGCTGGTTTTGAAGATGGTTCAAGGTTGAGAATGTTCTCAGTTGATTCAATTTTGTCCTTTGTAAAGAGGTGGTGGCTCTATCGGTGTTTGAAGGTGATTTGGAGAAGCTTCAGATGAGTGTGTGTGCAGCAATCATAACATCTCCAGGTATTTGATTTTCATTCCAAGTTGTTTCATGAAAATCATGTGAAAAACTGTGTCCCTATTCAGTGATTTTAAAGCACTAAGATGGAAGGGAAGAGTTAATGTGTTTTGCATAAAAGATTTTGATTACATTCAATTGTTGTGTATTAGTGTATGCAAATGATTTTTCAAGGAGATATGTTAGTTTCACTGTGGATAAAATCTGCATAATATGTATGCTTGAGTTTAGATATACAAGGTTGTGATTGATTGAAGGAAGAAAATAAAATGTATTCAGAGTTTTCCCAGCCTTGTGTATCTCCAAATGTTGTCATGTCTCAACGAATATCCCAACCTGGAGATAGAAGAGGTTTTAAGTGTTACTCACCTTTAGACTTTGATGGTATTCCTAGTTACCCAAATATAATACACCCAGAAATTAGAAATTTCTTGCCCAAGTTTGATGGGAGAAAAGAAGAATCAACTGAAAAGCATTTGACTATATTCATGGACCTGATTGAAGATTTTTATGTCAGCCATGAAGATGTGATTATGAGATTGTTTGCGCAGTCACTGGCGGGAAGTGCTAGGGAGTGGTTTTCATTTCAATCCCACCATTCTATCCATTCTTGGAGGGATTTTGAATCAGCATTCATTGAAACATATGGATAATTTATTTGTGAATACAGTCTATTAGTTGATTTTATTGGCATCAACATAGAAGAAAATGAGTTAGTTAATGATTTCAATATTAGATTTGGGAAAGCATTAAGAAGAATTCTTGAGAAATGTAGGCCACATAATGCATTGTCATTAGTCATTTACTTGGCTGCATTTGATAGTAAAATGGGTTATTTGTTGAGAGACAAGGAGCCACAAAGTCTTCATCATGCTTTTCAGCTGGCATCAGATATAGAAAGAATGAAAAGGTTCGGATTGCCAAAGCTTCATGACATTGAGAATACAAGATTGCATGAGGTGACTTTCCCAAGTGTTGATACTAATTCAGTGATTCTAGTGAATAATGAAATGCAAGGTGAATGTTATGATCCGGCTGGTGTTATGTCAACTAATAGAAATCAGATTGGGCCTTCAAAATTGCTTCTGAATTTTGAGCCTAATTTTGTTTGTAATCCCTGTATTCTGCCCCAAGTTCAAAATAATGATAAGTCAATTGATTTGGGGGAAAATGAATTCTTAGCAATGACAATTCAAGAACAACAATATGATGATGTTGTGATTGCTAATGATGATGATTACTTTAGAGGCCTTGCTAGAGATCTTTGTAATCACTTATCTGATAAACATATTGATTCTTATGAGCCAGAGATGATGCCTTCTCTCTCTAATTTGCAGCAGGAGGTCTGTTATTTAAATGGTTTTCATTTTTCAGATTTAGAGGCATTTGATGTTTATAAAAATGACGGTGTCAAGTCCAAGATGCATTTAGTTTGTGATGATGAGTTAGTCTCGGCATTTCCAAATTCTTCCATTGACTTGGCAAGTTCTGAATATGAAAATGAAAGTTGTTTAAGTGATGACATGACTGAAAGTGTTCAAGTAGATTTGCTTTCAGATTTGTGTGAACTGGTTTATGAAGGTTTTCAAGAAAGTTTCTCTTATGGTTTGGATATTGATTTTGATTCTTCACTGGAAATGGAAATCAACTTGTTTGAGGTGGACATTGATGTTTGTATAGCATTAATAAAATTGAGACGATGTCTTGTCAAACTGAGATTAGTATTGCTAACAGTGCTCCTTATGACAGTGGTGTGTGTCTGAAAAACATGTGTCAGGATGAGGATGTATGTAATGGACTGCTGGTTGATTTATTCATGCCATGTTTTGAAATGTTTAATGAAAAAATGGATGAAGTTTCAAGTCCTATGAATGATTCCCTTTTTCAGCCAGAGGTATGTGTGTTTCTTCAAGATTTTGATGAAATGGATAATGATGTTGTGCTTTCAAAGGAGGCTAAAAGGAATCAGGAAGGATGCATGAATTATTGGGCAGATTTTGAATCTTTTGTTTTCCCGATTCAGCATCTTAATGTTTTTCAAAGTGAGTTAGAGTTGGGGCCACAAGTTGTGGTTAAAGATGATTTGTTTAAACAACCATATGATGTGCAAGAGGTTAAGTTTCAGAACTTTTATTTTGATGTTCAAGCAATTATTAATGAAAAGAAGCATATGTCCAGCTTGGAAGTTAAGTCAGAGTGTTCTCTACCTCGGGTGGTTGTGAGTTTTGATGGGTGTGACAATTTTATGTTACACAATAATCAATATTTTCAAATACTAAATGATAGTGAAGATACTGATTATTTTCTTCATGG
This sequence comes from Chamaecyparis obtusa, assembly GCA_027943335.1. NCBI lineage: Eukaryota > Viridiplantae > Streptophyta > Pinopsida > Cupressales > Cupressaceae > Chamaecyparis > Chamaecyparis obtusa. Next base: position 582,398 of record BSBK01001108.1, on the reverse strand, counting down.
TATGCTAAAGTTGTATGTCAGTATGATGGATCTTGTCAGTAGGAGAGTTGTTTTCAGGTTACCTTGGGTTCATGCAAGTGAGAATTACATATTTGATAGAGGTAAATGTTGACTCATGCTGACAGAGTTTTGAAGTTCTTTGTAAATGTTTGTAAATTTTGTAAAGTTTTTTTTTCTTCAAGTGTTCGGTGGTTGGTTTCGGGGTTCCTAGTTCAGAATAAAGAGAGAGAGAGAAAGTGAAAAATCTGATTTGATTTTCGGGGTGGTCTGCTTCTACCATGAGATTTTGAGGTTCTCTATGTGCTCACATGGGGCACACGTCCACAGCCAGAGCCACTGTTGGGACTAAAAATGCAACATGGATTTTGAGTACCATGTTAAAATTTTACAGTTTGAAACCCTTTAAGTGCTTTTCATGCATATGTACTCGGCTATCATGTTGAAGCCTATGAGGTGTTCCAGGTGTTTAACACACTTCATTTAGTATGTGCATGCATTCTATGATGTTATTTTGTCATCCCGATTCATTCGGTGAAGTCCCATTTTGAGCAAGTGTCAATTGCACAATTATGCTTTAAGTGTCAAAATAGAGTATAGTAGCCCAGTTTGCCTTTCAATATCTTGTGTCCAGAAATGTTTCATGACCTGCCACTTTGAGGATGTTTAGTATGCATATCAAAGAACCTATGTTCCAATTTTCAAGTCTTTTTGAATCTGTTTGATTAGGTTTCAAACTCCTCAGAGTTGGTAGTTTGTTGTTGTCATGTACTTGTGTAATTGTTTAAAATTTTGGAAGGGCCTATTTGATCAGTCATATCATTGACTCAGTTGACCCTATTGAGAAAATTCTTTTTGCATCATATTCCAAGGGTCAAATACTTCCTATGTTTCAATTTTGAGCTCATGACGAATCCGTTTGCTCATTTTGCAAATGCGATTCCAAACACAACTTTTGTTGTTTTTCAAGTTGTGAAATGTCCAGATTGATCTGTACCCCTATTCATGATGTTATAACTATTGATCCATGATTGATGAGCTTGAACAGGTTGTACCACTATGTTCTACTCTGAAAATACTACAAGTATGCCAAGTTAAAATTCTTGACAAATCTTTTAGTATACTTTCCCAGGGTCATTCTGTTTGCACAAATCATTGTTTCACTATGTTTCCCAGTTTGCAATTCTGAGAGCCTATCGTTGCCTAATTGCCAAAAGCATCATGTTATTCATCATGAGCCCTAATTGTGGAATTGTACTCTCTATATGACAAAGAACAAATGCCCCTGATTCCGGTTCCTGAAAGTTTCATTTGGTCAGTTTTAAAATCCGGTTCTGGAGCTAACTTGTGCATTTTGACAGTGTGGGCAAACAATGTTTCTAAATGGCCAACTTTGATCATGCATATCTTTTCACTCGAGTCTCTTCAAGATTTCTTCTTCAGCGGGCATGTTTGTTTGTTTGGGGTCAGTGTGTGTCCCCGGTGGTGTGATCTCATGATGTGATCCCATGACGTGATCCCGTGATGGTGTTTTGTCTATTTTTGAAGCCGCTTTCTAGGACCAGTTAGTGTGACTGATCAGTTTTGTCGGAGTACAGTGAATTGAATGATATGCTTAATCCATGATGCTTTGTGGTCACATTTCTTCAAGCGGATGTGTGTGGATATGCAAAGATAAATGTGAAGTCTACAAGTGCTTGTCCTTTTGTTATGCTTCCCAGCTGACGATCTTTTGGTGCATTGAAATGCATTAGCATCTTGGTTATTCGTCTATATGTCTTCCAATGCAGAGTTAGCAACATCCATGCAAAAGTGGCAAATAATCCCACCGGCATCTTCTAAGGCAAGAGTGAGTAGTTCATTCTTCACTAGGAGTATGATGTCATTGGATTTCCTTTTAAGGCCGATGCAGCTCTTAACTGGCACTAGTGGTACCTTTCATGGGTATTCTCAACTATAAAGGCCTTTTCATTCTAACCCACTATCAAATACATATTCATGTACTTCAAAAGGGTTTGAAGGAAGATGATATACAGTTGGCACCAATTTGATCATCATCACACCCAAAGCAATCAACACTTCTTGAATTCAAGAAGTAATGCTGGCAATAGATTCATAGGGAGTAGGGTAGTACGCCACAACACTATTATATTGATGCAATAGTTGGCATCTATATAATAGTAAGCACAAATATCTTGAAGTTCCTAAGCACTAAATAAAATAATATGGGCCTCAACTTCAACAACAAGAATCGTTCAAAGGCTCCCAATCCACAAGTTGGTCTTATGCAAATAAGAGAGGAGTCGACTGGCAGTACACACAATTTGTGTGCCAAGCAATGAAGACATGCCTGATGCAAGGGTGTCTTACGTGGGTATGGACCAAAGAAATGCAAAGGTGTGGGGCTGCAACTCACACCATTGATTCATGAAATAGCAAGGAGTCAATGCCATTATATGGTGCTTTGCATGAATGAGAGCAGGCTTCAAACATTTTGGAGGGACCTGTGCATTAACACTATGGGAGTTTGAAATAGATTGAATACAAACCATACAAAATAGAAGCTACCAGTTTCGTGTGCCTCATGCAAATTTTGGAGGGCCAGTTAATTGGAGTTATGAGAATGAATAGAGGATAGGCACATTTTGAACGAGGTCAAGTGCATAAGCAAAGGAGGCATGATATTTTTCAAGGAGCTAGTGTTGGGCAAAACAGGAAGGGGCCGACATTTGGTATACACAGCGCCTTCATATTGGTGTTTCACGTGAGTTGAAAGCTCTGTGCAAATGACAAACAATAAGAGAATCAACGCCAAGTATGCAAGAGGCTATGTGAATGATAGAGAGCCTTACTTGTTGTGAGCTAAACCAAAATCCACGTAGACAATAAAATGGAAGAGGCGCAAAAAAGTCACTGTTTGAAATGGAGGCTATCTACAAATAAATAGAGGCACCCACATTAAAGACAAGAGAATGCCAACAAATAGAAGAAAAGAAACTTGCACAATAGAGGGTGAGTGCGCACCCAGTTGTGATGGCAGCCTACGTAGGTGAGCTTGGGGACTCCCAGCATGTGAATGACAGTGGGAGGCCGCCAGCAAATGAGAGGCTAGCACATAAGATAAGAGGTGGGCTCAGGTGATTGGAGGCTTCCTGGTACAAAACATAAATCTGAAGCTAGCAGCCAGTGCATAAAGGAGAGATGGCTCATGTTAATGATGAAGACCCAGCGCATGGTGAGAGTGAAGTTAGCATGAATGATGGAGCCCTCCCATGTTTGAAATTGAGTGCTCCCTGCCTTGCGCTATGAGAAGGATTCACATGACATTTAGAGGCCAGCGTAATGTACAAAGAGTAGGCCTACGCATGATACATGTGCCGCAAGGAGATGCAAATGGAGTGCGTAGGGCATGTGTGTTAATATTCCTCGTGTAATGGTGGTCTGAGTAAGGTAAATGGGAGCGTACATAGGTTTAAAAGGCCTGGGACAGTTATCCCACATGCAGCCCAGGTTGCATTTTTAGCATGTTTAAGTACACCGACACCACTATGCATTGTAAAGAAAGAAGCTCATGGGCGCTTGGTGGGTCCATTTGGTTAGAGTTCTCTATGCATGGCGGGGCCCATAATTTTGAATGGATGTGCAAGGAAAGTCTTTAAAACATGAAAAGGCATTATCCCACATTGTTCTTGCTGGGTGACTTTAAGATGTTTATATACAACCACACAAACAGATGAAGTAAATTGAAATAGAGGAGGCTATGCCCACGCATGTGCTGTGCAACTGCCTCGGTTTTCATGTCGGCGGGTTTAGAGGATAATTTTATAGATGAAGAGCACTGGTTGGACACATGTCACTTGGTCACAAATTCACTAAATGCGACCAGTGGTTAGACAAACATCTAGTGAATTGGAGGTAGCGGTCAACTAACCGCATTCACGTAGTCGCTAGGAAGTTGGTGGTTTGGCCAAAACATTCTGTGACTTGGAGATAGCAGTGGTCACGGATTTGCAAGATCCCTAGTAGTTAGGTGAAGCCATTCCACGATTTAGAGAGTATGTAGTCATGAGATCTTGAAGTCTTGATAGTTAAGGCAAATTCATTCCGTGATTCAGAGAATGGGCCTGGTCGCTAGTTTGCCTAATTTCACCCACAGTTAAGGTTTGGTTCCGAGAATTGGAGATTTCACTATTCGCTAGATCACTAGTGGTAACCGTGGTTAGTCCAATTATTCAGAGATTATGAGATACAAGCTTGTCGCCAGTTCTCCAAGTTATATGGTTAACCTGAGGTCAAGTTTGAGCACCCAATCAACATGCGACACTTGGTGGATCCTAGTGCATTCTATGGTAAAGTGTTGAATATGATATAAAATTATAGATTGAAAAAGAATTTAAATGATGACATAGTTGAAACTATAGGCTAAAATCCAAAGATTTAAATGGTTAGAGCCTGTTCACGGATTAATGTCTCAGAAACTCATTTTTTACCAGAACACATAAGTGTTATATGTTTCCGAAAAGGTGTCGGAATGAGGAATCCATTGGCAATGACATTTTTCAATTTCAGTCAAGTGTGAAAGAGCAGTGTGAGCTAGAAAATCTGAGGACAAAAATCAAGATCAGATCAAATTGAGAAGTGATTGCAGAAAGAGGTTGCAAATTTGGAGGGAAAAGGTTTGTAAAGGGGGAATCAGTTGCAGATATTTTTGAGGATGGACATGTGTAGGTGACTTCCATTCTCCTATATTTCGTCTTCTCTTTGTTGTAACAAGGGATGGTGAATTTACAGCTTCTTGGCAGACTTGATTTTTTGGTCTAGTTTCAAAGCTTTGATCTATCTGAATTTATTGAGGCAGAAAATGATTAATAAGATACATTGGAATCTCCTGTTTTAGATCTATGATGTCTTTTTATACTTTAGTTCATGCTCTTGTATGTTTAGTTTGTAAGGCATTCTGAACATGTTGGTTACCAGGTAACTATGCTATTATTTATGAGTTTCCTTCAAGGAAGGAGTCAGTCTTGTGAGTAATCCCAGAGGGCTAGGTATTAGCATGAGAATTTGATACTTGGGTGTGAGAGTGAGTGGATAGCTTGTAAGGCACTCTATCCAGGATTGTATTTTTTTTTCTATGGATTTGCATCTCATTGGACACTTTGCCCGAGATTAGGCACTGGTCTAAGTTCTAATAAGTAGTTCTCATCATCATTAATTTAAAATCAAATCATTTTTCATTTCATGTTTGAAAGCATGAATGTTTAGAATCTGTATTGAACAGTACAAACATTGTTGGTAATTCATTGAAGAATTGAATCCAATAGGTTAGCCTGCTCGAGTTTTAAACTCGAAGAGAAGAAGGGTGAATACCCTTGTCACATTTTCCATTTTTCTGCAATGATTATTTACTTTTGTTAATACCATGGATTGGCTTTCTAAGCTCTGCATCAGTTGCAGCAAAAGACATTAGTAAGTCATTGTGAGAACCCCTAATCCACTGTAGGATTTCATTGTGAAGCAGTGAGTCTGAAGATAGGTACACCCGCCTGGGTCTGTGGAGCCCAAAGTGAAGGAGGATTAATATCCTTGTTAATTAGCCTTTTCCCTGTAAGAATCTGGAAATGGGCATTGGGAGTCTAAGAGTCAAGCTTAATAGCTATATGGTGATTCTACATGAAAAAGCCCTAACACCTTCCTCTAAACTCTTCATCTCCATTGTTGTGCCTACACAAAGAAAAATAGAAAGAGAGAAAAGAAAATGAACAAAATGAGAATATTTAGGGTTTCGTGAGTTTATAAAAGTGCCCCAACCCTAATTTCGAATTAGGGTTTGGGAGTCACTTAGGTATGTTATTTTTTTTATTTTAAGATTTAATTTTTTTATTTTAGTTCACACTCTTGTTTATATGAATTAAGGAGATATTCTTCTTACTTTAAAGTTAAAGTATTTTATTTTCTTTGTAATGAGAATTTGAGATATCGGATTAATTCAAATTTTTTATAAAAAAGAAAAATAATTATGTTGAATTTAATAGTTTGCAAAAAAAAAATTTTTGAAATGTGTACTAGGGAAAATATATTGGACAAGATTATTTTCCCATTTAATTTATTGGTTAAATTATTTTGTGAAATTTTAATGTCGAAATCATAAATCTTTTAGTGATATTTAAAGTAAATTAAAAATTAAGTTGAAATGTCATTGATGGTATGTTTTAATGTTATAGACATTAAAATTTATCTAATAATTAAAGCGATATTAAATACTGTCATTGAGAGAATAAGGATCAATTTTATTAGACAATATCTTTTAGGTAAATTATTTTCATTATAAATTAGGGGTATGAATGTTTTAACGATAGAATTTATTTTTATTTTTATTGACCATTCATCCTCTTAAAAGATAAAATTAATTTTTATTAAATTTTTATTATTTTTAACTTTAATGATAAATTTGATATCTTATATTTTGTCATTCAACTAGATTTGTATTATAAGTATTTAAATTAGAAATATTAATATTAGATAATCTAACTTAGAGGAGAACTTTTATGTATAAATTTAAGAAGTGGGTTATTTAATTAAATGATAAATTAATCCCCGTCCTAAACATTTCCTTTATAAATTAGGATTATGATTGGATACCCAATACGATTTAATATTAAATTTACTAAAGGCCGGTTCATCCTTTCAATGATATTTTGACTAGGGTCAATATTAAACTTAGTTATTAAAATGATAAATGGATGTAAAAGTTAGACTATTAAATTGTAAAGAAGCTATAAATTTGAAAGGGTTGTAGTAATGAATATTTTAATTAAACAAGTGGACTACTTAGTTATTTATTATTCTAATAATTGGCCTTTTCCTTTTTCTTGTATTATTTAGTTTCCCAGGGCATAACCAACCCTGGAAGTTGTTTTTAGGGAAGTACATTTACCTTGTTGGATAATTGAACTGAACTTCATCCTATTGAATCTTTCACGTTGTCCCAAAAACTTAGTTAGGGTTTTATGTCACCCAATGTCGGCCGCCTTTAAATCATATATTTATTAACGTCCTTCTACTCCTTATAGTTCTCTAACTCTAGTATTCTGGGGCATTACAATAGTCTTGCAGATTAATCAAATTGAGATTAATATGAAATAAAGTGTAATTTAAGTTTTTAGTTAAAAACTAGTTCATTTAAAACTTGATAATGTTATTTTTACGAGGCCAATATATGTGGCCAGTATACTGGTCATCGTAAAAATAGTGTTACAGCTTAACCTAAATTATGTTGAAATCTTTAGTACTCTTAGAAATTAATGAATTACTCATATAAACATTAGAGTTCTGTTAAATTAAATTCTTATAAATTTTATTTATACTTATATATATAAAGAAGTATAGGCTTTTCTCTTCTTCGAATTTATGAATGTATATTATGTTATACTAGTAGAGCTCATGTTTTTCCTTTCTAAAATGTCCATCCTTTCAGAGAAAACCTTAGTAAAGTGAAGTCAGTAGTAGGATGCCTCCAATCACGCATAGTGCTCGCCGACGTGGGCGGAGTCCTAGAGGCGGCCGTGTAGCAGTAGAGGGAGATGAGCGGGTAACTGAGGGAGTAGGTGACATGCAGGGGCCCTCTCCTGTGCCACCACCTAATCCCAACTAGGACATCCTTAATGCATTACAGATTCTGGCCGATATTATTATGGATAGATTGCCTCCAAGAGGCCAGCAGGCCGAGGCCTGAGAGCGAAGTAGGAGCCCTCCTCCTAGACGGGTTGAGGAGCAAGAAGATTATGAGGATGAGTCCATACATATGCTAGAGCCACCACTAGTGGTAGTGATGAGAGTGCCCCGTGATATAGGGGACCAGATCAGAAACCTCATACAACTACAACCACTACCCTTTTCAGGATCCACGGGTGGGGAAGATGCTGAGGCTTGGCTTTTCAGCCTAGAGAGATGTTTTGGGTTGTGCCCTTATTAGAGAAACCTTAAGGCACGACTTGCAATACACATGTTGAGGGGGAGTGCCTCTACATGGTGGAGGTAGGAGGAATATAAGAGTCATCTTGTCATAGATACCCTCACATGGGAGACCTTTGTGGAGAGATTTCAAGCTCGATATATGTCGAAGCACTTTAGACAGAACCGCATCGATGAGTTTCATGACCTACAACAAAGAGGTATAAGGTAAAAGCACAATCAAGTGTCACCCTTTTGGCTAACCCGACTAACTCGATCGAGTCCTACTCGGCCGAGTAGGACTCGGCTGAAGAAGGGGAGGTGCCACGGGGCACCGAGTGGCACCTACGTGGCCGCGGAGACTCGGCTGAGTCCAACTCGGCCGAGTAGGACTCGGCCGAGTCTACGAGGCACTACTAATAGCCCGCTCAATGGTTTTAGCCCCTCATTTGAACAGTGAGGGGCTAAGGAAAGCGGCTAAAGAGTGATAGTGCAACTCGGCCGAGTCAGAGGTAGATTTTTATTTTTTATTTTTTATTTTTTTGTTTGTGTTTTTTAGTTATTTTTTATGTATATATGTTGTTTAAATATTTTTTAATTATTTTTTTAATATTCATATGTAAAAAAAAGTCTTTTCTTAATATGTATTGTATTTACTTTTTAAAATGTACAAAATTAACAAATAAAACTTAAACATAGAAAACATATATAATTTAAGTAAAATGTAAACTGGAACGTTTAAAAACATGAAATAGTCCACCTACCCTTGAGACATTTAATAAGACCTTTAAAACCTAATAGGATGGATGTAATTATAAGATCCAATATTTAACTTAATAATATCAAAATTAAAACATAATGGACTATCTACTCTTACTGACCTAATAGGAACACTTTCAAGACTTAACATCCACTAAATATGACCTATTAGGACCCTTAAGACCTAATAGGACCACTTAAGACCTAATAGAACTTAATAGGTCAAAACAGTTCACCCTTACTTGGCTCAATAAGACCTAATTAAAACCTTTAAGACCTAATGTGACCCTTAAGACCTAATAGGACCCAAGTGACAAGGACAAGTGCAACCGCTACCTAGGTTAAATGACTAAACAGTGTAGTAAGCAACTTACCTTATGCATTCAATAATCATCATTGTTCGAGTTATATTGTTTTCATGCCATTAGATCAAGTTATATATTAAAACAACTTTTCTTTATAGCATGCACTTTTATTTTATTTCATTGTTGACTCCTGATAAATTAATCCTTAAGTTTTAAGTTGTCATGTTTTTTAATATTGAACAAAGTAGTTTAATAATGACTAGATGCTATATCAATAAATGGAAAGAAACAAAATAGACTAGCATAACCAAAACACATAATAGTCACAAAAATGTTGAAATAAAGTATCATTATCCATTGTAACACTCTTTGATTTAGGCCAAATATTTAGTATAAATCTTTGAAATTGCATTACTTTCTTTTTGATATTTTAGAGTTGGACCATGATATTGGCATTCATCTTTATAAGACCTATAGTTGTGAGACAGGAAAGGCAATATGAAGAAAGATGTCATAGTAAATCCTAAGAATTATATAGTTATCTGATAACAATTATTAGATAACATTTGCATACTAATGTGTTTTAACTTATCACACTTTGTAATACAAAATTAATCATTTAATTATTATCAAGCCACAAGAAAACTATACCATCAATATCATATAACTTTCTATAAAGCCAAGGTAGCCAACTAAATTGATTTGAAATAGTATTGTTTGTTTGAACACTTTTCTATCATTGAACTCTTAACACTTTTCTTTTGTATTGATTTATTATTGTTAGTAGATTGAGTAATTAAACATTTTTGTCTAGTGCCAATATTATTTAATCAATTCAATTAGTTCTCTTTAATCTTAGTCATGGTCTAGATTGTCATATTTCCTTATTCTATTTGTCATGGCCCGTGGATGATCAAACTCCCCTATGCATTTTTTTTAGTCTAAATAAGTATAGTGCTGGATATTATCAAAACTATTATTTTCATCCTTTGCTAAGAAAATTCCTATTTATCAAAATGAATAAAGCCGTAACTCTTATTATATCTAGGATACCTTAATTATAAGGTCATCTTTATTTTTAGTTGCCTAAAGTTACCAAACTAAGGTTTTGATACTATCTAAAACTTAGGATAAAGTATTTTCCTATGAAAGTTCCATAACACATTGTGGTAATCATCACACAGTCAAACATTACAAAGTCCCTCTAAGAGAAGGTTAATACCCAATAGGACCCTTAAGACAAGCTCATAAGACCCTCAAGATGAGCTCATTTAAGACCAGGTTAAGAACCATAAGACGATCTCATAAGACCCTTAAGACGAGCTCATAAGACCCATAAGACCAGGTTACTTTCAACCTAATTAAGAGTCTTAAGACTCTTAAGACCCATGAACCCCTTTCCAAATTATTATACATTTTCACCATTTCTTTTAGTATTTAATTTCAATATAATGTTTTTCCCTCTCTAGTTATGGAAATTTGTACAAATTAATTTTTGTCATGTGTGTAAAGTAAATATGTACATGTAAATATGCATTCAAATTAGTAAATATGCATGCACATGAATTCATTCTACTACCATGATTGAATACATGTGTAAATGCCTTCAAGTTTAAATTATGTTTTTAAATATTTAAAAATATTACACATGTGCATATGTAAATGCATGAATTTAAATGTTTAATTTAATATAATTTAATTTATATTATGTAAAAATGCATTTGAAAATTAGTTCGTGTGTGTTTGTTTGAAGTTTTTAAAATGTTTTCATGTTTACTTGAAGTATTGTACAACACATGTACAAATTGAAAGTTAGATATTTTTAATTTATTTAAATTAATTTGTAGATATATATATATATATATATATATATATATATATATATATATATTTATCAATTGATTTTCTAACATTTGGATGTATGTATATGTGCACATGTGCCTACTTGCAGCGAGCATTTTTTATCTATATCTAGATCTAGATATATATTACCTTTGTGTGCATATCACTCATGGCTTCTAGTGGTTCAGATCAGAGTGTCCATGATAGTCATGGATCACGAGCTCCCTCAGACCGTAATAGTACCCAGGCCCCACATGCTAGAGATAGTCGTAGAGATGAGACTATCTCTAGGATGCAGGCTACTCTGACTGCATTAGAGTGAACACTGCAGAATAGTACTACTCTCCCTAATAGGGAGAAATTGACAGCCATACGCACTGAGCTCATGAGTATGATTCAAAAGGCTGAATCATACAATCCATATGATGATGTATCAATTGATGTTTTTTTATCATAGCCTATCTAGCACTGTCATAGGGACAGTAGGTTGGAGGACAGTTGATTCAGATGTCTCAGTCACTCAGGTGAAGAACATGTTTGGCACCCATTACATCAATAAGAGGGTGGTTCGAGCATATAGGGTCACTTTTTGTACAGATGACATAGTGGCCCCTTTTATATATCCTAGATGGTTAGCAGCACATCATATGTGGCCCCAAAAGGATGAGGTGCCACTATATTTCTACAAATAATTGTTTGCAGAGTTTCATTTGGGCTATGATGTTGACTACACAGATCTACCTCCACATGCTGGTCAGGGTCGGGGGAGATATCAGGATAAGTGTAGACGACCCGATATACCACAGCCCCCTAGTAAGAGGGCATTGGTGGGTCAAAACCTTTTGGTTCTTCCAAAAGGTTTGGAGGCCTACACTAGAGCTGGGCAGGTTGCAGCTGAGGACACACGTTTAGATATGTATTCTAGCATTGCCACCATTGCGACTCAGGTTGAGCAATTTTCATTTGATTGTGTGGGTAGGTACATGCTTCGATCACGGATGAGTGCAGGTGTATCACCATCTAGTCCATTTTATGACCCATACATCAGATTTGATCTTCCTACTCCAGATGAGATAGGATGACTACCTGAGGATCGCGTGCGTGAGATTAGTGGTATGTTAGTGAGTGATCTCCTGGCTGCTTACCAGAGGATTTCTACATTGCATGGGATTGAGCCATGTGATTTACCTACTTTCATTGGAGGAGGACAGTGTCGTAGATCCTCCACAGGCAGCAGTCGAGGTCAGAGCTTAGATGCAGAGGCAGGTTCCTCTAGATAGAGTGTGGATGATCTTACACCGCCTCCATAGCATACACAGGCTCCCACATAGCATACACAGGCTCCCACACAGCAGACATAGGCTACGACCTCACGAGTTCATAGTAGATTCTCAGATTTGCTTATGGACGACGCCATTGATCCTGATGCAATGTCCTTGCACTCTTTTGAGTTATCCAACCTTGGACGTGCATTACAACAGGTACAAGAATCTAGATTTAATTTCAATTTATATAGATATACATGTGTACATATAGTTCTATATTTAAATTTAAATGTATTTAAATGTGGTACAGGACATTGCAACAGGTGTTGCATATGGAGATTTAGAGGAGCCTGCTGATCTGATTCATCATGATACAGAGGTACACTTGAAATAAATTAAAAATTAAAATTTTATAAAATTTATTTACATTTCAAGTTCTTATATATATATATATATATATATATATATATATATATATATATATATATATATATATATATATATATATATATATATATATATATATATATATATATATATATATATATATATATATATATATATATATATATATATATATATATATATATATATATATGTATGTATGTATGTATGTAACATTATATTTACATTTACAGACTCAGGTCCAGCAGGACGAGGATCCACACAGGCCCGCACATCTAGCACGTGATGGTGATCATCAACGTAGTTGATGTGTTCATTGATACATGTTTGGATTTTGTGATATATATGTATAGACACCTAAACATTGATGTACATGTTTGATTTTTGAGATATATATATGTGTGTGTGTGTGTGTACATTTACATTGATATGTAGGTGCATGTTTTGTATATTGATCTATTTGTACATTGACACATGTTTGGATTTTGCACTATATAGACATTTAAACATTGATGTACATGTTTGATTTTTGAGATATATATATATATATATATATATATATATATATATATATATATATATATATATTGATCTATTTGTACATTGATACATGTTTCCAGATTTTGTAATTGAAGCCAAAAATTAATTGATCTTTAAAATTAATATTTAATTTATGTTCAATCTTTCATCAATCTAATTAATCAATCTTACTAAAAAATCTTTTTATATCAATTGTAAGTTTAAATCAATCTTTAAAATCTAACTTTATAATTAATCTTTAATTTCAATGTTCAATCTTTTTAATCAATCTTAGAAATTCAATCTATAGGTAAACCCCTTAAGCCCTATTATGCACCCTTAAGCCTTATCTAGATCAATTAATTGAAAATTAATTAATCAATCTTACTAAAAAATCTTTAATGAGTTGAAAGTTTAAATCAATCTTTAAAATCTTTAATGAATTGAGATTTTTTAAATTAATCTTTAAAATCTAACTTTCAAATTAATCTTTAATTTCAATGTTCAATCTTTAATCAACATTAATCTTCTATGCCCTTAAGTACCTCTCATGACCCCTTAAGACCGAAAATGATCTAACATGACCCCTTAACCCCTAGCATGACCCCTTCAGCCCTTAAGTACCTAACATGACCCCTTAAGACCTAAAATGACCTAACATGACCTTAAGACCTAATTTGACCTCACATGACCTAATAAGACCCCTTAAGACCTAACATGACCTAAAAGACCCCTTAAGCCCTTAAGCCCTAACCCCTTAAGCCATGACCCCTTAAGCCCTTAAGCCCTAAAATGATCTAACATGACCCCTTAAGACCCTAATCCCTTAAGCCCTTAAGCCCTTAAGACCTAAAATGATCCCTTAAGACCTAATAAGACCTAACATGACCTAAAAGACCCCTTAAGACCTTAAGCCCTTGAGCCCTAACCCCTTAAGCCATGACCCCTTAAGCCCTTAAGCCCTTAAGCCCTTAAGACCTAACATGACCTAATATGACCTAATAAGACCTAATATGAACTAACATGAACTAACATGACCTAAAAGATCCCTTAAGACCTAATATAACCTAACATGACATAAAAGACCCCTTAAGACCTAATATGACCTCACATGACCTAAAAGACCCCTTAAGACCTAACATGACCTCACATGACCTAATGAGACCCCTTAAGACCTAACATGACCTAATATGACCTAATAAGACCTAACATGACCCCTTAAGACCTAAAATAATCCCTTAAGACCTGATTTGACCTCACATGACCCCTTAAGGACCAAACATGACCTAACATGACCTAACATGACCTAATATGACCTAATAAGACCTAATATGACCTAACATGACCTAACATGACCTAATAAGACCTAACATGAACTAACATGACCTAAAAGATCCCTTAAGACCTAATATGACCTAACATGACCTAAAAGACCCCTTAAGACCTAATATGACCTCACATGACCTAAAAGACCCCTTAAGACCTAACATGACCTCACATGACCTAATAAGACCCCTTAAGACCTAACATGACCTAAAAGACCCCTTAAGACCTAAAATGATCACTTAAGACCTAATTTTACCTCACATGAGCCCTTAAGGACCAAACATGACCTAATATGACCTAACATGACCTAATAAGACCTAATATGACCTAATATGAGCTAACATGACCTAATAAGTCCTAATATGAACTAATAAGACCTAACATGACCCCTTAAGACCTAAAATGATCTAACATCACCCCTTAAGACCTAAAATGACCCCTTAAGACCTAAAATAAGACCTAACATGACCTAACATGACCTAACATGACCCCTTAAGACCTAAAATGATCTCGTTTAAGACCTAATTTGACCTCACATGACCCCTTAAAGACCAAACATGACCTAATATGACCTAATAAGACCTAGTATGACCTAACATGACCTCACATGACCCCTTAAGCCCTTAAGGACCGAACATGACCCTTAAGCCATGACCCCTTAAGCCCTTAACCCCTTAAGCCATGACCCCTCAAGACCTTATAAGACCTAAAAGACCTAATATGACCTAACATGTCCTAACATGACCTAAAAGACCCCTTAAGACCTAATATGACCTCACATGACCTAAAAGACCTCTTAAGACCTAACATGACCTCACATGACCTAATAAGACCCCTTAAGACCTAACATGACCTAAAAGACCCCTTAAGACCTAAAATGATCACTTAAGACCTAATTTTACCTCACATGAGCCCTTAAGGACCAAACATGACCTAATATGACCTAACATGACCTAATAAGACCTAATATGACCTAATATGACCTAACATGACCTAATAAGTCCTACTATGAACTAATAAGACCTAACATGACCCCTTAAGACCTAAAAGGATCTAAGATGACCCCTTAAGACCTAAAATGAGACCTAAAATGATCTAACATGACCCCTTAAGACCTAAAATAAAACCTAACATGACCTAACATGACCCCTTAAGACCTAAAATGATCCCTTAAGACCTAATTTGACCTCACATGACCCCTTAAAGACCAAACATGACCTAATATGACCTAATAAGACCTAGCATGACCTCACATGACCCCTTAAGCCCTTAAGGACCGAACATGACCCTTAAGCCATGACCCCTTAAGCCCTTAAGCCCTAACCCCTTAAGCCATGACCCCTTAAGCCCTTAACCCCTTAAGCCATGACCCCTCAAGACCTTATAAGACCTAAAAGACCTAATATGACCTAACATGACCTAAAAGACCCCTTAAGACCTAATATGACCTCACATGACCTAAAAGACCCCTTAAGACCTAACATGACCTCACATGACCTAATAAGACCCCTTAAGACCTAACATGACCTAAAAGACCCCTTAAGACCTAAAATGATCACTTAAGACCTAATTTTACCTCACATGAGCCCTTAAGGACCAAACATGACCTAATATGACCTAACATGACCTAATAAGACCTAATATGACCTAATATGAGCTAACATGACCTAATAAGTCCTACTATGAACTAATAAGACCTAACATGACCCCTTAAGACCTAAAATGATCTAACATGACCCCTTAAGACCTAAAATGAGACCTAAAATGATCTAACATGACCCCTTAAGACCTAAAATAAGACCTAACATGACCTAACATGACCCCTTAAGACCTAAAATGATCCCTTTTAAGACCTAATTTGACCTCACATGACCCCTTAAAGACCAAACATGACCTAATATGACCTAATAAGACCTAGCATGACCTCACATGACCTCACATGACCCCTTAAGCCCTTAAGGACTGAACATGACCCTTAAGCCATGACCCCTTAAGCTCTTAACCCCTTGAGCCATGACCCCTCAAGACCTTATAAGACCTAAAAGACCTAATATGACCTAACATGTCCTAACATGACCTAAAAGACCCCTTAAGACCTAATATGACCTCACATGACCTAAAAGACCCCTTAAGACCTAACATGACCTCACATGACCTAATAAGACCCCTTAAGACCTAACATGACCTAAAAGACCCCTTAAGACCTAAAATGATCACTTAAGACCTAATTTTACCTCACATGAGCCCTTAAGGACCAAACATGACCTAATATGACCTAACATGACCTAATAAGACCTAATATGACCTAATATGATCTAGCATGACCTAATAAGTCCTACTATGAACTAATAAGACCTAACATGACCCCTTAAGACCTAAAATGATCTAACATGACCCCTTAAGACCTAAAATGAGACCTAAAATGATCTAACATGACCCCTTAAGACCTAAAATAAGACCTAACATGACCTAACATGACCCCTTAAGACCTAAAATGATCCCTTTTAAGACCTAATTTGACCTCACATGACCCCTTAAAGACCAAACATGACCTAATATGACCTAATAAGACCTAGCATGACCTAACATGACCTCACATGACCCCTTAAGCCCTTAAGGACCGAACATGACCCTTAAGCCATGACCCCTTAAGCCCTTAAGCCCCAACCCCTTAAGCCATGACCCCTTAAGCCCTTAACCCCTTAAGCCATGACCCCTCAAGACCTTATAAGACCTAAAAGACCTAATATGACCTAACATGTCCTAACATGACCTAAAAGACCCCTTAAGACCTAATATGACCTCACATGACCTAAAAGACCCCTTAAGACCTAACATGACCTCACATGACCTAATAAGACCCCTTAAGACCTAACATGACCTAAAAGACCCCTTAAGACCTAAAATGATCACTTAAGACCTAATTTTACCTCACATGAGCCCTTAAGGACCAAACATGACCTAATATGACCTAACATGACCTAATAAGACCTAATATGACCTAATATGAGCTAACATGACCTAATAAGTCCTACTATGAACTAATAAGACCTAACATGACCCCTTAAGACCTAAAATGATCTCACATAACCTCACATGACCTCACTATGAACTAATAAGACCTACTATGAACTAATAAGACCTAACATGACCCCTTAAGACCTAAAATGATCTCACATAACCTCACATGACCTTAAATGAACTAATAAGACCTAATATGACCTCACATGACCTCACATGTCCTGACATGACCTCACATGACCCCTTAGGCCCTTAAGAACCGAACATGACCCCTTAAGCCCTTAAAAGCCCTAACCCCTTAAGCCGTGACCCCTTAAGCTCTTAAGCCCTAACCCATTAAGCCATGACCCCTTAATCCATGAGCCCTTAAGCCCTTAACCCATTTGGCCCTTAAGCCATGACCCCTTAAGCCCTTAAGCCATGACCTATCTAATCAATCTAAACAAAAAATAGAAATATAGACCTATCTAATATTTATCTAATCAATCTAATCTGATAAATTGAAATTAAAATTCAAGTAGAAAGTAAATTGAAAGTTCTATCCAATCAATTAAAATTCAATTTACCTATCTAATCAATCTAATCAATAAATAGAAATTTATCTAGACTAGAAAGGTATGCAATTCAAGAAATCAATCTATTCTAATCAATTGAAAAAAGAATCAATCTAATTTCAATTCAAATATAGACCTACATTTAATCAATCTAAACAAAAAATAGAAATATAGACCTATCTAATATTTATCTAATCAATCTAATGAATAAATTGAAATTAAAATTCAAGTAGAAAGTAAATTGAAAGTTCTAGTTCTAAGAGAGAGAGAGAGAGAGGGGGGAAGGGGAAGGGGAAGGGGAAGGGGAGAGAGAGAGAGAGAGAGAGAGAGAGAGAGAGAGAGAGATAACTTTCATCAATTAAAATTCAATTAAAATTCAATTCAGGTTTAATCTTGATCCATAAATTTAATCTAATCATAAATTTCAAATCAAATTTAAAGTCTACATAGAAGTTTCAAATAGGATTTAAATTAAGTATGTAAAAATTAAAATCCTTAAACCTAAAGCTCCTGATACATGTAGTCTGGATCCTCTCTATCCTTTATTATCTCCAAAAGTTTTTCATGCTCTTCAATAGGCAACTTCCACTTTTGGTTTTTACTTGACCCTTTTTTTGACACGGTTTCAAACTGCAATTTCATCGCTATAACCAAGTGACTATAATGTAGAACTCTCTCTCCACGCATGTATTCAATAAATTTAATTCCATTTTTTTCAATATTATCTTGTTGATAATAGGTGCCTTCAATAACAACTGAACCAATCGGATATTTTTGTCCATCACCATCAACAACTTCTTCAAGCAACTTGTGTTTTTCCTTGGTGCATCTTAGTAGATAATAATCTACACCTTCTATATTCTCAGGATCCACAACCACAGCAAAAATATCACCTACACAATTTATATTTATGTGTACAAGTAAATGTTAAATTTAAACCTCAAGTTCATGTATAATATATATATATATATATATATATATATATATATATATATATATATATATATATATATATATATATATATATATATATATATATATATATATATATATATATATATATATATATATATATATCATGTAAATATACCTAGAAATAAAAAATACGCAACTGTAACAACTAAATCAGAAACACGTTCATAGTCAGCTGAATATATAGGATCATGGATGTCTATGACATTGTCATCATCTTCATAAGGAGGCATTCTAATTAACACTTTATGATCCCATATTGAAACATATCCATTTGCAATATTAACACATTGACTCATTGTGTTTTTGTTAAGACAATCTTCACAAAAGCATGATTTATCTCTTAGTTGAATCAGTGGAGGCTTGTGTTGTCCCGTAGTCATCACTTGATGCAAAATTCTAATTCCAACAATTGATTGACAATTGTAGGGATTCGATCGATCGATATCTGGATTGGATGGATTGATATATAGATCTCAGTTTGAAATCATGAAAAATGTGAAATGCATTATATATATATATATATATATATATATACATATATATATATATATATATATACATATATATATATATATATATATATATACATATATATATATATATACATACATATATATATATATATATACATAGACATATACATATACATATACATATACATATACATATACATATACATATACATATATATATATATATATATATATATATATATATATATATATATACAACAAGTTAAAACACACATACATGACATACCTATATATGTAGTTTCATGAATTTGAGTTTGAAAAATAAAAGTAAATTAAATAAATACCTATCACTTCCCAAAAGTAACGTTTGTTGTATTTTGTGTCTCGAGTAGTGAAATGATTTTGACACCATTCAACAATCTTCTTTGAATTCTCTATCATGTTACCTAGAGAGATATATTTTTAACAATTTAGTTATATATATACATGTGTACATGTAATGTAAAGTTTTAAATAGTCTAGTCAAGTAAACAAGTTGAATATCAAATGTATGTACACATACCTTGAAGTTCATGTTATTGGAGTGCACGCTTCACACATGCTCCTACTCCATCATGTTCTCCTTTTCCATGTCCACTTTCAAAGAAGTTCCAAACAAACTTAACGTTGTGTCTAGCATGTTGCATGGCTAACCAATTAAAAGCTTTTGCAGACTTAAATTGACCTACAATTCAAATAAATACAAAAATGTATTTAAATGTGACACATAAATATATCTAGAAATGCTCAAAAAAAAAATTAAAATAAAATTTATAATGCATGTACGTACTTACCTGCACACCCATCAGACCAGATCCAATGTTGTGAAGCATTTATCCCACGACTTGCAAGATTGTTGAAAAACATGTTGAAACAATGAGCCACATAGCTCCTATCATGAACCTTGTCATCACTAATATAGAAATGAACCTCCTTGATGATAATGCATTCATTTTGATCTATACCAGATTCTATCCCATCCAAATCGTATTGTGCATGTCTATAGGTCACATGCACAAATATTGCAACTTGATCAGAATGATAATATTGACTTTGGAGCTCCTTTTGAGGGGAAAATGTATAGTTCTCTGCAAAATCTACAACTGAAAGAATACAACCAAGTGGGAAATAATTTTTGGAATCACGAAACTGTTTAGCTTGCCATCGTGCACCATGACAATGTTGGATATGTGGATAAATCATAGATCAAAATCTGTCCATGAACTGAAGGTACGGTAATTCACTCTTTTTTAATGTAATTTTTTTTGATTCACCTCCTGTCTTCGTTTGGTATATCTCATATTCAAATCTCTTCCACTGGACTGGTGTTGTAACATCAATATTATCAAATTGTAAAGGAAATTGCTGCAAATTTTCACAATTATTGCATTCATTTTTTATACACTGGACATTAAATTCATCTGAATCTTCTGATTTATCACATAAAATGGACTTTACAAATTCTATTGTACTTCCAGTAACCATACCTAGATTAAGTATTGTCGTAACCTTTTTATATGATTGCAAGTATAAGTGAAACTCAACATGATTTTGACAACAACATGTTTCACGAACCTTATTTATGCGTACGAAGCAAGGGTGCAACATCTCAAACATTCTCTGACATATTTTCACATCTGAAAATTAATGTTTGAATGCTTCAAACAATTCACTTTGTGTAGTATCGACAAAATGTTTTGGATGTGAAATCTTCATACCGGTCTCTTCATCGTCCATTTGTATGGTGTCCCTTCTATTGGAAGAAATGCGAGAGTGGTTGGTCCAAAAATCAATGACCCGTCTTCTTACATCTTCAAAAATTCTATCTTTACGGGGAAGTCTACAAATCTGTACCCAATTCTTTTCAATATTCATATCCAACATATTTCTCTTCCTAATATATCTCTGTATAGTTCTTCGAGATACGTTGAGTAAATAAAAAATTGCTCAAACTTGATTTCTATGTGTCAATTTCTTACTAGTTATCATAGTCATCAAGGCTCTTCTAGCTGCATTTGAATCTGGTCCTTTATGATCTGCCTTGTTAACAACATTCAGTGCATCTTGTAAATTTTGAATTATTGTCTTTTTTACTTTACCTCCTCCAACTTTCCTATTATCAATACCCAACAATTCCAAAACCGGAGTCATTTCTTTTTTCTTGAATAACTTTGCAAACAATTGTGCTTTTCCCACCAAAGATTTACTCTCAAAATATTCCATCCACATATTTTTGAGATGCAATTTAATAGTGCTTTCAGGTACCAAGTGTTCCGGTTCAATTTGACTAATAAGTGATTCCTCATTCATGTCCATCAAATTCTGCATTGTAGGAAAAAAATGTATACTTCGACTACTACCAATATCCTCCCCTAGTTGAGTTGCACCTTCTACAGCGATAGGTTCTTCTTCAACATCCATTGGTTGCTCTTGGACACATTTCATATGACCTTTCATTTGGTCATCCCTTTTACGATCATACTTCCTTGTTCTAGTCCTTTTATTTCCCATTGCTCAAATATTTAAGCAAGATTTTTTTTATTATTTTACTACTTCGTCACTGAAAAACTTGTCTTCAAACTCTTTCAAAATCAAAATTTCTTTGAAACTTCTCCAAAAGAATGACTCCTTGCTTCAAAATATCCTTATATCCTAAAATAAGAATGTAAATTCGCAATTGATATATATATTTTAAAAAATATTATGCACATATATACCCTTCAGTTTGAAAGGACCGGTCGCTCACGCGACCGGTCACGAGGGGCCGATGACTTGAGGGGACTCGGCGGAGTCCCACTCGGCCGAGTCATCCTAAGTGGCATGCCAACTTGGCAGCCAAAACTTAAAAAACACAAATAATACACAATTTGCATTTGTGGTGTTTTTTTCTCTTCTACAAATTAAAAATTTTAAAAAACTAAAACTACCCTTTTGTAGATCTTGGAATTGCAATTCTAAAAATATAAATTTTATATAATTTCAATTGGAAAATGTTAAACAAATTTATAAAAAACCACATGTAGGTATATAAAGCTTTGAGAAGTTGCCGATTCGATAAATTAAAAAAAATAGTAAATCAATTAAAAAAAAAATTAAAATTATATGAGGCACTAGAGAAGAGAATCTTCTTCAAGAATATATAATTTATTTGAATTTTAGAAAAATTTTGATAGCTGAAAAGTGGCGGGAGATAAAAACTACTGATTTCGTGTAAGTTGTACTTTGAATACTTATAACGGGCAAATTATAGATCGAAAACACTTCTTTCCTGTTTGTTGCACTAGGTATACATGTCATCTAAAACATATTTTGAAATTGGAAGAAAAAACAATGTCTTACTTATAATTATTTGACGGGAGGTAAACCCCCTAATTTGCTATATTTTCAGGACATGAAAAATAGACTTTAAAAATTTTAAAAATATATTAATTTATGTCCAAAATAATTTTAAAAAATTATAGGCATAAAATTCATCCTATTTCACACATTTCATCAGTTTACATCATCTTCAAATTCTAAATAGAAATGTGACTTTTATGCCCTTGAAGTTTTTTCGTTTTGGTGTTGTTAGCCTCTTCCTTTGTAAAAGGGTGACAGCTTATTGTGCTTTTACCCTATAACAGTAGCACAGTATGAGTGCATTTTTCTCAAGCTCCTTCCTTATGTTGATTACATGAAGGACGAGAAAATCCAGGTCAACCACTTTATTAAAGGGTTGAACTATGCCATAGCTCACAAAGTGTGGATGGTGCCATTAGGAGACTTTTGTGATACAATTGAGAGGGCCATGATAGTTGAGGAGATCCATAATAGGTCTCATAATGCACGGGATAGGTCACAAAACCATAGTTTCACACCATAGTCTTCTAATTTCCAGAAATCCTACTGGAGGGGAAATCAGAAGAACTCCAGCATACCACAGCACAACAGCAGTCTCAGCAGAGTCCCCGACGTGACCAGGGACCTCAGACTCAGTCATCTAGAGACAACTTCAATAGATCTAGTATGATAGGTGGGCAATAGTAGTCTAGAACTCAGGGGAGTTAGTTCCATGCTAGAGGACCATGTTATACTTGTGGTGCCATGGGGCACATTACTAGAGATTGTCATACAGGTCGTCTAGTTGACAGTCGGATGACGACAGCTTTAGAGCCCACTGTAGGTGACATGGGTAGGTCCCGCCGTGTGTTCATAGTAGTTGATGACCGCCTGGCTGGGCATCAGGTCATGATTTTTTAGAGAATAGGTAGAGTCAGACGAATAGCTGGCCTTGGAGCCCATATGTATACTAGCTCGCAAGACCTTGGACCTTTGAGGCCGAGAGCTGGACCAAGTTAGGGTCTAGTGGGATTGCTATGATGAGGTCACAACATCTTGGGAGGACACAACATAGATGAGAGATCAATACCCCTATCTATTTGATGAACTCCAGGAGGAAGTTCATGCCTAGGGGGGAGGATGTGAGGTCCTACCCCGACCCATCTTAGCTCGACAGTTGTTTTGACACTTGGTTTATCTTAATGATACATTGTTTAGAGACATTAGACCTATTTTGGATTATGAATTTCTACCATTAGACTATATGAGATGATTTTTACAGATTTATATGATGATGATGCTAGTCGTACTCTTTTCATGCTATATTTGGTTTCATGCTTACCTTAAGATATATGAATTCTAAATTTTGCAATAATTATGTTACCTTACAGAATAGTAAATGCTAATAGTGTAATGATTCAACAATTAACTTAGAGTTACTTGTTTATGAGAAATTGAACTTACATTTCGATGTTTGTAGAATTAGGATATAATGTGGATTTTGTTTATGATCCATGAAATGAAGTTTCTTTACGTATTGTATTTAGATGTCATTATTTTTCCCGTTTCACTTTTGATATGATTACACTAGTAGAATTTGGGCAAATAAATGACCAGGTGACTAAAATTTCTAGTCATGTGACTAAAAATTTTAGTCACATGACTAAAACTGATCATGTTCTACCATTTTTTTAGTCACGTGACTAAAATTGATCATGTTCTACAAATATAAATGACTAAATAAATGACCAATTTGGTCATTGGGTAAAATCACAACTAAAATGACTAAATAATTAGTTACCCTAATAAAAATGACTAAATGAATGATTCATACTCCTTTACACATTAACATTTGATAATATCATATACTTATATTCTTAGAAGTTGCATTTTACCAATAATGTGTGTTCGCCAATAGACTTATTGTGTGAACATTATTCCAGCCACTATTTGCCAATATCTCTAAATGGTAACTATACTTAAAATTCATCTAAGCATTTTGCAATTATAATTTATAATAGGTTTTGGCAAATAAATGACTACGTGATTAAGACTTTTAGTCATGTGACTAAAAATTTTAGTCACGTGACTAAAAATGATCAAATTCTACTAATTTTTTGTAATTCACAAGTATAAATGACTAATTTGGTCATAAGGTAAAATGACAACTAAATAATTAGTTAGAAAAATAAAAATGACTAAATAAATGACCAATCAAATGACTAAATAAATGACTATTACTCCTTTATTCTTTTTTCTTTTGAATTTGATCATAATCCAGAGAGCTTAAGCCCCCCTCATGGGACCGTATACCTAAGTGACCCATTTGGTCACCCAAGTTGCTTGGTGCACTGAAAATACCTATTGCATGGAAGCAATTTCCTCTTGGTCCAGTCTTAAGGCCTTCACATATTTTATAGAAAAAATTGAGATTCACATTCTCTAACTTTAATTCCTTTACTCTTTATGTTAATGAATTATTAATGGTTTTAACTATAATGTAAAGCAAGTTTGATTTTGTTGTTGTGTTAGCATATCAAATATATCAAAGAGAAATTATTGTCAATTTTACTAATAAAATATGATTTAAATAATCCAATTACATTTTGAGGGATATCTTGTAGACACTTCCATTTCAAAAGGTCAAGTAGTTATTTCTAGAAGCTATTAGATTAAACTTACATGGATTTTAGAAACGTAATGTTTGTAAAAGTAATTATTTGTAGAAGCAGTACCTTAAAAATGTAAGGTCAAGTAGTTATATCTAGAAGCATTTAGATTCAATTTACATAAATTATAAAAACATAATGGATCCCAAGTGGAGGCAAATGTTTGCCAATAGGTCGAGTTTGTTAAAAATGAAGATTTTTCCCTTTTAAAAAGAATATTTTACCCTAAAAATGAAGATTGATTCACTTCTATCTTCACTTGCTGATATACTCAACCATCTTAATCAAATAATTAGTCACACAATAAAAAATGACTAAATAAATGATTATTACTATTCTATACTAACATTTGATAATATCATAGACTTATAAGTCACTGAGAAATTGTATTTTACCAATAACACTTTTTAGTTGATAAACTTATTGTGTGGGTAATCCATCTATACATGTCTCATGCCAGAAATATGGGTTTAAGGTTAGTTCAAAATTAACACCTAATGCATTCCAATAACCACACACTCCACACACACTTGACCCCCTTATTACTAATTTTAATGGATCCCCAAGAATGAGAACACATGTACCAATAGTTGATCATTTTTTAGCATTTTTGGTTAGTAATTGACCCATTTGTGAATGACTATTAGGACATTTGTGCATGACTACTAGTACATTTGTTCATGAGTACTGACAATTTTGAGTGAATGGTTATTGGGGCATCTTTAAGTGGGTATTAAGCGACACTTTGAAATGGTCACTTTTAGACTCTTCGACACTTGACAATCTCTACAAGGAGTTTTGTGAATATCCCAAGCCAAAAAATATTTTTTAATCTGATAACTTGTATACGAGGACAACAAAAAAATCATTGAAATCTAACGAATAATTTAGGCTCTACAAGTGCGTAAAGTTAGAGTGTGCAAGTATTGGTGCTCTTCCCCTATCTCCATTTTTTAAAAGAGAACATTCATTATTTTTACACTTTTAATTGTTAAAATTTATTAAAAATAAAATAATAAAATAAAATCATTTTAAATATTAATATAATATTCACTTTTTTAATTTAAAATAATATTAATGAGCAGGTACTTTTAAGATATTTTTAAAACAAAATTAATATTTCATCTTAAATATTTAAGTTACTATTTAAATTTAATTTAAATAAAAAATTTAAATTATTTTGGTTGTCTTAAGTTAAAAATCAAGACAAAAGAAAATGCATTTTCAAATAGTCAGAAATAGTAAAAAATGGGGCAAAATGAATTTTTAGATTTTCTTTGTTAATTTTGGCTTATAGCTTTGATTTTTCTATGGTCTCTGCTTAATTTCTATTGTATGGAAAATATGGTTTGTAATGCCATGGATTCTAAACCAATTGCCTAAGTGGTCTCCCATTGATCGCCAACCAGGTAAATGACTATCTTTATGCTATATTTTATCCCAATGATGGATCACAAAGTGTGACATAGTTTTTGAGTTAAATGTATTTAGCGAAAGTATTGAGAAGGACAATTTTTGAGTCGAAATCATTGAATATAGGTTAAACACACTTCACTTGCCACTCCATTTGCAAAACCTTTAACAAGTGTTGTGCCTTATACACCATTCGTCATAGCTTTTATTTACCCTTCTACTATAATTCCTTTCGAACATTGAATTACATTCAATAATTACAATATGAAAATTAAATATTATTAAATAAAAAATACTTAAATACTAAATATTATTAAAGATTTTTCTTAAATACTTAAAGCATTATATTAGTTTTTTTTAAATATAAAAATCAAAACTATTTCATGCTAACATACTTTTGTGGTTCTATTTCTTCCTAAGAGAAGGAATTAAGTGAAGAAATGTTGTTTGGCAAGCTTGGATCATCTTCAAAATTCATTGTTGTACATCTATTGTCACTATTTTTTTTTTTTAATTAAAGAGGGTTGCATGATCTATCTTATTCTTTCTTATAGGAAGGATTTTTTCTTCACGTGATATTTTTGTACTTCTCATTTTATTCCCTTATTTAGGGGGGACATTTCCCCCATAGGTTTTCTCCTCTTTACTTAACTACCTTACTACCTTACTAGACTTTTATGGTAGGGCCATTCTTCTTACTTCATCTAAACTATACTTAAGGAGAGTGTAAATACATAATAATGATTTAGTGTTTAGCATACATTTTATTGTACAAATGTATGAAAAATAATTACGCCGAGAGGCATCCCTACAATGGCAGACAACTTATACAAAATGTTCCGTGTCAATAAAAACATTCAAATCTGAATATTAAATGAACATTAATTTATGGTAATCAACCGCAGAAGGAGTTCACTTTAATGCTTTCTTTGAAATCAACCGCACAAGGAGTTCACTTTAATGTTTTCTTTGAAAAAATCAAAGCTAATAACTGCACTAGTGCACGTGGAATTAATACACTGGAGTAAGTTTTTGAAACACAATGATGTGGATAAAACGTGTCGTCTACTCCATTAAATATATACAATGTGTCAAAAGTAATAGCCAAATTTTCTGAAGTTGTTTCTACAAAATTTGAAAATGATTAAAAAGCTTTGCATATATATTCACTCCAATCTCCAAAATCATATTCTGCACACCACAACATACAGAGAGGAAATTCGGGAGCACCCAACATAGGTGAAAACTTAAATATGTTTTATGTATTTAATCAAATGCTTTTGTATGATTTGAATAATGTGAAAGTACTGCTGCCGGCTAATGCCTGTGTTTTGTAAACACTTATTAATGTTAAATTTCATGAATTTTTTGTTACCTTTATCTAGATATTTGCGCTCAATTGTATGATTTGAATAATGTGAAAGTACTACTGCCGGCTAATGCCTGTGTTTTGTAAACACTCATTAATGTTAAATTTCATGAATTTTCTGTTACCTTTATCTAGATATTTGCATTCAATTGTATGATTTGAATAATGCGAAAGTACTGCTGCCGGCTAATGCTTGTGTTTTGTAAACACTCATTAATGTTAAATTTCATGAATTTTCTGTTACCTTTATCTGGATATTTGCGCTCAAATAAATGTTTTCTTTTTTTTTTCTTATCATAAAATCGGGTAAAGATGAACAGTAATTTTTTGAAATTTTTTTAATTTGGTCTTTCTCAATACCAGTCTCAGTCCCTATTTTTTTAATGTCTTTGGCTTATCTCATATTCTTATTGAAACTGTGTTTCCACATATGAAAACAAAACGTATTTGAATCATTTTAAAAAACTACTAATGAAACTTCACTGCTGCTTGCATATGGTAAAGCCCCACACGTTTTCGTCACCACACCCTTTTGATATTAAGCATTAGCATTTTTTTTGTCACTCAACAGACTGCGTTTCAACTAGAGACTCTTTTCCACATTCACGACAGTCCACCATCATACTTGTTATGCCATTTTTTATTTTAACTTTGCACTCACATTTTTCAGTTCATTATTTTTCATTCCCATATGTGCTATCTTCAAACTCCAAAACGGTGACTGTCATATGTGTTCAGGGTCTGGTAAAAATGAGACTTGTGTTTTAGTTTACACAGTCATTGAATCTCTTTCAACAGACATCCATCCCTTTTTAATCTCATCTATATTAAAAAATGCACAGGTTCCACATCCAGAGATGCTAAAAAACACATGACACATTTAGCGCCAGACTTTTGATTTGTGCTGTAGCAAATTTGGAATTTTATAAATATGGTGTTTGTAATTTGATAGAATTGTAAAAATTTGGTGCATGTATTATTTCTTGCCACTTGTATTTTCCTTTAAGGTTAGGTTGGGCAATTGATTATTAAATACTAATCTATGCACGTTACAAAATTTATTGAAATTAAAGTCAGTATGTTTTGAGATGATTTCAATATTTTCAAAAATTACTTAAGGTATGCTTAAATATTAATATAGTTTTTCTATATTTTTAATAATCCTATTAGTTCCAATATATAAATTTAATAAGTCATATATACTTATAATTCATATTTAGTATTCAAATAAGATTAAAAATATAAGATCTTTGCTTTGTAATGTAATGTTTAATTTATTTTCATGCTTACTGAAAATTAAAAATCAACTTAATTTTATCTTAGGCTTGCAATATTTAATATTTATTTAAAATGTTTACATGCAGATAAAATATTTCTTTGGATATCAAATTCAAAAACAACTACTCTATCTACCAGGTTAGTAACAAATTCACACTTAAATTAATTTTTTGTAAATGTTATACATGGTTATTTTTTTTGTTTAAGTAAATAAATAATTAAAATAGTTTTTGTCACTTATTATTAACTGCTAAGTTATTAAAGTGCTTCATTTTTTACTTTTGTGGTATTTGTCAATGGTATATTCGATAGGACGAATATAGTTACATAACAGTAGATGAAAATTATAGAAACAAATTCACACTTTAATTATTTTTTTGTAAACGTTATACATGGTTATTTTTCTAGTTTAAGTAAATAAATAATTAAAATAGTTTTTGTCACTTATTATTAACTGCTAAGTTATTAAAGTGCTTCATTTTTTACTTTTGTGGTATTTGTCAATGGTATATTCGATAGGACGAATATAGTTACATAATAGTAGATGAAAATTATAGACTAAAACTTTATTTATTTAGAAAAACGCTAGTTGGATGAAATAATTTTAAATTCCATTATTTCTTGAAATGATTTTGAAACATAAATTTGCATAACAACATGAAATAATGTTACGCTTTGTTCTTTCTTTAGATATAAAATGGACTTGTGTTGCAACGAACCAAACTTTGTTATAGAAATATCAGACACGAAAGACACTGTAAATGGGCCACCTCCATCGAGCCCTACAATTTCTATAGCTTCAAATGGCTACATAGAAACACCTGTCGAAAATGTAATGAAAAAAATTTGTGGCCATTTCATAGAGATGGTAAATGACATTGAAAACATAGCACAACATATAGATATTGTTGATGATATCGATGTCAACACATCCAGAGAAATGGCAAGCTTCATACGGAAAGTAGCTTGCAAAATAGGAAGCTTTGAAGTATTTCTCACAAAGTTGTTTTACGACAAGCATTATGATTTAGGACAGTCAAAACATATACATGACAATTTCATACATCACTTGAACAAATAGAGATTGTATCTTTGTTCTCTTCTATCAAAAACTGTAATAGAATGAGACATTGAAGTTCAATAAACTTGTCACATGCTGTTATCAAATAAATAAATGGCTCAAAACTTATGTAACCGTATCTATGTGAATATATATATTTGTAATGTTTGTCACTTTTTTTGAGTGTGTGTTATAAAATCAATTTAAAATTACATCTCTATTGGATAAGTAAATGTTTATTGGATAAGTAAATGGTTATTGGATAAATAAATATGCACAAGATTACAATTAATATATAGTCATTACTTAGTTCTGTTATTTATAGAAAGAAAAATATTTAAACATTTTTTAATCAAAATTGTAATCTATTAAAGGAAGAAAATCTATTTAGTTTGTTGACTTCAAGTTTTTTTCAATATCAGCTATGGTTCGGCCAAAATGAACTTTTGAATCAGAGGAGCAAAGAAGACTACATATAAGAGAATATCAAAGAGAGTATTGTAGACAATATCATAGGCAAAAAAGAGAACAAATGACAGATGCTCAAATAGAAGAACAAAGAATAAGATGTAATGAAATTGATAGAGAAAGATATGCCAGAAGAAGAGAAAATCTAATTGTACAACATATGGAAGTTGAAAATAGAGAGGAAACAAGTGTGCAAATAAATTTACATCAAAGGACAATTGATCAAACCTCTAATTCTCAAGCACAAGAAAGACAAGAGGTTGATTCCCAACCAAGTGAGAGAACCAATCCTCACTTAAATGGACATATTCAGATGAATGGTGAGAATGAAAATTCAATCTCAATAGATCATGTTCCAGAAACACCGCAACATGGGAATCCATTAGATATGAATGCAGGTGTTGAAGATGGTGTAGATAATATAACAAACCCTAATGGTTCTCTTCAATCTAATTTTAAAAGATTCCAAATGCAATTTAGAATTCAACTAGATAGTTTTAGAACCCCAAAGATGTGTTTTGTATGTCAAGAATCTTATATTGGAATCAAAGTATCTCGAAGCTCTGAAGGTCCTATATGCAATAGATGTTGTCAAGAAAGAGAAATTCATAGGTTGTCATCTTCAAATAATATAGATCCTGGACCACAACCAGAGATTCTATCAAAATTGACACAGATAGATGAAACGTTGATTGCACGTGTAAGCCCAATACTGCAAGTGACACATGCAAAAGGTGGTCAATATAAATATAAAGGGCACACAATAAGTTTTCCTTAAAATGTACAATAAATTTCACAAATTTTACCATACACAATACATAATTTGCCTATTATTAGTGTGAGAAGAAGGAATCAACGTGGCACAGATTATAATTTTACCATCAATAGGGATCATGTCTACAAAGCACTCAAATACAAAATAGAGCATAACAAATTTTACTCAGATGTTATAATTGATGAAAATGCTCTCAATGACCTACCAAGAAATACTGATGAAAATATTTTCAGTAAATTAAACACAGTGCAAATGGAATTTGATTCAGATACCAATGAAATCACATATGTTGGTCCTATTTTGGAGACAGATGAAGGTAATACAATAGATCACACTACATCAATGGCTTCCAGACCACCGAATGCCCAAAGAGAAATGGAATTAATTCAATTATGGGTTAATAACCCTGAAACAACTCCAACAACATTGATTGATTGGCCTGGTATTGGTGCTTCTCCTATCAATGAGTATGTAATGTCAGGATTAATAGACATGGCATTTCCAACTTTATTTCTTGATGGTAGATGTGATTGGTTAGAACCACGAATGAGACATGTGCATCTACATGAATTTGTGAAGCATCTGTTACGATATAGGGATCATAGGTTTGGTAAACATCCAAGATTCAGATATTTTATGATGAATATGATAATGCGACACCGTGCACAAAATTCATCTGCTACGTTTGTGAAAAGAAATATCCAAGACATGCCCATTACTATCAATTAATTACATGAACATATGGAAATGATGCCACAATCTCATCTAGCTAATAAGTTAATGTGATTTGGAACGACATTAAGAGGAACAAGGTCATACTAGACTAAATGTCGTACAAAATTGACTGACATGCTTCACCAAATTGGCAACCCAACAATATTTTTCACCTTAAGTGTGGGAGATATGCATTGGCCTGATCTTCATGCTCTCATGCCAGGAATATGTCCAAACAATGCACGAGAAGCTCAAAATTGGTGAAAACAAAATGTAATCAACTATCCTCATATAGTTGCACATTACATGCACTTAAGACATACAATATTTAGAAAAGAAATTCTAGAAAATGGAATGGATGTCAAAGACTTTTGGTGTAGGTATGAGTGGCAACATAGGGGTTCTCCACATGTGCATGGATTTTTATGGATCAATGGTGCACCCAATATGGACAATATTGATTGGCCAAATGAGGAGGAACAAAGAGCCGCAGAGCAATATTTTCATCGCACTATTCATGCATGGAACCGTAGAGAAGATCCACATCAAAGAAATATACAGGTGAGCTCATAAACATTTTATATCAAATATCTCATTAATATATGAAACAATTTAGAAAAAAATCAAATGATAAAATTGATATACTTAATATCCTTATTTCAATTATAGGCATTCCAAAATTTTGGTCAACATCCATGTCTCAAAAATACAACACAACTTGCTGAGATGGATATTGACAACGACTATGAAGAACTTCTAAATTGTGTTGAACGCCACACAATCTGTAGAGAGGGTGCATGCCTATGAAAAAAATGAGGAAGGATGGTTTGCAGGTGATTATTATACCAATTAATATTTCAATATCATATTTTCATATCTACTTAAATAAGTAATAATAGATATTCCTTCTTTTTATTTTATAGATATAATGCTCCTTGGCCATTGAATCTTAGGGGATCCAAATTATACGAAGATATAGAAACAAGTGAAAAAAAATTTGAACCAGCGAGAAATGATGATAGAGTGAATTCACATAATCGTCACATACTGCAATTGTGGAGAGCAAATATAGATTGGTAGCCCGTTTTGTCCAAACATGCAGTAATAAAATACATTGCAAAGTATGCATCAAAAGCTCAAAAAAGCTCAGAAACATATCACCAAATGTTGATGCGTCTTTCAAACTTGGAAAACCTCGATCATCTAGCAGCATGAGCATATAGAAGGCTTCTAACAGAAACTGTCATAGAACGGGACATTGGAGCTCAAGAAACTTGTCACATGTTATTAGAACTTCCACTGATGGAGAGTAGTAGAAGATTTGTCAATCTGAATGTCTCACAACAACTCTTCAAATTAGTAACTATGAATTATGAGCAGGACAATGATCAACAAATAAAATCTTTCATTGAAGGATATAAACAAAGGCCTCTTTGTATGGAAGGCATCACATTAATTGATGCAACCAAATCAAGGATATACAATCCTAAAAGAAAAAGAGACAACAAATGGGAGCCAAGGGAAAGAGCAGTTGTTGTCAAAGTTTTTCCAAGGTTTGTATCCATTCCTCCCCGTGGTTCACAAAAATGGGCAGAGTTTTGTTTTTCAGAGTTATTACTCTACAAACCATTTCGTGAAATAGAAAGGGATATCGGTGAGGATACTAACTCCATAATAGAAAAGTGGGACTCATTCAATTATAATGCTTGGCATGTGCAAAGAGAAACAATTATAGAGGAAGGTGAAAATAATAATAATTCATAAATTGAAGAAGATGAACCTATTGTGGAAAATACCATAGAGCATGAATGAGAAATCATATCTAGGCTTCATAATGGTCAAAATATGCAAGTTTGAGAAATAGATATGTTGGGAAGAAGAGACATTGATATCGGAACAAATTGGTCTAATGAATATCAAAGTGAAGAGTATATGACGGGAGCAATCAATTTCATAAAAAATATGAAGGAACATGGATGTCTCATTTATGATGATATTCCACAGTGCATAAACTATACAACCCTCAGCAATAAACAACAAAAGGCAATGGACATAATTATGACACATTACCATACCAATGAAAATAGAGGACCTTTGTCCATGATAATTCAAGGAATGGTAGGAACAGGAAAGTCATACCTGATTGGTGCCATTCGTCAAGCCCTTCAAAATTCAGCAATGTCAGGGCCTTCTCCCCTTCTTCTACTAGCATCGACAAGAGTTGCAGCATTCAATATTGGAGCCTTTACAATTCATTCGAAATTAAGAATCCCAATAAGAGATTTTTCTCAACTAGAAGGAGCACGTCTTACAAGTTTCCAAGAAGAAATGACACATCAAATACATTTTGATTGATGAAATGAGCTTCATTGGCTAGATTATGTTGGAAAACATAGATTCTCGACTAAGGCAAGCATTTCCACAAAGTTCAGACAAAAGCTTTGCAGGTAGATTTTCTCTTTTATTAGAACCCACTACCATAATATGTCATTTTTTTATTCAATACTAAACTATTAAACACAATAGAAATACTGTATAACTTAGTTATGTCTATTTTATGTTATCTTTTAGGTATATCTATGATTTTTGTTGGAGACTTGGGTCAATGTCCTCTAGTGAATGATAGGCCTGCATATGATAGTAAAAGACGAGCAAAATTGTTGTGGAAGGAATTGAAAACTGTGGTGACTTTAGATAAAAAAATTTAGACAAGATGGGCAAAACATCGAACAACAAAGATTTTGTCAACTTTTGACAAATCTGAGAGATGAAAACCCACAAATTGATGACTGGAAATTGCTTATGACGAGAACTCCTATCAATTTAAATGTTGCAACAAATGATGAGTTTCAAAATTGTGTCCATTTGTTCTCCACAAATGAAAATGTGTATAATCATAATAAGATAATTTTATATTCATTGAAGCATCCAGTTGCACGGAGCATAGCAATAAAAGTAGGAAGCGTTAATGCAATAGAAGATTGTTCAAATGGTGAACTTGATAATGAATTATTAATTAGTAATAATTCAAGGGTGATGTTGACCTCAAATCTCTGGGTAGAGGCAGGTCTTGTAAATGGAGCATTGGGGTATATTTGAAAGATTGTCTACAAACCAGAAAGTGCACCACCTAAGCCACCAACATATTTTATGGTTGAATTCGACAATTACTCTGGAATGCCATTTGAAGATCGTCACCCAAATATAGTTCCAATAATACCAATACAAAGGGGTAGAACACTTCAATTACCATTACAATTGGCATGGGCATTGACAATTCATAAATCTCAAGGACTAACTCTCTCAAAAGCTATAATTGATATAGGTCCAAGAGAGAGAACAAGTTTGACATTTGTGGCTGTATCTCGAGTGAAATCTCTACAAAGTCTTCGCATAATGCCTCCATTCACATATGATCGTTATGAGAAAATGAAAAATGACATACAACTTTCAAAATGAAAGGCTGAAGAAAATAGACTCAAATGTTTAGAAGAATATTGAGGTATTTGTTATTTTCAATTTTGCATTAATGTCAACATTTTATAAGAAATGTATTGCTACGTGTAAATGTCTATTTATAGCTCCTTTTAAAAATTTAAATATGAAAAAGTGTAAAATTAAATTTTAAGTTTTCACTAATTGTGTTTAAATTTATTCTCCTAAATCATAAATACTAACATGGATTTAAAAATTTCTTAATGTGCAAAAAATATTTCAAACCATGGATCCATAAAAAAATGAATCTGAAATTGTTGATGCAAGTCCAGCCACCTCTGTCAACTCTGCTGCTTTGTTTGAAACACCAATTGACAAGTGCGCAAGATCTGTTTTAGAGAGTTGTGCTAAAATTCTACAAGATATTGAAAACCTTGCCTTGTCCATTGATTATGTTGAAGAGCTTGAAATAATGCAAATGAAAGATGTTGCACACAAGGTTAAGGAGACATATACAAAAGTGGCAACATTTCCAGGTTTTATGGAAGAAGTATATCATGATCATTTGCAGAATAAAGGTCGTAATACCATTCTGATTGCTAAAGAATATGTAATGTACTTACACCATTACAACGAAGTGTTCTTCATGTAATTTTAATGTTGTGGTTTCAAAACTTTTAAATAAGTGTTATATGAACCATTTATAAACTTATAAATTTTTATATATATTATGGGGTTTTCTCTTTAATGCTTTGTTATACTTTATGATTTATATTGTAATGTGATTTGACCATTTTCCAATATATTTTAATCAAATCCATACATATTATTAATACAAAGTATCATATATGTGGTTTTACTTTTTGTGGCTTCAACTCCAATCTTTTGTTATAATTTATGTTGATACTTGTAATTTCTCTTCATGTTACTAAAAATGTTTTTCGATAGAATATGATATCAAAATAAATTCAACAATTATAAATTTAGTATATCTTGATGCCTTCACATCATGTATTGCATGTCTCCTAAGTGTTGGCCCTGCTACTAGCTTATCTATATTTATTTACATAATATATTAAATACGTCGATATATATCTTTCTGGAGGCACCTATTTTCAATTATAATCACACTAAGATGTAATAGGCGCTTGGAAGAAGATATATATCAGCGTATTTAATATATATTATGTAAATAAATATAGATAAGCTAATATAGAAAAAATTTCCTAATAGAGGTGTACCCATTGCACACCGGTGCAATTGCTAGTTTAAGTTTCTACAAGTAAAAATTCACACCAAAAGCATTTTCAATAGAAGAAAATGGTAAATAAATGGCGGGAGATGAATTTCCAACATGTAGTTCCCGTCCAGTCCATGCACAGGTCGATTGGGGGAGGAAGATCAAATATCATTGCAGAGCCTCCATTGTCATTTTATATGCATTTCAACTAGTTACTGGAAAGGAAACTCCTGATGATTATGTCTTCAACGTCGAGATGTTGGCCATATATTTATTTATTTAGGGTTCTATTTCAATCTTGATCTTGCTTGAAGAAAATTTCCTTTACCTAGGGTTTCATTACCATTTCCATTTTTCTTGAAGAAAACTTAGTTTACCTAGCATTTCATTATGATTTTGATTTTGGTTGAAGAAAATTTCAGTTTATTTAATGTTTCATTTTGATTTACTGACGAAAATATAATATGATTTTGTCTATGTCATTACAGAGTGAAGAAAGAGGTAAGCCACTCACTCCCAGCAGAGAGGCTCACCAAGATCATCAAGATGCATAAATCTTTACTGGGTATGTGATTTGTATGTCTTTGAAAATGTGAGGTTTCAATTGTTGAGATCTATGGTCTCTATGGTCTCTATCAATTAAACAGTTACAATTTGTCTTGAGCATTGTCATTGTTTTGAAAATATTCCTTATTCATTGTCATAAAATACCGGGGGCACATCACCTAGTAAATATTAGGGCTGAAACATTCCAAGGCCCCCACCTTGCTCTTCTATATCGGCCTACTTTTATGATAGGAAATTAAATCACTATATTTCCTTGGAAATGGTTATCTAGTCCAAAGACTTAACAATCAAGGCATTTCAATTAGGATCAATCTTACTGGCATAATAGTTATTATGATTTGTGCCAATTCAGATGAGAAATTGGAGTGGAATTATCCAATAGGAGATATATGTCAATTGAAAAGTTCTAGAGACCTTTGGAATATCTTCAATACATAACTTATAATCAAGACCGATCTTATTGGAACAATAATATTACAATTAGTGACGGGTGGGATGAGATATTGGAGTAGAATAATCTAATAGGCTGAGTCAATATATTAAGATTTTCATAATGCCTTTGGGGCTTGGATAATTCAGTAATGAGCCTAGATAAATTTCAACTAGAATTGTAAAATATAAATTACTGATATTGGAAGAAATAAATTTAAGTGATAATATTTTTTTCTAGAAATAAGAAGCAAAATTTGGCTCTGATTACAACCAATAAATAGAACAGTCCAAAGTTGCAGGTGAGCCATTCTCTGTTTACAACAAAACCTTTCTTCAGTTAAGTGTAAGTCACCTTATTTCATTCCAAATCTTTGTATACTTCAAAATATGTCTTTCCATATTCGTAGGCAACGGATTCTTCCCGAATAATTAAATTTTTCCAACTAAAGCAATCAAAAAATTCTTATGGTAAACCTTTTAAATTTTTTACATGCCTTTATTTGTTCCTATTTTCCAAAACAGATTATATCTTATCTCTTAGCAATGTCGCCAACTGAACTCTAACAAATATTATTTTATGCTTTATTTTGCATGGATGTTATGTCTTGTAACATTTCTTTACATGGATTGATCTCCAATAACATTTATTGTTTTCTACCTGAATATTTTCACCAAAACCTTTTACTCTTTTCTGCGTGGATGCCACTGAATACTATTCTCAAATTTGACTCTTTTTAATGCGCTTGTGAGATGTACTTGGCGTATTAAAGATGTTCATAAGAATTTTATCATACTACAAACAAACCCTCTGTTCACTGTCTACTATGACAGTCCATAACAATACGAAGAAGGATAGTTATCTTGAGTGCCCTACCCTTCTGTCTCTTCACCCCTAATGCATTGAGACACCTTAACACCCTTCTAACACTCTATCCTCTACAAACCAACCCTCTGAACCATTAAACACAATACCATTTTCTTTAACCCTCAACAATGTTAATGACAAACAAGAATGTAATGGCCTTCTGTATAAACCCATAATCAGAAGTGTATAACTTTCGAACCTGATAAAAAATTATCGATCGCTCCGGTCGGACTTTTAAGAACTTGATTATAAACAACATATCCAAAATGCAACAAGATCCAACGGTTGGTTTGAAAGTCACATTCACCTTCAACAAACTGCTTTCTTCCTCCATCCGAAACACTTGCCACCTGCAGTTTGGATCTCTTGAAAACTTGGTGGATTGTAATACATTATTTCAACCCTCATACCACTAATTTTGGGGCTTATAAAATGTAAACCCTGCAAGTTTTACATGGTTCTTCTTCCTGAGATACCCTAAGCAAGGATTTTGTCAATTTCTATTCAAAACCAAATATCTTCTTTAATACTTAATAAAAACTACTGCAACAAAAACCAAAATGAAAATGATTCAGCGTTCTTTCATCTAAAATGAATGGATCTTTCAAAATATATCATTCATATCATGAGAAAATGTTGGAACAATACTGAAATAACTGTAAAAAAAAATGAAATATGCAAAAAAGTCACTACTTTATTAACTGACAGAACTTCACACACATCTCCCTTTTTCATGCTCGGAACTTTACATCATTTGTTGACCAAAATCCATTCCCAAAACTGACAACTAGTTCTTGAAACTAGTTTGCATAAGCAGTCTGCATGATTCCCAGCTTAAATGAATTGCATTTTTCTTGGAGAGAGTTCAACTGCTGGTTGATGAAAATAGAAAATAGAGTCAAGATTTTATCACCAAATGTTATACTTTTCCAAGCATGAGTTACATTCACAACTTGGTGGTATCAGGGAAAGCTCGTCAGTGTGTGGTGCCCAATATGTGCCAAGCTCATTTTACGATATGATTAAAAACAAGGAGGAAATGACTTAATATTTGCACCATAGATGCAAAAATCACAGAGAACTTGGTGAATTTTTAAAAAACTTGAGACTTTTTCCACTAAAAACTATCCATGAAAACTTGCTAAATTTTTAGTAAGTACTCGACAATTTTGTGGCAAAAACTCAGCTTCACGAAGAAAAAAGGAAAAGATGTGTCAAAAAAATTGCTGCCTTATCACTGCTGCTCCTCAAACCCATTAGGGTCTTCACTCTCAAACCCCTATTAGGGTCTTCACTCCCAAACCCCCACTATTTAGTGGGATCTCTTGCAATATGAGAAGTATGATTACAATGAGGGGTTCTGGGAGTGCAAACTAAAATCGAAAAGTTAGACAACTAAGATCATGTTTTATGTAAACTGAACTAGTCAATTTACGTAGAGGGATTCAGATTTAGACTCAACCGTCTCTCAAAGAAATTAAGGAAGAGTAGCTCAAATCCCATATATGTAAATGATTCTCAAGCAAAATCTCAAATGCTAAACTACCCTTAGTATCTATGGAAAGCATTTTTAACGTTGCTTAATTAAGCCACTGAGGAAATCAAATGAGCACAAAGGCACATTAAATCACCATTTGATGGGATCTTTTTGGCATCATTACAGTAAAGATCTAGTGCAACACCAAACTAAACTCCCCCATATTATCAATGATTCACATAGTAAGATTAATAAAAACTAAAACACATGACATTTGAGTTGGGCAGAGGAGGAATAAATGATCTAAAATCCCATGAAGCTGACAAGAAACAATTCTTCTACCAGCCTTTGAAGACAAGAAAGTCAACATTGGACTAGAATAGGAACCAAGAATAACAAATAATGGAAACTATCGGTATGAGATGAAGCGGGGGAAATAATTGTACTACTGAAAGCACATGCATATCTGAAGGAAACAAGGGAGCAGCAGAAAGATAGACAAACTAGAAATTATATTAATCAGACTGAAATATTATAGCTATTAATGTCTGAGCTTCTTCTCTAACATTCAGAGGCACCATTAATCAGCTGCTTTTAACAGCCCCTTACAGATCTGTGGAGCTGGACTCTTTTGAGAGAGTGATTAACAAAATACAGTCATGCAATATATAGAAGACTTAACAATTACAGAGCAGTACAAGATAATATAAAATTATATTTTCCATACTGACCAGAAAGTGTGAGAACATTCTAGATGGGACAAATGATAGGTTGAACATTATATTGCCTCATAAGTTATATACATTTTTCTTTACTAGAGGATAAGGCAATTGTATTTCATAGATTGCTCTATCTGGAAATTAATTCTGAACCATTGTAGACTTCCTTATATGAACTGATCCAGATCAGTGAAAATAGCTTATGTTGCTATCATGAACTCGACATATCTATGAGATAGAATGCCAAAGTTAGGGATCCTTTGACATATTGGAGGACTCGTTTTGTAGCATTCCAATGTTGCTCTTGAGGATTTGTAGAAAGCCGCCCGAAATCTGTTCCCAATTTTTTTTATTTTGCTCTTAATTAGAAATAATAGACCTTGACTATATTATTTACTGATTGTTGCAAAGAAAGTTTATTTGAGAAGGTTTAATTGATTCAATCCTTTATTTGAGAAGACTCACAAACTTCTGAAGAAAGAATAACAAAATAGATTAGAACGATATTTTTTCCTACTCAACTTCTGAAAATTTAAAGAGAAACTTGAATTGAATTCACGTTGGTTACTTTAGCTACAACAATCTAGGAATTTTGACAACCACAATGAATTCCATCGCCCAGTATGTACTTGACTGCTGAGAAGATCACTGAGGTTTTTCGATGCTTATGATGGAAACAATCCACATGCCCCAGCAATAAGGGGAAGCCAATACCCATATTCTTATGTCTCCTGTCTATACATATACCATCAATGGAATATAACTCCTTCAATAAAATACAACACTTTGAACCTCCTTAGAGTCTCAAAACAAATCCATGAAAGTTATCCTATCGTCCACCTCATATAGCCATTTCAGTGAATGTACATAAGAACTGTTATAGACTTACCTTGATGGAGGATTGCTTATATGGTTGTAGCTACAAGAATACCAATTCCAAAAACCTGGTATTTATAGGCTTCTTTAGATAACCACTTTCTAACTACCTGATAACTACTTTCTGATTACCTTTTTGAAATCCAGTGGTTTTAAAAATAATAAACCTTATTTGGTTGACTTTTACATATTTTTACTAAATAAGGCTTATTTCGTATGATTTAA
Source organism: Chamaecyparis obtusa (assembly GCA_027943335.1). Lineage (NCBI taxonomy): Eukaryota > Viridiplantae > Streptophyta > Pinopsida > Cupressales > Cupressaceae > Chamaecyparis > Chamaecyparis obtusa. The sequence continues at coordinate 540,065 of BSBK01001108.1, read as the reverse complement.
TTACATTAAGTGACACAGGTCACTTTTACAAAAAGGTAATTAGTAGCCTAGATAGCTTTGAAGACTAACTAAATTACTGGCAAAGGTAATTTTCCATCGTCACTTGCTTTATTAAATTATTTGCATTTGCAATCATCTTACCATCTGACCATTTGAGGATACAAAACAAATGTTTTTCCATCCAAATGAAAAAGAAAACTTCAAGGCTGTCTATAAGGACGAAAAGGATTGAGCCTTAGAAGACGCTCCAACATTCTGAGCAACCTTGACTGTATGGATGTTGATTGACTCCAAAACATCATCTCCAAACACAAATCTGCATGTAGTAGTGTTTTTACAACGGTACATTGTGACCTGTGGTGCCAATCCCATGATCTCTGCCATTAATTTAATGACTAGTTCCTTTGCATGCTAAATATTGGCAAGCTTTGATTGTCCATATGCTAGGAACGCACAGTACCCTGATTTCTCATTTATCTCATCAAAACAGATGCCTCCTGAATAAGTCAACTTATGCTGATCTGAAGTAACATTAACAACTCTCCATTCGATGCATGTTTCATGAGCAGTAGCTTTCATATTCTCCAATAAAATATTTGTCAGAAGAAAATGATCAATACGATTTGTACCAAACTACATTTCTATGCCATCTTGAGAAAGCTGAAAAGGGCATGCCATTATTGCATTATTTACTAAAATATTCACAAGAAGATTCAACGATTTGAAGTTGGAAACAAAATTTCAAACCGATGAGATCGAGCTAAGATCTAGCTTCAGAACATCCACTTTAGTATTGCCAGTATCCTTAATAATAGATTCTTTAACAGCATTGCCAGCACCAATGTTCCTGACTGCCAAAACCACAAGAGCACCTTGTAGTGCAAGAACATGAGCTGTCCTAGTGCCGATTCCACTTGAAGCACTTGTCTTATGTGGACTTCTACATTCAGATGTGGTTCTTGCAAAGCATTATCAACCATAATATCTTCTAAAATCATCTATTTGCACGCTGATCAAAGCTCTTATTTTGGCACACATAGGGGATGATGCTGACAAATATTAAAGAACTTGGCTTTTCACCTGACAATTGCATTTGGCTGAAATTTTCTAATATCTTTTCATTGAATTCCTTCTGCACATTTTCAGCAGTCATTGTATCCCATGCAATGATATCTGTGTGAGCCAGTGTGTTAAACTATTCAGATGCTTTGTTTGAGCTAATGTGGTCTGCTCTCATGTCTGTGTATTCCATACTATTAAATACTCATGATCTCCTTATCAAACCCGACATAATGGGCTGATTAATACCATGCCACATTCCATGCTTTAAATGAGCATACAAATCCATCATCTTCTCTGAATCCTCATATCCTGCAAAAGAGCTAAGATCTGCCATGTGAGGAGATTAAGGGTAGAAGCAACATGAATTGGTTTTGCATGAGCCCATCGCATTTGGTAAAAATTTCCTAATACTGATTCATTTAATTTCATTCTGAGATTACATCTTTTCGAGCCATTCAGTTAAACAAAAAGGGTGTGCCATTTATATTTTGCAACCATGGGATACTTATGGTACAACATTCATTTGAGGCATGTTGTCAAACAATTAACGAGCATTACCCTTGTTTTCAGAGCATCTCCAACCATAATAATGTGTGAATCATTTCAGTCTGTCAAATAGCTTATGCGCCTCTTTGATGCTTCTGCAGTTTGCATACATGTCTATGAGGGCATTCACAGTTACAATATTTGATGAGAATCCTCCTCTTAATCACATTTATGGCATGACATGTCTTTGTGGCATTCTGTCAAACAATTCATTTGCATTCCCTATGATTCCGCATTCTGCATGCATATCCATGTAAATTGAGGTATTTTGTCAAACAATTCAAATGCCATGTTTATCCTCCACAAGCCATTACTTGGATTATTTAGGACTCCCACTTTAGTATTGCCAGTATCCTTAATAATAGATTCTTTAACAGCATTACCAGCACCAGTGTTCCTGACTGCCAAAACCACAATTCAGAAGCAACATTCAAAACCCTATAACTCATTACCACATTCAAAGTTTGAAAAACCTAGAGAGCAGAACTTGGAAACGTTAAGATAGTTCTGTGTAATGATTAGTACTATTTTGATCCAGGTTGTCAGGGCCTTTGATCTGAAACAGTCCAGCACAAGATGGGGTATGAAGATTATTAGATAAATCTTTTTTACTGCCCTCCTCTGTAGCTGAGTTTGGTGCAATCCACACTCTCAAATATGATATAATAAACCAGCAGAGAGGAAATTCTAGAGACTAGATGTAACAGTCCAAAAGAAGCCTTCTTGCAAAAAGGAAGTATCATCTGTACAAATATTATACACAGGTTAGAAAAAATCTGTCAGGCAAGCATAGTATTGGTTTAGTAGTTTGTATATAGAGTAAAAGCAGCAACCAAAGAGACTGAAACTGGAAAAGTGAGTGCAAATCACAACTTAGCAGTGAAGGAAAGTGATGTTGAGTCAGTTGTACAAACATCAAGCCCAAGCTAGAAATAATCTATCAGGCAAGCATAGAAATTGGTTACCTAACTAAATAATTATGCTGTACTAGTTTGCATACAAATTAAAAGCAGTAAGCAAATAGACTGAAACTGGAGAAGCAAGTACAAATCATGAGCTAGCAGTGAAGGAAGGTGATGTTGAGTCAAATCATAGTGAGCCTTCAACCACGTCTGATCTTCTGTAATGACTAATCTGATCTCTCTCACTACTAGGTCATGTCCAACTCGACAGATCTATGTTTTAACTTGTTTTTGCTAATGAAAGGACAGGCAATAGAATTTTAGAATTCTAAATTTTAATTGTTTTCCCCAATTTGATAGGTTTTGGATGCCTCCTTCCAAGCATTTCAAGCTAAGTTTTCATTTAGCAATGGATTTTTTTCAAATTTCAAGAAAATTTCTTTTATCAATTCCATCTTTTGGTATTTTTTTTTTTTTCTAGAAAATATGGGTTGGTTCAAGTTGTCTTTTCCCCAAATAATGGATTTACATAAACTTTATAGGATATCAAGTAATTGCTGGTACAAGTAGAGTGTATTTCAGTCATAAAAGAATCCTAGTTACTGAATACAACACACCATGGAAGATCCCTTCACATATAACAAACGGAATCACATCACCATGAGTAAAGTCTTTTCCATCAGTGCCCATGTAAGCTACTCAATACCTCTAATTTTTCCAGACAAGTAAAAATTTGATTGAAAAATTTACTCATTCATCTCAAGGTAAGAAGTTGCAAAGAATGTATTATTATTTCTATAATTATTTATTGAAGTTTATAATGGAGAGACATGACTTTAGTATAAAAAGTCTATAAATGGAGTTAGTATGTACTTATAAAGCATATGATCTAGAGAGTGAAGTTGCCTACTTATGGTGTATTTTGAGGTGATTGTAAAACAATGTAATTCTGAGAGCTTGATATGCCTTAAGATTCAAACAAAGTGAGGAAGCTGGGCTGGAAAATTTAGTGTCAATAATTGAGATACGAATAGAGGAAATCAAGCAGAGTTGGAGGAGGCCATGGTGCTCTAGTTTTACTGATGAGTGGATGATTTTTCCATTTTGTTACTCATTCATATTATTTTACATATGGAGCATGTCCCTTACCCTCTAAACTATAAAGAATGATTTTTTTGAGAAGTTCAAAGACATAACTTTCCAATATGAGCCTCTTTGTGATTCTATAGAGGAGGCCGAGCTCTTGAATGTATTGCAGGCATTGACAGATGGGTGTATATTTGCTAAGCAATGAGGCTTTCTAGCTTAGGTCAGCTACAAAAAATTATTTTGAATCCAATGTTGTCTACACCACACAATTTGCTTGGGCAACAAAGATACTTTTTGGATCCCAATTTGCATGCAGTAAAAACTCTTGCTTTTTGATTTGGTCATGAGAGAATATTGTGTTGCATATGTAGATAGCTTATTCCAGGTCATTTAAGATTTAAGGCTCTGGATGTCTTAGTTTAGGCTTTGACAAAAATAATTCACTGCTACTGCAAACATCTTATATTGTCTGTTTAATTTGTCATTTCTCATAGGTGAGACAATGGAATATTTGGCTAAAAGATGGTCTCAGATTTTTGGTATTATTGTATATCCGGTGGCTTGTGATAATAAAAGTTTGAATGGTGCCAGGCCTATGAGGTGAGGGAGTGTTGTAGCGTGGAGTTTCTGTGGCCCAAAGGCAATCTATTACCATCGAGTTGGTTGCATCAGCCTAGTCATAGGCGAGACAATGGAATATTTGGCTAAAAGATGGTCTCAGATTTTTGGTATTATTGTATATCCGGTGGCTTGTGATAATAAAAGTTTGAATGGTGCCAGGCCTACGAGGTGAGGGAGTGTTGTAGCGTGGAGTTTCTGTGGCCCAAAGGCAATCTATTACCATCGAGTTGGTTGCATCAGCTTAGTAATAGGCTCAAGGACCATGGCCTAGAGCTAAGGGATGCAAATTTTTTTTGATTAAACATAATCTAATGATTTTGTCATCACTTTTGAAATGTTGTCTTCTTAGATTGTGTCTATTAGATTACAACATCCTCCTGGTTGCATCAGCGGATCCCATTGGGGTATAGGATCAACTTTTAGTAACGAAGAGAACAATTTTCCATTCAATTGGTAACAGATTCAGAGAATCTTAGTTTACAACACTATTATGTCAGTCGTCTTTTATGACAAAGGCTGAATGCACTCATAGTACTTATTATTCTCTCTCTCTTTATTTGTTTGTAACAGTTTATGCAAAGAGCACGTGAAAAAGAAGAGATAATGAAGAAAGAAGAAGAAGAAGAAAAAAGGGAGAGAAAAATAATTCCCCCAGCAAACGGTAACAAAAAATGGTATGGATTCCAATTTCCATACATTCTGTTTACAGTTCTATTTCTTTTGGGGTTTCTGTGACGACTTTTCAAGACTTCTGATTTGGCTATTTGACTTACTAGCATTATTAACTATTCAATTTTGCTATCATTTTGAAGTGATCCATTGAATATTATGCTTCATTATAATTATATTATTAGTATATGCTTCTTTTTTGTTTAGGATGCTTGAATTTTTGCTCCGTGGATATTTGTTTTGTTTGATAAATGGAAACATCATGATCGTATAAACTATAAGATCCCTTTTATCAAATGTCACCAACATGTTTTAGCTGAAGCCGTAGACTCAGCATTGGCTTTAAAAGGAAAAAACAATACAAAGAGATGCAAGTGCTCTGGGTCTGCAAAAAATACAAGTACCACATAAGGAAAATTTAACGATAAAAATACAACCTTGACTAATAAATCAGCATATCAGGGAAGCAATAACAATCTAGCAAAGGAAGAAGGATAAGTAGCCTGTTATCTTGGATGAAAATAATAGTTTGCAACCTTGGACTGACCATTTAGTGCATTAACTCAGCCCACTCGTGTACCTCTGGCAGGTTCATACTGGGCAAGAGCTTTTTCAGATTTTCCTTGTTGAATCTAAATTAGGGATGGTCTAAAGTGATAAGACCCGTGGATTCAATGCAAATCAACCCACTTTATTCAAATGACTACAACAAAGTCAAATACTTCGAGGATCTAGAAAAGTAACCTCTGCCAATACTCCACTGCCTGTTGTGTCTATGAATTATTTTCCTCAGATGAGTGCATTCCAAGCCTATGAAAGTGCTTGACCTTAGTCAGGATAATGGGAACACTCCAGATGACAAAGGACTACTTTACTTGACTTTAGGCAATCCTTGCATTCCTCACTTGTTGGGAAAGCAACCTGAGTATGAGACTGCTGCTAATTCAAATAAAAGTATTAAGGCAATGCACATGCTATTGTTGAAGCTCAGCAGGTCATAGATGGGAGTTTGAAGATTTTAAATAACACTGGGCTCAATGGAGTCCAAAGTCCTGTTTTAGACAGGATAATTGCCAACATGGATGAATGTATTGTATATCTGGTTAATGTTTTCCAGCAGCAAAACAGGGGAATTGATATGGTTGCAAAGCTATTTTTTGGAGATCTGGCTGAGCACTAGCTAGAGGAAAATAGGCTTAAGTGCGGATGCTTTGACCCACCTCCACATAAGAAGCATATTAAGGTAAGGCTCTGGAACTGAACCCATTTGTTGATCCCCAGGTAGAGAGGCCTCAGCAATCTCATTGATTCATGGTCTTGATCAGGCCTGGCCAAGAAACGATGGATGCCCATCTAGTTAAATGCTTCATTTGCCTTCATTTATTGGGATAACAGTTAACAACATCCAAATTGATCACATATAAATGAGCTATTATCATATAACAGTTAACAACATCCAAATAGATCACATATAAATGATTTGTTATCATATTTAAAATTAAAAAAACTTCTGGGATGATGCTAAATGTAAACAATTTGTTTTTTCAAAATAAAACCAAATCAGTAGATGCTATATATCTAATAGTGAACAGTATGGGATATGATCTTTCATGTTTGTTTCCTTTAAGTTTTATCATTAAGTGTTTAGGATAGTTTTCAATTCTTTTTCTTTTCTGTTAGATTTAATTAATAGTGGCCAAAGTGTTGTAGTTGTTATAGGGTGGAGCTATGGCGCTATAAGATGATTTTTTATATTTCTGAACTTCAGAAATTAGCATCTCTCTAATTTTGTCTTGGGGGTTGGGGATAATAGTAATACACTATTTTTTTAAATCAATTAAATGCAATTGGATTTTTTCAAGAATTTTTTTAAAATCAACTGATGAATGAATTAAGGGGTGGATGGAGAACAAGGGTCTAGTTTGCATTATATTCCAGGGCAGAAGAGGAGGGTCCAATAGCTTTCTTGATCACTACAAAGAGGCTAGACCGGTGGTAGATGACATCCTTGGGAAAATTGTCCACAACAAAGATACAAAAATGGTCTCCTAGGAGAGACTTCGAACAATTCAGAAAGATTGGGTGATGCAAACAAACTAGTTTCTCAGGGTCTAGTAAAATGACTGTTGAGAGTAGTGCTTCCAAGATTCAAATATGAGGGTTAGGGTATTATGGTAAGTGGAGCAGTAAAAGTCTTTTTGAGCTGATAGGCGTTATTTGTGTGCGCTTTCAGCCCCAAACACGCCGAAAATTTGTCATCCTACTACCTTTGCTGCCTTCTCCCGCTGACTGCAAACCCTCTTCTGATGCCAGCCAGAGCTAACACCGACAGCACAGAGCGAGCAAGGAGCTTACGGGCAGTGTAGAGGCAGCGAGAAGCTTGTTAAGCCAATAGGCGCACACCCACCGACAAGATTGAAAGTGTCCAGTGAGAAGCTTTCCACCGACCACCCACAACCACTAACGAGTCTTCCCGAACACATGGTATGCTTCGATGTATGTCCATACCCTATTCCAAAGCTCTGAGTTTAGAACAGGTAGGGAGAAAACTGGCAAAAAAATTGGCTTTGTACCTGCCAATTGTATTTGTTTGAAATTTTCTAAAGCCTTTCAACACCTGCATTTTCTACAAATCTTGTGATCATTGCATTCCACGACACAACATCTCTTTGAGGCATTTTGTCAAACGGTTCACATTCTTGTACGTGCTTCCATATCTTGCATACATATCTACCATAGCATTTCAAATCACAATATTTGACAGAAATTCACCTTCATTATACTTTAACAGATGTGCATACCATATTTCAAAGTTCCCATTTTATCACAGAATTTGGCTTTACACCTGGCAATTGCATTTGTTTGAAAGTTTCTAAAGCTTTTTCACAAATCATTTTTGTGCATACGCTGCAATGATTGCAAGCCATGAGACCACATTTTATTTTAGGAATACTGCCATGTTTTGTTTATGCTTTGTTTGATGGATGAAAGCTTCTATATGATGGCTAATCCTATTGGCTATTAATACTAAAGTTTTGTCTTCCTAATATGTTATATCTTTGATCTTTGCCATGTACAGAGGTCCACATTGCATTATTATTTGTTGCAATGTGCCAATGCTGAGATTTTACAAATTGATTTCAAAAAATATTAAATATGTGATGAAGAGGATGATGTTGAACCACAACATGAGGGTGATGAAGAGGATGATGTTGAAAAACATGTTGGCTATACTAATGATGACAATGGAGTCTGTTGCTCCTTTGAAATCAACAAAACCTCTTGTACAATAAACAGGAAAAAATTGGTCCAAAACTGCAGAGCTTTTGAAATTTGTGACTTCCAACGAATAACTTATGGAATTCAACAAATGAAGCAAGTATGTTGCAGATGAAATGAATTTACCAATGAGGGTGAATAGATCTGCACTTTTCCCTTTGTTGGACACAAAATTGATGTTTATTTTTTCTTGTGGCTCAATTTTTTATACCAACTGTATTGTTCCAATTTTACATCTGCTCTCACTGTCTGACATGCATGTTTATCTTCCTCGAAGAGCTCAGACTTCTTTATACACGCTTGTAATTTCACCACCTAAGTAATGTTTTAGGCTTTATTTTGGCTTGCAATATTTTAGATTTTGTTTTACCATTTCACAAAGAGGGTAATATGAAAACAGGAAAAAAAACTGTAAAACATAATTTATAATGCACTAACAAAGGAAGCACTTATATGATCACAACTAATCTGCCACAGTATTGAAACAAAATTCAACTCCTAAACTATCGGCTCATCGTTGCATTCCAAAAAAATGCAACTACTAGTTATAACTATTAGACAGAAGAGTGTTGTATTTTTCTGTGTTTGAACAAAAGAGGTTTGTAATTCCAAAACAATTGTCAAAATATTTGGAAATCAAGTTCTTCAAAGCACAGTTTTGGAGTGACTAGTACTTAAATATTGTTTTGTAGGCGAAAGGAATGTCAAACTATTTGGAAATCAAGTTCAACGCAAATTTTTCAAATGACTAGTACTTAAATTTGGTTGGTAGGAAAAATGAATGTCAAATATTTGAAAATCAAGCTCTTCTGCACATTGTTTTGGAGTGACTAGTACTTAAATAGGGATTGGTAGACAATACAAGACAGTATTATTTGTATATCTGATACTATTTGATTGGGAAGGAAAACCAATCAAGCCACATCTTCTGGAAATGTCCACTTATAAAACTTTTGTGCAGCATGGCTACAAGGGTTTTACACATTGAACAGGTCTGGGTATGGGTCCTACCTGGGTATGCATAGGGTGCATCCCCAATACTATTTTAAAAATTTACTTATAAAACAAGAAGTTTTAAAAAATACAGTTTAAATTCAAAAATAGTCATTTTTTTTTGTTAAACCTAACCCTAGCTAACCCTTAAAAGTGAGTTTTTATGTCATTACAAAACACAACACATCACTAACTCCTACCTTTCATTTATAAACTCAATTCTCTTCTCATTGCTCAAGTTACCTTTTTTTTTTAGTGTTATAGTATTTTGAAGATGTTAGCTATGGGCTTGCTTGTATTAAAGAGATTTGTCATTGAGGCATAATAGAAAAAATCATTTCAGGAATAAATTAGCCCAAACAATAGATTTTGTTGAAAAATTGCAATTTTGTTCTTTGTTTTTAAAAAAAAAAATTATTTTAAAAAACTCAGGAAAAACACAAGTGGTTGTATTTGGCAGGTTGATTATGGGTATTAAATGTCCTAGAATTGTTGGAACCTTCTACAAGTTCATCCAGGTTTCAGAATTTTTTAATGTTGAAATGTTTCTGTCAAAAAGCTTTTGAACCCACACAATTTCAACTGTGGCGTGGCCCTTTTGTTGTGATTCCGAGCTTAAATTTGATTTTATGGTTTTTTCCCCCATAGAAAATCCTAAAACACTATTGTTTCAATTTATGGCTTTTATATTTTGATAAGTGAATCAGATGGAGCCAACAAAATGGTTGAGCATCTACGAGATTTTCTTTCCAAAACCAAATCAAGAGAAAAGTATGGTAAGTTAACTACATACATTGTTCAATAGTTAAATTTGGAGTTTGAGCCTACTATTTTTGAAATCAATTGATTCCATCTATGTAGGGAGCTATCAACTCAAGTTCGCGGATGATTTTTCATACACATATCCAGTAAGTTTGAAAGGCAACATACTTCTCATTTATAGTGTGCATATGATTCTCGAATATTAATTGTTTGGCCTAGTGCCTTTTTTTAAAGAAAGTTCTGCAATAATACAGTACTTTTGTCTCAAATATTTCAGGTTGATGGGGTATTGCATCGAAACAAAGAATTCGTTTTATTTTCATAGATGGTTCTAGAATTATATTTCGTCTATCAATTAGTGTTTTTTTCTTTATCACCTTTGTTTGGCATCTCATTTTCTTTCTTTAGATAGAAGCCTATCCTATGAATAGTAGGATTTGCTATTACTGTTAATAACTCTCTAGACAAAAGCTGAAATATTGAAAAAAATCCTTAAAATCCATTCATCTTGGTGCTTATGCCCACATCATTTGCCCATTTCCCCCTCTGTTGTTATGATAGGCCTTTAAAAGACCTTTTTCACTGTCGAGTGATGTCAAAGCAATCATGTCCTGTCTGGAAAGGAAAGTTAGTAGCATACACTTTTACACTTTATTCGAGCAACATAAAAACTTCTTCTCTGTTATTATAGAAGAAAAGGCAATATCATAATATTGACCAAGGATTTTCTATTCTTAATAACAAGGATTGTCAAATTATTTAAGTTGAATCACTGTACTATTTGTACTTTAGGTCTGACATTCCTTTACTAGTAAAATATTTGGTGATTAACAATGAGGGATCTAATATGCAGGGCATAGGTTCAGTTGGTGCTACAATTAGACTTTGTGGAGCAGTATGAGCAAGATGTTACTAAGCATGATATGAACGCACAAGAAGCCTTGAAACCTTTAATTGGTGAGTTTTTTGGTCTACAGAATAGTATCATGTAATCTATCAAAGATTGTATCTAACAGGAGTAATTTGTGTCTTTGTTAGAATTTTTTAAAACATACTTTGTTTGTTAGAATTTTAAAAATTTCTGTCTTTCTTAGAATTTTTAAAAATATTTTTTATAAATTTGTTTGATTTTCAAAGAAACCAGTTAACATTGTATTTTAAAAAAGTAACGTTGAACTAGTCGATTTAGTTACTTTTATTGTTTTTTTGTGACCTAGGTATTTGGTCATAATTGGCAAACTAAAGTGTTCAAACAATGATTAGTGATTCCAATGCATTACTGACTTGTGGCATCCTTAAGTATTTTTAAGGTCAATGTTTAATATTTTGTGTTTTCTAGCTATGATAAAAAAGATGCTACGTTATTAGTTATTAATGTATCTTAAGGATTAGTATATACCACAAATATGAGATCTTGGAAAATGGCTATCGATTTTTATAAGTTGAATTTAGTGTGTATCAAATTTCCTTAATAATACTAATTTTATGATTGATGTATTGGATATAAGTGCAATAGATTGGTAGGTTATCAGGAGTGTGGATTTCTAAAACATTAAAGCTTTTGATGGGTTAATTAGGAGTTAAAATGTAGAAGGTATGATTATTGATACATACTTTATCTCTATTTAATGTGGCTGGTTTCCCCTAAAGATATATGATTGTCATTATAATAAGGGGAACAAGCCACATGTAATGTATTTTCCAATGGCATCATTCACTTCATTCTTATATTGCACATTGAATAACTTCACCACTGAGTTTAAACTATCACTAGTCATCCCTCCCTTAAGCTTTGCTACCCTTGAACTATAGATGGAAAAACTCGAAATCATGTTTAGTGGAAAGTAGTAGTATACATGGTATGATTATTCTTTAAAGGGTACTAGCTCAATAGAAGAGCACCTACTTTACAAGTAGGAAGATGATGGTTCGATTCCGTCGTGCCCTAATATGACTAAATATTGTATGCATCCTAAAATGGTCGCCTAGACTTTGGGCCTCCATTCAACAATTTATCAAATCCCTGAATCAGTATTTTCAAAAATCAATATTTTTCAATAATATCAATTTCTTTGATCAAATCCTCTTTTATCATTTTTTATTATTTTTTATGGGCTAACCATTTTATCCTAAAGTCTTTATTTATTTAAAAAGAATTTCCTCCCCTTTTATTAAATAAAAAGCCCCCCACTTTTCCTCTTATCTTAAGTTGCACAAATAAAACATTATTTTTATTTTATAAAAAGAAGAAAAAAACATTTTTTGTCTCATATGGACACAAAAGTCAACTCTTATTTTCTCATTGGAGGATATTTGTGCACATGGATTGCTCCTCTTCCAAGCTCCACCGTTGATCAAATCTTTTGCCTCTTAATTTCCATGGTCCATTCCTTTAAAAGGAGAGCTCTTTTCTCATTCTTAAATCCCAACTTTGAATACTAATCTTATGTTGTGGGATTTCTTGGAGACTTTGGAGCTTTTGGAGATCTTCTTGCTTCTAGTTTCATTTCTTGCATCATAGCTTTTATGGCATTTAGTTTAGTTTCTTTTATGCTCTAGATTAGCTCACATAGCTTAATTAGCAAGGGTTTGTAATACTTTCCTTTCATAGCTTAGCTTGCATCTTCATCCTTAGCATAGCTTGCATTGCATTCTCATTTTGATTCTTGAGGATATTGACATCCTTGTCCTTGTCTCATTGAATCTCCCATTGTGTGGTTTACTAGCAAGGTTGCATGCTTCAATAGCTCTAGCTGATAGCACCATCAACATTCTTGTGACTCCATGCTTAGGGAGCTCTAGGTCGCTTTCTCAAGGTTTCCCATTCATGGATTCCCTTGGAAGTAATGACTTAGAGAAGTGCACTATTTAGTGTGTACATTTTTTGCGCCCAATGTGGGGACTTGTTCACAGATTTGTTCAACATTTTGCATACAACTTGTCAAGATCAGTCACTATGTTAGACTTATGCAATTTGAAACAGAACCAAGGGGAATCCTTTGTTACCTTCTTGCAAAGGTGGAGATGACCGTGCTCCCGCTATTCTAGGACTATTCCTTAGCATGAAAGGATTGATATCATTATCAGTAATTTGGTGCCTGAAATGCGTTATGAGGTTTGGAATATGGTCTTTGATTCCTTCGATACTATGGTTGAGACTGCATGTCAAATTGAGGATGTCTTAAAAGAACAAAACATTTTGACCAAACATAGCAATAACAACAATGATCAGAATACTAACAACGCTAATAAGGACAAAGGCAAACACTTGCACTAGAACAAGAATAAGCAAGTCGTCAATGACGGAGTTGTGGACTCTTCCCAACCCAAGGATCAAGGAGTCCTTCATTTGTCTAGTGCAGTCCAAGCTATGAAGCTCAACATATCCTCCAACCAACACGAGCATAAACCAAAGTACCAAGATAAGCCTAAAAAGGAGAGGCGACAATTTTCTAAACTGAGTGACTCCTATGAGGATGTTTTCAAGATGCTTATTGCCAATAACCTTGCACAACCACAAGATCCAACAAATTTCCACATACCTGATGTTAAGCCACATTGGTGGAATGAAAAAGCTTTCTGCAAATTCCACAATGGCATTGGACATGACATCGAACATTGCTGGAAACTTAAACACCTTATTCAGGATCTTATTGAAAGTGGCAAACTTCAGGTTGATGGGTTAAATACAAATGCAGACCACAAGGCATTCAAGGAGCCTTTGCCCAAATATGAAAAGGGGCAAACCTCTAAACCCAAGAATGGCAAGGCCAAAATCAACTGTACCTACACAGGTGCAAAAAATGTGATCAATATGCTTGAGATTGTCGAGGAAAGTGTCAACATGATGAGAGACAACAATCCCTATGGTTATGACATGGGCTCTCCTCCTATATTTGATGAAGAACCTGTGGTGGTGCTTAGGGGTCCTCACTCTCAAAGGTCGTCCCAAGCTCTTAACAATGTCACCAAAAACCAAAGTCAAGGTCCTGTGGTTATTAGAGGTCCTGGTTCCAACTAGTCCAGCAAACCCAAGCAAGTGACATCTAAGAATGTCACCACCAAATTAGTAGTCAACCCTGAAATGAGCTATAATCTTGTTGACCAGTTACAAAGAACGCTAGCTCAAATCTTAATTTTTGAACTCTTGGAATTGTCTCCAAGACATAAGCGTATCCTTGAGGATGCTTTGCGTGCAGCCAATGTTCCTAATAACATAGATGTTGACCAATTCCAGAACCAACCACCTTGCCAGACCTCATTACCTAACATTCTCAGAAGAAGATGACAAAGCTTTGAGCCATCCGCATAATCTTTCCCTTCATATCAAAGTCATGATTCACAAGACCCGTGTCAGGCATGTGTTGATTGATGGGGGTGCTGGGCTCAACATTTATTCCTTGAGTTTGTTGTAAATACTGGGTTATTCTGAGCAAGTTATTGATACCTGGAATAAAATCACCATTAAAGCCTATGATGAGGCAGACAGAAGCTCCAAGGGCTTGGCCATTCTTCCTATCAGGATTGGCCCTGTGGAAAAGGACATTTTGTTCCAATTCCTTGATGCTAGCCCTTTAGCATATAATATCCTACTTGGTAGACCGTGGATCCATGACATGCAAGCAGTGTCATCCAGCTACCACCAATGTGTTAAGCTCCCCTATAATGGAGTAGAAGTTTGTATACCCGGGGATAGTACATTATCTGTTAATGCAATTTCAGTAGGGATGCATGTTCCTCTCAACAGAGAAGCAGAGGATTTTGATGCCACTTTAGCACAATGCCAAAATAAGTTTAAAGCCATAGACCTTGGTATGGGGGGATATCAAATTGACTCATTTACAAAACTGCCAGTCTCACCTAGGTCCTATGGTAAACCTTCACAAGAGATGTGTCCTTCCTCTTCAGCAATGACTCTATTTGGTACATTTGTAGAGTCCTTAGTGCCCATCTAGGATGAAAAAGAAGAGGTAGCTATCAAGGATTGGATCTATAGAGAAGACAAGTACATGCAAAATGAGAACTTCTCTCCCTCTCCTAAGGTCTATGGAAGAGGTTACACTCTTGTCAAAAATATGGGCTATCTAGGTCATGGTCCTCTCAGTCACAGATTAGATGCTAGGGCCGAACCACTTGATCATGTTCTTTTTGGACGCAGGTCTAAGATAACAGTTGGCCTAGGTTTTGAAAGTCAGAACAAGAAAACTACTCCTATCCTTGCTGCGACAGATAGTGATGATGAATCAAACTACATACTCAATTTGCAAAATCAAAAAGATAGGTGTGAAGATTGGGTCCCTTCCACCAATCTCCTTTGGGGAGATTCAAATACTCCAATTACCAATCCAACAGTTTCAGACCAAGAACCAGAAGTATCCATTGTTGAGGATCATGTTGAGGATCCTATTCAAAAACATCAATACATAAATGACATTCAAGAAGGTGTTACCCTTGGTGACATCAAAGCCTCTACCTCAAGGCCTAGAAAATATGCTTGGTGTAAACATCCCAGCTGGGATTCAGATACAGACTCACATGAGTATGAATGAGAATCTCTCTCTGATTGTTCTATAGTTGACATGGACATTGATGTTGTCCATACATATGGGTCCCAACCTGAGGTAGCTAACGAGTCTAGTGTGGGATTAGAGGATTGGAATCCATGAGTCGCTTTAGTGGACAATTCTTCACTTAGTAGGATAAGTCCTGATTTGGGTACTTTAGAGGGATACTTGACATACCCTAACTCTGCAATCACTAGAGATGATACCATCCGCATACACAACATTGAACCCGTCATTGACCTACCCCTTGCCAATCCTCATCTAATTGATTGGTCTCAGTGCTATCAAGAACCTCAACTCCTAAATTTCCAAAATGATTATGAGATAGCATGTTACCTAATGCCCTTGAACCTGTAGTCTCTTCCACTAGCAAACCAACTACAAGCATGACAAAAACCAGATATCAAGTACCTTAGTCACAAAATGAAAAGAAAAGAAAAAAAGAATAAGAGTTATGATGGAAAAAACCACTATGTGGCAGTATCAGAACCAAAAAAAGTAAAAATAAAGGACGTATCCAAGGGTGAAAACCTCTCTGAGGCACCTAAGGATGAGGTACTTGATCATCTCCCAAGTTACTTTCAAGATAGGTCTTTAGTGCTTGTTGAGCCTACACAACCAATTAATTTGAATACACAAGAGGCTCCACAAATAGTACATTTGGCTCAATCTCTATCAACACAAGAAAAAGAAGCATATACCAAGTTCCTACAGACCAAGAAGATTAACTTTTCTTGGACTTACTTAGACATGCCAGGGTTAGACACTAATCTCATTATGCATCACTTGTCCATAGCTCCAGGTATCAAACCAGTAAAATAGAAGTTGAGGAAAATGCATCCTCACATAGCTCTTCTTGTCAAAGATGAACTAGAAAAACTCCTTAGTGCAGGATTTATAAGAGCCATTGATTATGCCGAATGGATATCCAATATTGTACCAATTTCAAAACATGATAAGTCCATTCACGTCTGTACAGATTTTAGAGATCTTAATAAGGCATGCCCAAATGATGATTTTCCACTTCCAAATATAGACATGATAGTGGACATGACCGTGGGTTATGAGATCTATTCATTGATGGACGGTTTCTCTAGGTATAATCAAATCAAAATAGCTCTTGAAGACCAGGAAAAGACTGCATTCACTTGTGCATGGGGAACCTATTGCTTGAATGTCATGCCATTTGGATTAAAGAATGCAGGAGCTACTTATCAAAGAGCTATGACAACTATCTTCCATGACATGATGCACAAGAATATGGAAGATTATGTGGATGACACCTTGGCAAAATCTAAAAAAAGGGATACACACCTAGGAGATTTAGAAGTCATTCTAGATCGTATGGAACAGTTTCAGTTAAGATTAAATCCCAAAAAGTGTGCATTTGGAGTTACCTCTGGAAAAATCCTAGGATTTATCATTTCAGCCAAAGGAATAGAGGTGGACCCAGAGAAAGTTCAAGCGATATTGGATATGCCGCCTCCCAAAAACATTAGCCAAATGAGGAGTCTCCAGGGATGCCTTCAATTTATAAGGAGGTTTATTTCACAACTGGCTGATAGAGCTCAACCCTTTAATAAGACTTTGCACAAAGGGGTTAAATGTGTCTGGAATGAAGATTGTCAGCAAAGCATGGACCAAATCAAGCAATACTTGGCCAATCCTCCAATATTAATGCCTCCTATCCCAGGAAAACCATTCATATTGTATGTGTCAACAACATAATCTTCCTTGGGGGCATTATTGGCTCAACTTGATGATAATGGAAAAGAAAGAGCTATATATTACATCAGTCGTACTCTTGTGTCATATGAGGTTAATTACATTAGTATTGAAAAATCTTGCCTTGCAGTGGTGTTTGCTTCCCAAAAGTTGCGATATTACATGCTTGCACATATAATACACCTCATTGCAAAGATTGATCCTCTCAAATATTTGCTTGGTAAGGCTACTCTCATAGGTAGACTTGTTAAGTGGATGATGATCTTATCAGAATTTGACATAAAATATGTTGAGCATAAGGCTATAAAAGGACAGGCCATTGTAGACCAATTGGCTGATTTTCCAATTCGAGATAAAGCACCAACTCAAGTTGAATTTTCGGATGAGCACATAATGTACATGACTGCAAGAACATGGAAGATGTTCTTTGATGGCTCTTTCATGCAAAATGGTTCAGGAGCTGGAGTGTTATTTGTTTCTCCTCATGGGTACACAATTCCTAAGTCCTACAAGCTATTATTCCCATGTACAAATAACATTGCTAAGTATGAGGCCTTGACAAATGGACTAAAAGTGGCAATAGAGTGGAGAATCATAGAGCTGCATATCTATGGGGATTCACAATTAATAGTCAACCAAGTTAATGAAGAATACCAAACCAAAGATGAAAAACTGGTACCCTACAAGAAAATGGTTGATTCATTGCGATGATATTTCACCTTTGTTACATTTCAACAAATTCCTAGAGCAGAGAATAAAGCAGTTGATGCTATGGCTACATTGGCATCACTTCTTTAGCTAGAACAACATGAGTCCATATTCAAATTCCTGGTGGAAGAGCTATGCTACCCTATCTATGACTCCCAAGAAAGCCAAGTTGTTTGTACCCTTGTTGGCCATGAGTCATCCCACTATGGTGCCATTTACTCATACCTCCATGATGGCATTATCTCTGAAACCTTCAACCATTCTGAATGAAGAAACTTAACCCGAAATGCCTCTCGCCACACCCTTATCTTTGGTGATCTATATAGGAGGGTTTTAGATGGGACACTTCTTAGGTGTTTGAAAAAGGATGAGTCCAACCAAGTGCTAGCTAACATTCATGAGGGCATTTGTGGAGGACATTCCAATGGTCTTGCCATGACCCGAAGGTTGCTTAGGGTGGGGTACTATTGGCCTACCATGCAAATAGATGTAGTAGCTTTTGCTAAATCATGTGAGAAGTGTCAGAAACATGGTAACCTGATACATGCTCCAGGTAGGGAGCTTATTCCTTCTATTTCTCATTGGCCATTTCAACATTGGGCCTTTAACCTTGTTGGGAAAATTCATCCCAACTCATCAAGTGGACACAAATTCATTATCACTGCTACTAATTACTTTACTAAATGGGTAGAAGCTGTCCCACTTTCTGTTGCCTCAGGTAAGACAGTTTCTTTGTTTATTTTGAACCATATCATCTGTTGGTATGGAGTGCCTTCTGAAATAATCACTGACAATGGAGGTCAATTTAAAAACAAGGACCTTAAACATCTCTGCAAGAAATTCAAGATAAAACAACATTGGTCCTCCATTTACTTCCCGCAAGGAAATGGACAAGCAGAGGCTTTGAATAAGACCATTCTCAAGATTCTCCATATAACAGTTCACAAGAATGGTAGAGATTGACACCTATAGATAAATCCAACCTTGTGGGCCTATAGAATGAGTATTTGTACTCCAACAGGGGCTACTCCTTTTGCCCTCACTTATGGTGCTGAAGCAGTGTTACCTTTAGAGGTGGAGATTCCTTCTCTTAGAGTTTCCCTTAAAGGTTTAGTGACAAATGAAGACTACCACGCCATGAGACTTCAAGAACTAGAACTCCTAGATGAAAAGTGTAAAGCATCCTTTGATCACATGAGAGTCTACCAAAAGCATATGTCCAAAGAATTCAACAAGAAAGTTCACCCTAGAGAATTTCAAGTGGGGGATCTTGTCTTATGAGAAAACCCTAAGAACCAACAACATAGAGAGCAAAAGGGGAAATTCGAACCTAATTGGCTTGGACCATACATCATTACTGCTGCTTTTGGGATAGGTGCTTATTTACTATCTGATCCAGAGGGAGAGCAACTCCCTGATCCTATCAATATTTTGCACCTCAAGAAGTTCTATCCATGATGCCTATTCTATCTGGGGGCATCTTTGTACATATTTATTGATCATGAAAAAATTCTTAAAAAATTCATATATGATGTTGAAAAAATCCTAAAAAGCATATAAAGTCCTGAAAAAATACAAAAAAATCAAAAAATGCAAAAAATTCAAAAAAATAAAAAAGTGCCTTGGTGAAAACCTGGAAACAGGCGCCTTAGTAGCAAAAATACAAAAAAATTGAAAAAATAAAATCTCCAAGTGGTGAAAACCTAAAAACAGGCGCTACTTGAGGCCTTTGCATCCTTGTTTCTTGGCACACGTCCTCGACACTTAGCCTTTCTCCATTATGCCTTGTCCTTGTTGCCTTGGTTTGGAATTGGTCTTTGTCTTTGTCTAGGGGGGCATAACTATGTTAGCTTTGATCTCTAGGATGCATTGGTATTTAGGACATCTTGCAAATGGTGTTTTTCAACACCACCCCAAACTGTGTTTTTCAACACTACCCTAGTATCAAGTGTTTTTCAACACTTATTAGATATCTTACCCGCGGTCTAGCATGATATGATATTTTCCACTGGCAAATGTGATACTCAAAGTTTGACTCTATGACCTACACACACACACACTTAAACACTAGACTTGCTAAAACTTGCTTGACTTTATTTTTTTGTGTGTTGTCTATGATAATTTCTTTGATGAGTGTTCTCTCCCTAATAGTTTTTGATGATGCCAAGCTAGAAGACTGGGGGCATGAGGACATGTTTTATTGCTTTTTCTACTTGTGGGTATATTTTGTTGGTCCTAACTGTCATTAGCATTTATGCTTGTTCCACTTGACATTAGGGTCTACAAGGTATTATCCTTGACTATTTTTGCAAGTGCGTACTTATAGTCATCTTGACTTTCCTTGTGTCTCAATGTGAGTATAACCTTGCCATATTAAACTTAGGAAATCTCATTGCACTAGCCATCTTGACCTATATGTCTTTGGTACCTAGGTGGGATTCCCACATATCTATCTGATATAGATCATATTCAGATTCACATAGTCATACTAGTGTGTATTGTATGATTTTGCGACACTACCAATAATGCTCGATGATGAATATTAGAGTCTAAAAGCTTTGTGACCTTGCAAGTAAACCACTTTTCATAGTAGCTTGCATTTTTAGGTTCACATTAGTTTAGTTTTGCATCTTGTATATGGAGAGAGCTCTCCTTTTTCATCCTTCATGGACCTATCGGTCAGCTGTGCTCACCTTTCCTTTTCTCGATCATGTCTTTCACTTCTTGTCTTTCACATCGCATCCTTTTCCTATCATCACAAGGGGTTAATCTTATCATCATATCTATATCTTAAAAAGATCATTTTTAGAAACATGGGAACTAAACATACATCTATGAGAGAGATTATACATGAGCATATATAACATACATTTTGAGCAATATGACTAGACAATATAAAAACTAAAATACCCATCACAAGTGGGACAAGTACATAAGATATATCAAACATCTAGTAAGTCTCATATATATGATAAATGTCATGATACAAATACAATGTGGGATCCAAAATCTAGATAATGTCCCAAGGTATGTCTCTATACATCTATCCTAGCCCTAGGTTTGGCTAGCACCATCATGTGGAGGTGGTGGTGGTGGAGGTGGTGCTTCTACCCTATCAGGTACCATATCAAATCTCCCATCTCTCTCAGAGTAGAGTGGTGCTCTCTATCCCTCTAGTACAACCTGTATGTAGAGTCCATGATAATATGCAGCTCGTGCTACCTCTCATTAGATCTCTGCTACATCGACTTGTGCTGCCCTCTCCCATCGCTCTATCTCAACTCTTAGGTCAGTCAGCTGCTAGTCTCTCACAGCTATAGTGATCCATAGTTGCTACATCTCCATCTCTAGAGCCTGGATCCTCACTCTGAGATCCTCTCCCCCTGTAGGCTGATCTTTCTCAGCATCCACCCAGTGATGAGATGGCCTTGTCACGTCATCCCCTTCATCAGCTGAACCCTGTCTCCGTGACTATTTTCGGCCACCCTATCTAGAGCTCTATCCCTTCTCTCCTCTCCCTCCACCTCCCCCATCCCCTCCATCTACATCTTCATCATCTTCATGTACATCCGACTGTGCATCAGGTATAGTAAACCTAGGGAATGGATGTCTCCTCTGCCCTGCCCTGTACGCCGCATCTGCACCTGCATCTTCCATATCTGGGAGATAGTCCCATGGCTCCCTATAGATAGCCACAATGTCCTGTACTACTTGCTGGTAGTCCAACATCGATAGCCATCCCTATCCCTCCTCATCTCTAACCTGAGCATAGGTGGTGGTCTCGATAGGCACCCTCTGCTGTCACCCGAACTATCTCCAGACCCGGGTGATCACAAAACACTCTACTATATCAAAGTGCCAACCTACCAATGGCTGGCTGCATAGTATATAACCTAACTCCCACTCCTGATCACTCCACTGCTCACATGCCCTATATGGTCTCCACTAGAATGAGGTGAGCTGATCCAGTAACCTATGGTAGTAAGTCACATCCCTACTATGTGGTTGTGATATGAAACTTATATATCTATATATATAGGGGCATCTCCGATCCCTTGGCTACACATGTGGGTGCACAACGGTGATGTGCTCCCACACCCAAACCTATGCTAACACAGCCCTACATGCCCAAGTCCTACTCTCCTGGTATATGATATCGTAGAGCTCATGGTACATATCCACTAGGATGGCTGGGCCCCATGCCATCCACTGTGGGTGCGCTATAAGATCTACTACCAACTTGCCCAGTCCAGTGGGAATCCTCTCTTACTCCTATCTATGATGAGAGCCTGTGCCACTATGGAGCACACTATACATGGGATCGAGAAATCCCTACCATACTCCTCCATCAACCTATCCTAGCTCAAATGTCTATCGATAAAGGTGATGTCCTGGAACATGTCCTGCATGATCTGTCATCCCTCTGTCAAATCCTGATCGTAGTATACCTATGCCAACAAACAATCATGTCAGTTTCTATCATATGGAAACTTTACATCTATGAATATCTATAAACATGATTATACTCACAGGATCTCCATGGCTTGGACCTCGCAAGATCCGATAGACATCCTCCAAGCTGATAGTAGCCTCTCCGATCGGCAAGTGAAATGTGTTATGCTCACTGTGCCACCTCTCAACCAATGTTGTTAATCCATGATCAGACCGAATGTGGGGCATCTACAACAAATAACCAAAGCCCATCTTGCCCAAGTCTACCCACCCTGGATCATCAAGGTCTCAGACACATCGTAACCCAGTCACTCTCGGCGCTCTAATGAGCAATGCTGGAAAGTGATCCTGCAAGCCATTAACCCAAACCAGATGTTAGAACATATCATGATGGATGTATAAAATCAGTACAAAACATTTTAAAAGCAAACATTATTGGGACCCATGTCATTTTGCTCAAAATCATTAAAACATGTCATTTTTCTACACCATGCGATACTATTTTCTGAGAAAATATCAATACTATTTTCTGAGAAAATATCATGCGATATTTGCTTTTGTAACAGTGTGATAGTATCTTTGAGTGCAGTAGTTCACATAAGCTCACATGATATTTCATCTATTATCGTGTGATATTGGATTCAATATCAGTGTGATACTATGTCGACCCACGAAGTATCGCATGACAAAAACTATCAAAGAGTGCAATACTTAATAAATATCGTACAATATTTTGCATGAGAAAAATTTGAAAATTTTTAAAAGCATTAAAAATGTGTTTTAAAGGAAAATAAATGCTCATAAATGACCTACAAGGTGAATTTTTCTAAAAACATACTAGGGCACCATACTGCGGAGGTCGGTTATCCAATCGAGTGTGCTCAAATCGATGTCTGTGAACCAAAATCACTGCTTGCTAGGCCATTTTATCTCTCTAAACTCTTGAAATTCTCAAATCACTAAAAGACAAATTAATTTGAAAATGACCTTTTTACCCCCTTTTATAGCATTTTGACTTTTTGACCAATTTTCAAAATACCTCAAAATTGTGCAAAAATTGCACCCCTAGCTAATTTTGACATCCTAGATCCATTTTCGAGATTGAAATTGAAATCTAAGTTCATCTTGATAGTCAAAATTGCATTTCAAAATTTCACCCTCTTCTGCGTAATTGGCTGACCATTCGAGGCCTAATCCTTTGATCTTTTTTGGGGCATCTTTATTTCTTCATCCCCATCTCTTTCAAACTTTCAATCTTTTATTCATCTTCATTCAATCCATCTCTCTGCGGTTTGACTTCAATTTTATCCTATATCTTTCTCAATCAAACCTAGTCAAACTAGGGCATGTCTTCACTGCTTGATGGTTATCCTATCATCTTTCATCTTCGATTATGATTTCTAGTGACTTGATCAAGTTTATCAATTTGTTGTTCTCTTCTACTTGATTTCAATTTCGATTCCAAGGGGGCAGTACCTATCAACTTTAATCCTTGATTCAGCTTATCAATCAACCTTGCTTGAGATTCTTATCTCTTATTTGAGAATTGATTATCACCTAGCTATACAGGTGTTGGTTTTATCTTTCAGCTTATCTTTGTCAGCTTATGCTTATGCTTGTCCTGATATGTTCCCATCCATCGAACACACATCTGGGTTGTTTTGTGATCCCAACTTGATCTCACATTTCAATTCTATTCTTTGACCACATGTGATCCCAAATCGATCTCACAAATATATGACTAAATTAATGAATAAATATATGACCAAATAAATGACCAAATAAACTACCAAATGACCAAATAAATGACCAAATAAACTGCCAAATGACCAAATAAATGATTAAACATATGACCAAATAAATGACTAAAATAATTTAGTCATAAATTTGGTCACGAGATAAATGATCAACAATAAACTACCACTAGTCATGTGACCAAATTTGGTCATTTATTTACAATTTTTGGTAGTTTATTTGGTCATATATTATTGTTTTTATACTAGTGTTATATATGCATTGATTTTACGAGATACTAACATCTAAATTGAGTGTCTAGGATTATGACCATGGTTGTAAAAATGGAGAAACAAGGATGGATCTATGTGAAATCAGTTTAAATCTAAGGTCGGCTCTAAGAAGAGAACGACCTCGTTGTTACGTGATTTTATTTCATAAATGTGATGCATGTATGAATGATGTTGTAAATGTTTGTAAATGCATAATTTGATGTAAATGTAATTATGTAAATGTAAATGTTAAATATCCACTAGGAATGTCAAATGTGTAATGTGATGTGTACTTTTTTGAGGTGTCACTTGACTCTATTGTGATGAGATGGTATGCCTAAGTGGAATGTGGACCCTACCTCTTCCTTAGGTTATCTTGTGTATCCCTAGGCTTGGTTAGTGGTTTAGGAAACTTAGGTTAATGTCATCATGATTCCATTTTCGGATGCAAACTTTATTAGAGTTTTTGAAGGGTTATATGGAGCCCTATGGTGTAGTTAGGGTTGGTTTTAAGGGCCCCAAGACATGGGCATGGGTTAGGGGGCCAATTTTCACCATTTTTACTTCCCTAGACTTCCATATTGCCTCTCTTAGTAGGTCATTTTTGGTAATGATGAATTTATGAATGCTTTCTAGGATAACTCACCTTCCTATGTTTTGAATTGCATACCATTTCCATAGCAAGGACAAGTGGCAAGTTAGCAAGGATATAGAAACCTAACTTACCTTGGGATGAGGGTATGAGAGAGGAATGTTTTAGAGTTTTTAGGAAAGAGACTAAGAGGTTAGGTACTTCTTGACTATGCTAGTTTGGAGTTTGAGAGGAAGGGACTTGAGAAATTCTAGTTATTTTTGAGAAGTGAAGCAAGCTAGGAAGCAAAAAGATAACTCTTCTACAAACCTCCATTGTCATTTCTTAGGAAAAAGGTTGGTGTATCTATCATGTTTATGTTTGTGTAATTGCATTGTGAAGATAAAAACTTTTGTGTGAATCTTGTGATGTGTTGTTTCATTGTGCTCATATGATTTTTACTCTTATTCTACTTTCTTGTTTTGCAATGTGTTGTGGGTGTTCAAGATACTCCTCATCCTTGGGAAGATTTGAGGATATTTTGGAGTGAAGGGCTTAGTTGGGAAATCCATATGTTTGAGAGTTTGGATGTATGGGCATCTTTGAAGCCTACTTATGTTTTAGTTTGGGGGCCATAAGGGATGTGTTGATGCTCTTTGTGATGATTTGGTATGTTGGGAAGGAGCTTTGTGAAGGCATGTAAAATAGATATGTAAATCTTGATTTGTATGAGTAAGACATCTCCATATGAGAAGTTTCCACCTTCACCTATTTAAAGATCCAATTTTGATCCTATGTGCAAGCTTGGGAAAGGAGTATAGTGTGTGTGATCTTGTACCAATTTATGGATTGTATGTTAAATGTGTGTGTGTGTTGCATGTTTGTTTCCCATCCATTCTTGTTTCCCCTAGCTCAGGGGTGGCCATGAAATGGCCTAGGCTAGGAGGTGAGCCTCCATGGTCATGTGGAAAAAGTTTTGTGTTGCAAGTTTTGCTTGCATAGTGTGAAGATGAAGTTCAAGTTAAAAGATGAGAAATTTAAAAGGAGTAGTTTAGGTGTATTAAGCTTAAGTGATTTTTCTCTACTCATATTGTTTTCCATCATATTGTAATGTAAAAGAGTAAAAGCTAGAATTAAGGCTTAAATATTATCCTCTTGGAAGAAGGTTTTAATACTAGTTGTATTTCAAATTAATTCCTAGTAAATTTATTTTCTTCATTATAGTTAAATTTCCCGCTACTATAAAATAATTTGCTGTGGTTACATGAATTTGTTATGGTATGAAAATATTTAGTTTATTAATTGTCTTAATTTCCAAAAAATGTTATGTTGTTGAAATGTCATAATTTGTTATGTTAAGAAACCAATTTCTGAAGACTGTTAAAATGATTTATAAATTTCTAAAATCCCTAGTGAATGAATTAATCATATTGCTATATTATGTTTACAATCCTATGTTTTATCCTATTGTTTAATTTCTAGAAAGTTTATTATACATTTAACAAGAAAGATTTTGTTGTCTTTTGTCCCATTAGTTTTGGGCATTACAGAAGAGCCTCCAACATCACGCATATAAGGATTAGTAACTACCTCACTAAGCTAAGGCTCCACTACCCAATGGATGTTGGCTGCTAAAGCTACACATGTACAATCCTCTCATTTCTCTTCCTTGTTTCTCAGTGAGGAAGAAATTTTGAAGAAGGAAACCATAAAACTATCTTCCCTATAAATAGTTGTCGAATCCGAAATTTGTGCATTTATCCTTTCCTATGTTTGCCTCAATCTCTCCATTTCATTTTCCTAGGCAATTGCTTGCTTCCTGAAATTAGTCATGTTATTCAGTTGGTTTCCCTATTTACTAGTTTTCCTGAATTTATTCATAACTGAAATAAAGATAGAGTGTCGATCACTCATATATCAAACATGGAAACTCAAGATATTCAACCCCACATGATGGCAGGATACAACTTTGATACCACTTTAAAGAGCCTTGTTGGCTCTATTCTGGAAACTTTGTTTTTTTTTTAAAAATTGTTTTAGAATTTTTTTTTGTTTTTGAACATGTATAGTTTTTTGTAATTTTTCCCATATAAAGATAGTCTCAAACAAAAAATTACTTCTAACTCCAAATCTCACTAAATGATTTAATTCAAGTACTTGCAAATATTCAAATAACATTACATAGAATTAATTTCAAATAAGCACCTTTGAAAATGTAGTATGCTGGAAATGAAACACAACCTCAATAGAATGAGACACCAACCATTTATATGATCTCCTTTGCATTGGGAAATTTCTTACATGGAAATGTGAGAAACTTGAATTGTAATGGTTGCCTTCTCAAATACAAAACACAACTGGAAAATATAATCCACACACCTCTAATGAAAACGCAGCTACCTTGCATAATGTCATACGACCTCCATATTCAATTTATGATGATCAAAATTCTACACAATTCATTGGAAATGATATCCAATTCAATGTGCATAGGCTTAAGAAATTTTTTGCAATTCTTCAACTTCTCCCAAACCCCTGTTGCTTCCTTCTTCCAAATTCAATTTTTAATCAAAATATTCATTATAGAATAAACTGATTTCTCCCAAAGCATTGCTTTTATAATAATAAAGATATCTTCTTGAAGATACCAAAAGAATATAGCTGCTCTCACACACTTTTCACTTAAAAGGCTTCTTCAACAGACCTTCAAATTATTGTATGTGACTGAATGTGACTTCTAAATCAGGCACAACACAACATGGTCATTATTCACTTGATAGAATTCGGGAGAGAGTATGAAGAACTCAATCCAAATTCCATGGTGAGGTGACCTGTTGCCTCCTATGTGAATGGGGTGTTTGAATACTCTCAGAACGAGAGCCAACAGCCAGGAGACCAATTCAACAATGGAGGATTTGAAAGAAAATATGAGAAAAATGAAACTAAGCTAAGAATGAATGCAATTAATCTAGAAAACTTTGAAAGAAATATGAAATGCAAATTTTTATTTGATTTTGAAATAAAGATGATATTAGACTAAGAACAAGTAAGCAAATTTAATCTAAATGTGAAATGCAATTACACTAATATGAGAAATTAAACTAGATAATGCAATAAAAGAGCTTTGAAAATAATGAGATATGAGACTAAAACAAGCTATAGTAAGGATGCTCTCAAAAATTGCTCTTTTGAATGAGAAAAAGAGGTTCATTAAATAGACCAAGCCAGAAGAGGAATGAAGAGTTTCTTGATTCGAAACGGTGGACTCTTCATTCCTAATTGAGACAAAAATACAATGAATTATTTAATTAAAAGAATAGAATTTGCCACATGTGGGGAGTGACCTTTCGAGTAATTTGAATTATTAAATTCAAATAAAGAGGTGTCCATTCAATTAACTAAATATTTATTAATTCCTTTTTGATGTGTAATTAGCCAAAGGGGTAGATTGTAATTTAATTCAAAGTGCTTAGGACTTTAGAACTAAATTAAATTATCATAGAGGTAATTTAGCTAATTAAAGTCATAGAGACTTAGGAATTAATTTAGCATTTGATTATTGCAATTTAGGGTTTTTGCAATTGACATCAAGTCAAATTAAGTTAGGTAGGAGAGAGAAAATTGCCTAGGGAACTAGGACTTTGGTGATGTAAAATCGAGATAATGCACCAAAATTGATGAAATTAAATAGGTGCCAATTTTGGGGTATTACATTTGCCCCTCTTTGAATTGATGTGCGAACAGCGCGTTGATTCAAAGAATAGTCTGAAGTGGCAGATGATGAGAATTTCTAAAGTCTAAGTTAGATTGCGAAGACAACGGTCTTAGAAGAGAATCAGAATTAGGGTTAGATTGCCCCAATACCGATTGATGAAGATGCAGATTTAGGACTATCTCTGAATCAGGGTTAGATTGCCCCAATACAAAGCTTAGTCCTCCGAGACCCAGGTTAGATTGCCCAGATAACGATCTAAAAGAGATTTCAAGAGTCATCTCCAGAATGAAGCTTGACTCCTAGGAATTAGGGTTAGATTTCCCCAATACCTAAAAGATAGATGACGAGCTAAGAAGATGTGAGACATCGAGATGCCCCAAGCAATGAAAATTGATGATTCAAATCAGACTGATTCAAGAATAGATTCGACAAGATTCAAATGATGTAATCATCCTGCCCCCTCGAGAGAGAAATCGAAAGATGACATGTCAGAAGGATGATAAAAAACAAGAGATTGCAGAGCAAAAGCAATTAGACTAGATTTGCGAAGCTACAAAAGTGAATCGGAGCAAAGCAGAGGTCCTGTTGACCAAGTTTGACCATAGTTGACCATGGTTGACTAAATTTTGACTAGGGTTGACTTGATGAAAAGAAGCAAAGATTTGAGAACATGATGCAAAGATGAGGATCTGGTAGGAAGATGACACCAAAAGGCTGACTGCACAAGCATCCGATCCAGAAGGAGTCCAATATTTAAAACACGATTTTGAGCCACTTAGAGATGTTAGATTTTGATTTCGATCCTAAAAAAGGATGCAGCCAAGATGAGACTGGGATAAAAGATGAGGACCTTTGATGAGAAGATCCAGAAGAAAGCAATCAAGAGAGAAACAAGAAAGCGCTCCAAATGCAAGCCTAGAATGAAAGATGCAAGTCTAAATGCAGGCCTAGGATGAACAAATGCAATCCTCCGGACTTGGCTGTTGGACTCATCGTATTTATCATCATTGAGTTCATTTAAGCACGGGACAATCGCAAGATGCCATACAATTCTCCCCAACATGAGAATATGAATATGACATAAGTCTTAAATTTGTCAGAATGAGGTGTAAGCATTAAGGCACAAGAAGCTAGAATGACCTAAACACCTATTCCTTTTAATTTAGCAAGTTAACATAAGCATCAAAGCACATTTTGCTAGAATGACCTGAATGTCTCTTGCGACAAACACACCAAACACGTAGGAGTTCCTTCTTTTGCCAAAGATTGCTCGCAGTGACCCTTACGTTCACTCAACAGGGCAAGCATTTACAATTTCACCAGTAGCAGAAAGAAGTCACTCAAAAGACAAGGAGAAGAACCAACCTCACCAAGGTGTCCATATAAAAGGAGTTGAGGTACGCATGGCCATCCAATACGAGATGGAGGCTCTTACAGACATACACCCCTCTTATATGAATTCTTTGGATCATTGGAACTAAACCAACAAGAAAAAAGCAAAAGGAAAAGCAAAGCAAACAAACAAGCACTCAAAGAAAACAAAGCTCAACATGCCTCAAAGGAACACACATTTAGTTTGAGTTTTAGTTCAAGTTCATGTTCAAGCGGATTGAAGTTGATTCAGAAATATAACATGCGAAGTCTCAATGAGATAATGACAATAGGCAGACGTAGTGAGAATCACTGGTGATTGATAGAAGGGAGAAATCCTGAAGAAGAGAGATCAAATGAAAGCTAGGTATCTGTAGGTAGGCATAGTGGGAACCACTGGCGACCAATGCTCAAAAGAGTTTTCGAAAGTGATAGGACAATGCCCCCTAGACTAGGCAGGTGCCCCCAAGTGTGAACCAGTTCCAATCTATGAAGAGTCGAGGAAAACTCAAAGACAAGCGCATGAGCTAGCAAACCAAAGTAGGAAACAAACTAAAGCAGGAAAGTGGGAAAATAAACTAAAATGGGAAAGGAAGGAAAATAAAGCAGGAAACTAAGAGCCAAGCGACGCTGAGATGAGATGTTACTTCAGGAAAACAAGAGGTGCCTGTTTACCAAGTTTTCACCATCTTGGCAGAGATTCTATTTTTGCTACCATGACGCCTGTTTACCAGGTTTTCATTAATGGCACATTTTTCTCTTTTTCAATTTTTTTGTACTTTTCTCTTGTTTTTCTTTTTTTGTATTTTTTTGAATATTTCATTTTTTTGTATTTTTGAAATTTTCTATTTTTTTGAGTATTATCAAGGTGCCTGTTTACCAGGTTTTCACCAGGATAATAGATACATCAAAGTGCCTATTTGCCAGGTTTTCACTAAGATGATCATTTTTTCAGGACATTTTGCAATTTTTAGGATTTTGTGCAATATATCAATTTTTAGGATTTTTTCAAGATCAATAAGTATGTACATGAGCATACTGAGAATGTCAACTATAGAACTTCTTCAGATGAAGAGCGTTGATGGGCTCTTTGAGTGCCTCTCCTTCAGTGGTGATCTCTGGAAACACAGTCATTTGTAGTAGTAGCCAGCTGAGAAGTTGCAGAATCAGAACTAGATGTTGTAGCAGTAATAGGAGAGCCAACCAGTAGTGTCCAACTATCAAGAGATCCATAGTCAAGGAAAGATCACTTAAGTGAGACCCACAAACATCCTCGTGGACACATCTTAACTCTTTATTAGATTTCCCATGCTCTAAACACTTAGGGAGAGTACATTCTAGATTTTTCTTAGTCATGTCATTAGCAATGAGGAGATGCTGATATGCACTTTGGGAAAAGGCAAGACAGAGTGAAGAGGGTAAAGTATGAGAGGCAAGGGTGATGAAATGGAGGGAAGCATGAGAATTTTGGAAGCTCGAATGACAACTTTGATTTTTTCTTTCTTTGGAATCCACATAGCTTTTGATTTTTTTCTTCTTTACTTTGAGGTGCTTTTGATGACAATGCCTATAGAATGGATTTTGAGATCCATTTTTTATTTTATTTTCTGGCTTTTGATTGTCTTCTTCTTTTTGAGGACCTTTGTGGTCTTTTGAACACCTATTTTGCTTTCCTTTCTTCATAGTCACATGTCGATTAGATGGGACATGGTGACCTTGAGATATAAAGGGATTCTTGTTATTTTTGTTTTTATGTTGCACATCCAAGTTACTTCCAAAAGACTCAGGAATGGTGGATGAAAGAGGTTTATATGACTGGTTCAGGTGGACAGGTGGAAATGGAAGTGGACGATCCACTTTTCTGGGAGATGAAGGGGGAAGAAAAGTCAATGGGATGGGCTCAAGTGAAAATATATCAGTATCATCCTCATCATTCATGGATGCATCAGATAGATCAAAAAAGTAATCTTCCATAGAGCATTGTTGATTGTGAGTCATCTTAGAAGAGTCAGATAAGTTTGGAGGAATATTATGTGAGCCTAACCAAGATGGTCTATTCCAAGAGTCAGGTCCCCTTTCAGGTGGTAAGAGTGCATGAATAGGAACCATTTCAATTCTGGATCTACCAATATTCCATGAAGTTGTAACAGAATGGGGTCTTACATACCCATGATTTGTTGGAGCAGTAGGAGTATAGCTTGGAGTAGATGGCCTAAGAGCCATAGGAATGATCTCCATAGGAGGGTGGAAAGGATCATCATCGATAGCTTGATCTGGAGGATCATAACTTTCTCCTCTTTCTAAGTTGTTAAGACTAGCATATAGGTGTATAGCATCAACTGGTATTTCTGTAGTAGCATCTGATATGGAGTCCCATTCAGCTAGAGACATAGTCAGAGGCATATTTTCTTCATCACTATCATCTGTCAAAGGAAATGTTTCTTCAATAGCAGGATCTTGTTCAGTAGTAGGAGTAGCAGAGTAATCTGAAATAGGCATACCTTGGGGCATACCCAAGAGAAGGGAAGCATCCAATAGTTTCTCCCAGTCAGTATATGTGTCATTAGAGTTGGCAGCAGTAGGAGTCGGTTCAATAGCAGAAGTGGTGGAACAATCTAGAATAGGCATACCCAAGATAAGGGAAGCATCCAGTAGTTGCTCCCAATCAGTATGTGTATCATTGGAATAGGCAGTAGTAGGATTTTGTTCAACAGTAGAAGTGGTAGAACAATCTAGAATAGGCATACCTTGAGGCATACCAAAGATAAGGGAAGCATCCAACAATTGCTCCCAATCAGTATGTGTGCCATTAGAGGCAGTGACATATTTAGTAGTAGCTGCAGTAGTAGAAATCTGTTCAGTAGAGTGTATAAAATCCTCCTGGTGAGGACCAAAATCATGTTTGTGAAGCACTTGAGAAGGTAGATAAGACTCTTTTTGGTAGTCTGAATCAGAATTTTGAACATTCAAAGATCTTTCATGTGTCATAGGTTGAATTTGTGTTTCTTCATCATCTAAATCTACATGTGAGTGCAAGCTGCAGCTAGGTTGGTCAAGCTCATAGCTCTGATAGCTAATACCAAATCCATCTTCAGAAGGTTCCTCATAGGAATGTGGAGATGGAGGGAGAGTTTTCAATGACAAGACGGACTCAATCTGATATTCCCCCATGCCAATATCTTTGATCTTCAAGGTCTTTTCTATTTCTTTTAGCTTGGCATCATAGAACTCAGTGGATTCTCTATTGGCGGGAACAAAACTATCTGTCGCTTGGGTAAGCATCTTAGCAGAGCAAGTATTTAGGCTAGCACTATTGTCAATGAGGACGCGGGGGATAGGGCCTATCATAACTTCAGTGTGCAGGGGAGCATCATGCAGATGGCTTAAGGAATGATCATCTTCTTTGGAAAAGCACAAATAGTGAGGCGAAGTTAAATGACCCACCATAGATTGGAACTGATTGAGATCGAGATCTTTGGGGACATTTTCCTCAGTGAGGGCTTTATCCATAGATAGTTTTGGTTTGGATGTCGAAGGTTCAGGACCTTTGAGCATGATCTTTGCACGAGATTGAGTGATAGTGTTCGCACAAGCTAGAGATTGTGTGGATTTATAAGAGGGAGACACAGGGCCTCACAAGACAAAGGGAGTTTTCGGTTTAGGAGTATCCTCGCTCCCTGGAGCAATGATCATGTCATAGTGAGAGATCCAAGGTTTGTTTCTAGAAAATCGGGAAGACGGTTGAGCTTCTGTCATAGCCTTCTCAGTGGCTTTGATCGTTTGTATGTTAGAGCTGAGATTGAAAACCAACTTTGAAAGTTTTGGATCTCCCATCTTGTTGGTAGTATTATGAGAGATCATGAAAGAGTTGATAGGTTCAAAAAGATCAATAGGTTTAATTTTAGAAAGTGACCCTTCAGAGTCTTGCTGGTCTTCAAACAATGGGTTATAATATTCTTGAAATAATAAGTCAGACTATATCTGAAACAATGGATTGTAATACTCTTGGAACGAGGAGGAATGTGAGGATTCCTCACGAAGTTCAAATTTTGCAATGGATTTGAAATGATCTATGTCTTGATTACGAGGTTTTCTTCTATCTTGATCAGTATTCTAAACAGGATAAGTCTTACCACTTCGAGTCGTGACAGTCATAGATGAAGATGTAATGAGCAAAGATTCAGGATAAAGCTAGACTCTGTCTCTAAGATAATGAAAAGGAGATAAATGGCTAGAACAGCCAAGATGCAAGATGAACCTGGTATGAATTGTCAAAAAGAGATGGCTAGAACAGCTAAGATAAGACAATCGCAACACAAGGTACAAAAGGCATAAAGAGATAAGATGAATAGATGAGAGACAACGTGAGTCAAAGCAAAGATCGATCGATTCCTAACTCAAGACAACCAGTTTTTGATGGTGAACGACAGGAAAATAGAAAAATAGATCATGGACAAAAAGGCAGATCAGTTTTATGTCATTGATCAAGCACATAAGATAGCAATCAAGGAGTTCAAGCAAACAGTCTTCAAGCAATGGGCAAGGGACAAAGCAACCTTGCGCATGAACAGGAATAGTGACTTAGTATTTCTACTCCCTAAGGACTCTACTTGTGTATGTTCTTGAGAATGTTTTAGCAAACACTTAAAACACAACAACATCCTAGCAAGTTGTCTACAAGGATATACATGGCTTTTCTAAAGGGAGTCCTCGATATACGCAAGGTACATGAGGCACAAATCTGTAGATGAGAAGAATTAGAAATCACATAGCCGGGGGGAGACGGTAACCCAAATCTCCTCCTTCACTTCTCAAAGGTATAAAGTTGTTTGAGGCTTAGCCAAGAGTGAAATTTAACTCATTCTCAAGAGAGGTGTCTTTGGATTCACCTCCCGATATTTATACTCCGCCGGAACACGGGAGTTAAGGTCATCCCTTGAGGTGATGAAATCCCCAAGCAGGCCTTCTAGAAATAAAAAAGTAAGTAATTCACTATCAAAAGTATTGGGAAGCACTAAAGGTGGTGCATTTAACCCTTCAAGTAAATGTGAGGTGAGTCCACAAAGTGGTGCATTTAACTCCTCACACAAACTCAAAGTGAGTCCACACCCTAGAAAACAAGTGAGTTCCAAAAAGCACAAAAGGGTTGCCTAGTGGAACAATTAACGCTTCTTTCCTATAGACCCCTCCCCTTTAATGTGGTACTGAGATTGCAACCACAAGGTGGAAATGAGGGGCCAACGGATTAGCGAGTCCAATAACCCAAGATAGCAATCTAGATCAATCACAAGTAATCTAAGATTGCTAATCAATACTACTCATAAGTGCAAGAGGGTTTGAATCATGAAATATTTAACTTTCCAAGTAAACATGAAGTGAGTCCACAAAGTGGTGCATTTAACTCTTCATGTAAACTAGGAATGAATCCATGCCCTAGATTACTCAATGAGATGTTTTGATATTTGAAACCAAGAATTACTTAATGTTTAAACACAAGCATTCACTTACATAAACTTGTATGAAAGAAAATCTATGTTCATTCATTTCTCTTTAAGAGCATCAATTAAAATGTGTTCTATGAAAGCATGTAAACACTCAAGCCAAACACATGAGAGATTGATTTTATGCCCAAACCAAGTGTTATAGAGATTTTAAGAACTCACCTTAGGTCCAAAGATCTGCAATCCAGCATTTAACACACATCCAAAAGTATAGAATCAAGACAAATCAATGGCAAACTGTAAGATATGTAACATTGCTGTCTTCAAGACAGTCTTTAAAGATTGATTTATTTGACCCATAAAATCACAATATTAAAATTTCTGGAAAGAATTAAGTTTTTATCCAACATCAAAAACTACCATTTCTCAAAATTACAAGCTCTTATGATTCCATTTGGTTCCTCAACCAATAACCTTTTCAGATTGCAATTTTTCTGTCATAAATCAGATTTAAAACACCAAACTCTGCCTAGGGAATCACATATCTTTCTCAAAAAGAATCCAAATGAAACCAAACTAATTTCACAGTAACTATTAATGAATCTAGTTTCCAAATATGTAAGCTATTTATTTTTCCCATTCATAAATCATTTTCTAAGAGCAAATCATTGCCTGCAACTCCAATGCAGATTGTTAAAAACTAGTTTTCACTCAAATGACCATAACTTTCACAAATCTACATAAAAATGACTCAAACTAAAAGTAAATGAAAGCTAATTCATGTATCTTTCCAATGAATATTATTAGAGATCCATATTCTTCATAATTTGTCCGTACCAGACATTTCAATCTGACTGTATTCAGAGAATCTCAAATCTACAAATACCCACTTTCACCAAAATGATCATAACTTATTCATTTCTTTATAAAAATGAACCAAACTAAAATCATAAGAAAGATTATTCATCATTCTATCCAACCATTACTATATTATAGGGTTTTCAGACTGTACCTAGCCTGGAACCAACACTAAAATTGAAAAACCAATCAAGAATGAGGCCAGAAATTGATCTTTTCTGCCCCACGGTGGGTGCCAAAATGTATGTGACTGAATGTGACTTCTAAATCAGGCACAACACAACATGGTCATTATTCACTTGATAAAATTCAGGAGAGAGTATGAAGAACTCAATCCAAATTCCATGGTGAGGCGACCTGTTGCCTCCTATGTGAATGGGGTGTTTGAATACTCTCAGAACGAGAGCCAACAGCCAGGAGACCAATTCAACAATGGAGGATTTGAAAGAAAATATGAGAAAAATGAAACTAAGCTAAGAATGAATGCAATTAATCTAGAAAACTTTGAAAGAAATATGAAATGCAAATTTTTATTTGATTTTGAAATAAAGATGATATTAGACTAAGAACAAGTAAGAAAATTTAATCTAAATGTGAAATGCAATTACACTAATATGAGAAATTAAACTAGATAATGCAATAAAAGAGCTTTGAAAATAATGAGATATGAGACTAAAACAAGCTATAGTAAGGATGCTCTCAAAAATTGCTCTTTTGAATGAGAAAAAGAGGTTCATTAAATAGACCAAGCCAGAAGAGGAATGAAGAGTTTCTTGATTCAAAACAGTGGACTCTTCATTCCTAATTGAGACAAAAATACAATGAATTATTTAATTAAAAGAATGGAATTTGCCACATGTGGGGAGTGACCTTTCGAGTAATTTAAATTATTAAATTCAAATAAAAAGGTGTCCATTCAATTAACTAAATATTTATTAATTCTTTTTTGATGTGTAATTAGCCAAAGGGGTAGATTGTAATTTAATTCAAAGTGCTTAGGACTTTAGAACTAAATTAAATTATCATAGAGGTAATTTAGCTAATTAAAGTCAAAGATACTTAGGAATTAATTTAGCATTTGATTATTGCAATTTAGGGTTTTTGCAATTGACATCAAGTCAAATTAAGTCAGGTAGGAGAGAGAAAATTGCCTAGGGAACTAGGACTTTGGTGATGTAAAATCGAGATAATGCACCAAAATTGATGAAATTAAATAGGTGCCAATTTTGGGGTATTACAATTATAACACAAATGATAAAGTTATTTATTAAGATAAACTTAATAAACAACTTATAATATGAAGCTCCATCAAATAGACTCTATTATATGCTCATGATGTCCAACACCTCGTGCCTCCACTGCACTGCTAAAAATAGCAACCACCCACAATAGACTTACTAAAAATAGTAAGTCCCTCAAACTGAAAACTTTGCAAATGAATCCACAACTCGATAGATACCAATGCCCAAGTGCCCTGCTAAAAATAGCAATCATGATGATCACCCAAAAATAATCACTTACTATAAATAGTAATTTTGTCATTCTGACTCAAACAAAAATCAATCCCTACATCACAAACCTCTAGAGTGGAAACTAACCATTGGCTCTGCCACACAACCCTCTCCAACATCATGATTAGCCTACGAAGGTCATAGAAATAAGCTAATCCCATGTGCCTAAAAATGGGGATATTACATTAAGAATATGGTGTATATTGTTTCTTTAAGGATATCTCCTTGTTTAAGTAGGTATCCTTGATTCTATTCCTTATCATGTCTACACTACTACATTTGGGGCCAAATTTCAACAAAATTTTTCGACGGGTAACTTTTTATTATAAATTTGGTTTGTTTTTTTTTGTAATAGGACCCGATGATGTCAGTATTCCGATGGATGTTTAATTGACCATCAGAATTCCAACAGATTTGGGGTATACAAAAAAAAGAAAGTGAAACAGCTTCATCATTTTTATTTCGATTGGATAGAGAAGGAGCGAGAGAAAAGGAGCGAAAGCTAAGCGTGGGAGAAGGTATGTGATTTTTTCATTTGTAGAGCCTTTAGCATAATATTTGAATGCATTTTATTTTATTTTATCATGAATGCTCTCTAAAATGACTACATTCTACTGGTGTCGTGCCCTAGCCAGTGCTTTATCTCTATTATTTGATGTTATTGGTGCTTGTGCTCAAGGATATCAATTCACTGTATTCAAATGTTTGGATTCACGTTTGTTGATATTACTGGCATATATGTTTAAAGATGACATTGTATATTGTTGTCATTGAAATGATCACATTCTACTGGTGTCATGCCCTAGCCTGTGCTTTAACTCCATTATTTGATGTTATTGGTGCTTGTGCTCAAGGATATCCATTTTTTTGAAATGTTGACTATGGTTATCAAATGGACAGCCCGTGAGTTTCTAGCTAGGGGCCATTTGTATTGATAACTTAGGGCATCAAATGTATTGTATCATTGATAGTTGAGACATTGTTAAAAAGAAATAGGACAAAGAATAATTTTTATTTAGTTTCTCTATTTTGATCCCTAAGTGGCTTACAACCCTAGAGAAGTATATGCAGATTTACGGATCTAGTTGCAAGATACATAGCAGCTGATAATTCACAAGAAATCCATGCATCCAATTTGAATAGAAATTAATACAAAGAACTAGGGTCCTCCAATGGCCCAATCATTTGGACCTTGACTGTCCCCTCAACCAGTGACCCTTCAAAACCAGGTTATCATACAATCAGTGAGTGATCCTTCATTCTCTTGGTCTGCCCTGCATCCAAACATATTAGAAATACACAATACAATGATAACAAGTCTTTCACAGTCCCCCTTCCCCCAAGAAACACTATCAACCATCCCTTCCACATAGCATTTCATTGTTTTATGAGTGGATTGTGCAGGAAAAATTAACATTAAACAAGGAGCAAACTCCTCAACAGATCTTGGAAACCATTGAATTCAATAATAAATGAAACCTAACACCAACACTATTCCTCTCATAGTTTCAGGATACATAGCAGTCGATAATTCACAAGAAATCCATGCATCAAATTTTTATAAGGATATCCTACTAATCAATAGGAATTTTCTTGATATGACAAATGATTATGCATTTTGATGGCAGTGTGCTAGTTCAAAAGGATAATATAAATCTGAAATAATTTTTTCTGATTTTCTCAAACTATAAATGTGGTTAAAGGGAAAATATTATGTGAAAAACCCACAAACCAAGCTAGAAAATGATTGTACATCAAATTATTCCTATATTCATTCAAGTATTTCTATGCTTCAGCTACCTGACCTTTGAGCTTCATCTAGAGGAATGTGTAGCTTTAAGATAGAGTTACTTCTTGGGCCTTACAATAGGGTGGAATGTGATCAAGATTTGTTTAGGCTGTATCTTTGTTAGTCCCCTTGTTAGGTTCTTATGGTTCATGGTTTGAATCTATTATGGTTGTGTAAGGGATTTGTAGATGCTTTTTGTAACATAATTATTAGACACCATGATTGGAACAACTGGTTGTTGGCTATTGTACACATTTATCATAACTATCAATGGTCCTTTGTGTTTAAGAATTCATTGATCAATCTTTGAGATTTATTGTCCCAGCTTTAAAAGAGTGATAAAAAATATAGTGAGTGCTATCTTTTCCAAGTGTTTTTTGGGTTCCATTATCTTCTAGGAGTAATTGCTGGAACCAAATTATGTTCTTTGCCTCTAGTAAATATTGCAGACACAATCATCTTCTTGGTGAAGGGTTGCTTCCATCCCCATGAGGCACTGTTGCATGATTTCCATTCCCTTGTAGTATAGTGAACCTAATTTAATACAAGTGTGCACTATTTTGGGATCCATAATTTATGGCCCCTACACTGTGGTTATTAGCCTAAGACAGGCCTACCTTTGCATATAATAAGAGGCCAACATGAAACAAACATGCAGAAGTTAGGGGGTTGTTCCCTATCCATAATTTATTATTTAAGTGCTACGTGATGATGGTTATATCGTGTAATTCATACCTAGTGTGTCTCTTTCTTTCTCTCCACATTTCACATTCATAGTATATGCTATAAAATACCAATGAAATCAAGTATTGGTCAAATCTAATCAAAATTGCAATATAAAGATTAAAATAGATCTTGAAGAAATATGGGAACCATTTTTGACAGATATTGTACAAATGAAGAGAATACTCCCAAGAGGAAATGCTTCAATGTGGAACAATTGAAGGACAATATTTTACTTTTATATGCACATCTGCAATGTGTTTGATATATTTATGAGATTAAAAAACCATAGAAAGAATAGCATATAGAAGAAAGTAAAGAATAATGATCATATTTTGAGATATTGTGGAAACTTAAAGGAATGAATGCTTGGTGGGGTTATCATGCAATCAGTGAGTGATCCTTCATTCCCCCCTCTTCCAGTGACCCTTCAAAACTGGGTTATCATGCAATCAATGAGTGATCCTTCATTCTCCTGGTCTGCCCTGCATCCAAACATATTGGAAATACACAATACAATGATAACAAGCCTTTCACAATCCCCCTTCCCTCAAGGAACACTATCAACATCCAGACCTTGACTGTCCCCTCAACTAGTGACCCTTCAATTCTAGGTTATCATGCAATCAGTGAGTGATCCTTCATTCTCTTGGTCTACCCTGCATCCAAACATATTGGAAATACACAATACAATGATAACAAGTCTTTTAAAATCCCCCTTCCCTCAATGAATTACTATCAATATTCAGACCTTGACTGTCCCCTCAACCAGTGACCCTTCAAAACCAGGTTATCATGCAATCAGTGAGTGATCCTTCATTCTCCTGGTCTACCCTACATCCAAACATATTGAAAATATACAATACAATGATAACAAGTCTTTCACAATCCCCCTTCCCTCAAGGAACACTATCAACAAGTGACCCTTCTTCTTATCAGCCATATCCAATGTTTCATTGAAGTCACAGCCAAGAATAAAGGTCACCTTACCCATACCATTCATGGATTCTGAAATGTTTTTCCAAACTCCTGAAAACTTTTCTATTGCTTCTTGTTACTTCTTTAAATACTTATTCTACCACAATGTCCTCCTACCCCATCTTCTTGATCTTCCTGGCTAAAGCAGATGAATCCACACATAATAACCCAAAATGAAGGGTTTTGTATCCTTTAATGAATCTCAGTCACTGGTAACACATGGACAGTCAAACTAGTAGTCTCCAAAGCATTCAATAAGTGAATATGAATCTTTGAAAACTTTCCTCTCAACTTCCCCAACCACTCCTAATCAGTTAGAGGGATATTTCTAGAATCTCCACTATTCCTATCCTTACCAACAATTCTTAAACATACTTTATCTGATATGATAATAACATGCTAAACTAAACTAGTGGCATGTTCATCATGTGGTATAAGGAAGATTTGGCTATCAAATCTTCCTTCATGCAAGCTGAGCGTGAGAGAAGGTATGTGATTTCTTCATCTTTGATTGGTATCTTTGACGGGCAACGTCTTTCAAGCCTTTGACATCATATTCGACTACAAATTTCAAATGCATTGCATTTTATTTGATCATGAATGCTCACTGAAATGACCACATTCTACAGGTGTCATGCCCTAGCCCATGCTTTATCTCCATTATTTGATGTTATTGGTGCTTTTGCTCAAGGATATCAATTCACTATTTTGAAATGTTTGGATTCATGTTTGTTGATATTACAATTCATCATATCAAATAAAGTATGTTTAAGAAGTTTTGAGTGTCTAAACACTCAACTAATCCCACTAACCAATTAGGAGTGGTTGGGGAAGTTGAGAGGAAAGTTTTCAAACATTCATATTCACTTATTGAATGCTTTGGAGACTACTAGTTTGACTGTCCATGCATTAATGTTTAGAAGAGATCAATAAAGTATTTAAAGACATTCTTACATGTTTGGAGAGGTTTAAGAGGCACTTATCATGACTGTACCTTCACAAACAGTGGCATAGACTGGTTTTACTAAGTTTCCTTTCTCTATTTTGAGGTTTCCTTTCTCTGTCGTAGGGGTACAGTCAGAGGGTTCATTGACAAAATGATCCTTTGAATGGTTACTATGAATATGAATGATTTGATATAGCATATTTCTCATTTTACTTGAAGTTTGGAATAGCTTGTGCAAGGGTAAAAGTAGTTTTGATTGTTTTGGTCATGACTATTCCTCTACACAGTCAAAAAATGTAATTGTCTAATGATTATATGTAATGTTGAATCGATTAAATACTTTATTCTTGGTAGAAGTGAATGGAAGGAATAGTGTTGGTGTTAGGTTTCATTTATTGTTGAATTCAATAGTTTTCAACATGTGTTGAGGAGTTTGCTCCTTGTTTAATGTTAACTGTTCTTGCACACTCCACTCATACAACAGTGAAATGCTATGTGATTGACAATTTCATACAACTTGTCCTTTGATGTGTATTAAATATAATCAAGTCACTTATTGAATGCTTTGGAGACTACTGATTTGACTGTCCATGCGTTACCAATGTCTGAGATTCATTAAAGGATACAAAACCCTTCATTTTGGGGTTATTGTGTGTGGATTCAAATGTAGGTTTCATTTGGTTAATGTTTAGAAGAGATCAATAAAGTATTTAAAGACAATCTTACATGTTTGGAGAGGTTTGAGAGGCACTTATCATGACTGTACCCTCACAAACAACGGCATAGACTAGTTTTACTAAGTTTCCTTTCTCTATTTTGAGGTTTCCTTTCTCTGCCACAGGGGTACAATCAGAGGGTTCATTGACAAAATGATCTTTTGAATGGTTACTATAAATATGAATGATTTGATATAGCATATTTATCATTTTACTTGAAGTTTGGAATAGCTTGTGCAAGGGTGAAAGTAGTTTTGATCATTTTGGTTGTGATTGTTCCTCTACACAGTCAGAAAATGTAACTGTCTAATGATTATATGTAATGTCGAATGGATTAAATGATTTATTCTTGGTAGAAGTGAATGGAGTTTCCAAGATGTGTTGAGGAGTTTGCTCCTTGTTTAATGTTAACTGTTCATGCACAATCCACTCATACAACAGTGAAGTTACAAAACTGAACCAATGGCATGTTTACAACAAAGAAATAGAATGATAATAATACGCTGAAAAATTCTATATATTCTATTTAATACACGCCAAAGGACTAGTCCCAACAATTCTTAAACATACTAGTTATCTAATATGATCAATTGTTAATAAAGCTCTAATTATGTAGACTGCTAGCATGAAGGAAGATTCGACCTAGCCAAATCTTCCTTGTACCACACAAAAAAAATGTGTGATAACTATGTCTACTCCAACCTTAATTGTTTAAGAATTCATCATATTAGATAAAGTATGTTTAAGAATTGTTGGGATTTCTATTACACCTTTGTTGTAAACATGCCATTGGTTTCCAAATGTTTGGATTCACATTTGTTGATATTACTAGCACGTTTAATGACACCATTGTATATTGCTGTCACTGAAATGATGACATTCTACTGGTGTCGTGCCCTAGCTTGTGCTTTAACTCCATTATTTGATGTTATTGGTGCTTGTGCTCAAGGATATCCATTTTTTTGAAATGTTGACTGTGGTTATAAAATGGACAGCCCGTGAGCTTCTAGCTAGGCATCATTTGTATTGATAGCTTAGGGCATCAAATGTATTATATCATTGATAGTTGAGACTTTGTTAAAAAGAAATAGGACAAAGAACGATTTTGATTTAGTTTCTCTATTTTGATCTCTAAGTGGCTTACAACCCTAGAGAAGTATATGTAGATTTATAGATGTAGTTGCAGGATAGATAGCAGTGGATAATTCACAAGAAATCCATACATCCAATTTGAATAACAATTAATACAAAGAAATAGGGTCCTCCAATGGCCTAATCATCTAGACCTTGACTATCCCCTCAACTAGTGACCCTTCAAAATTGGGTTATCATGCAATCAATGAGTGATCCTTCATTCTCCTGGTTTGCCTTACATTTAAATGGAACATTAAGCATAGTAATAATATGCTTAATCTATTAGTAATTGCAGATTAAATGCCCATTACACCTTTATCAGTTTAGCATGTTATTATAAGATACTAAAGAAGACCTGCTATTTTTTAGAGAAATCTTCATTGTCCCCCACAATGAAGACAATGAAGATTGACCTCTTGCCCCACAACAAAGAACATTGTAATAAGAATAAGATATAATATAGTGTTAGAATAAACTTTGAACAAAGACATGTAATGCTTAAGTTAATGATCTAAAAAGCTGCAAATATAGGAATTGAAAAAGAAGATAGTGCCAAGAAACATTTTCACAAATATGAAACGTGAGGAAAAGTAATAACATTAACAATGCCAAGATTCACAGCATTAAATTTCACCTACGGATGAGTTTTTGTAGTGGGTTGCCCAGGATCA
Source organism: Chamaecyparis obtusa (assembly GCA_027943335.1). Lineage (NCBI taxonomy): Eukaryota > Viridiplantae > Streptophyta > Pinopsida > Cupressales > Cupressaceae > Chamaecyparis > Chamaecyparis obtusa. The sequence continues at coordinate 495,263 of BSBK01001108.1, read as the reverse complement.
AAAATATGTTGAGTTGCATTTGAGTTGTAACTAAGAGTATCATGTGGAACAGACCCTAAACTTTGAAAGCGTTCTCTAGCCTGTCAATTCAAAATTCAATCTAGGCAACCATCAGTAAGTGAGATAAATTGTAGACATCAACATCAACATCATCATAATCATTAGAAATAAAATTTAAAGACATATTTTGGATAGTACTATGTTTCTTGAAAGTTTTTTTTCGTGTACAATTTTTCTTGAAAGTTGAAACATAGTACTATCCATTTCGTGAAAAAAAAATTTCGTGTACAATTTTTTTTTTCTATTTTTTCCATTTGATAACCACAGTCAACATTTCAAAATAGTAAATAACATCAAATAATGGAGATAAAGCATGGGCTAGGGTACGACACCAGTAGATTAAAACTAAACCAATGACATATTTACAACAAAGAAATAGAATGATAATAATATGCTGAAAATTCTATTCTGTTTAATACAAGCCAAAGGACCAGTTGTATGAAATTGTCAATCACATAGCATTTCACTGTTGTATGAGTGGATTGTGCAGGAACAGTTAATATTAAACATAGCCAATGTTCTCTTTACTTTCTCAAATCTCTGCAAGTCAAGAACATTAGAATTGTGTAATACATTGTTAGTATCCTTTTTTCATGGGTCCTAGGTCTTTGGGTCCATGGAAAGGAAATAGATTACAAAATACACTTCAAAACAAAAGAAAAACTTAGCAAATTCAGTCTAACTCATTGTAGATGAAGGAACAGTCATGCTAATAGTTCCTCTAAGTCTTCCAAAACATGTATTGAACTCCCCTAAAGTCCTATTAGATCACCAAATTGCTTAATCCAATCAACTTACATTAGGATCATGAGAAACTTCAAAGGATTAAAAACATTACTTGGAACAGTCAAATCATTATGCTTTCAAATCAATTACCTATCAACACATCCCTTGCGAGGGAGAGAAGCCAAACACATAAAGAACATGCACATAAACACAGTAGCTGAAAAACTTAAATGGAATACACCAAGAAGTACCAAATGATGAATGCTCAATTATTGTAATGGCAAAGCATCAGAACTGTCCATTTATAGAACTTGATTCTATAGTCTAAATAATTTTTCTATAGTCGTAATGATTTTTCTAGAGCTTGATTTTGTAGTCTTAATGATTTTTCTATAGTCCTAATGATTTTTCTATATTACTCTTAATGATTTTTCTAGAACTTGATTTTCTAGTTTTAATGATTTTTCTATAGTCCTAATGATTTTTCTATACTCTTAATGATTTTTCTTTCGTCCTAATGTTTGTTGCTCTTGATAAATTGATGAAGGGTGTTCCCCTTAATACCACAAACACATAACAGAAATAGAGAAACAACAACAATATGCAAGAACATAAAAAGGGCTTCTTATTATCTAAACAAATGTGGAATTACAAACTTTCAGAATTACAATATGCAAAGCCACATGGGCATTCCCTTACAATATTTTGTAGGACAAAGCCTTGAATCAATACTCGGATATGCTACCCAGAACTGTCCTGAACTACCTAAGACAACACTACGGGCCTTCCTTATATAGGCAATTTCCACCGCCCGAGAAGGTTCTCAAAATTTAGCCCTTTTGGCTGACAAAACATAGAATTATTTATTTTTCACAATTATTACAATAGGGTCGGCTCAAAAATAATACAAAATATGATTTTAGGTAACCCAACTTTCAGAGGTCATAAATTTTTAACCGTAACTCTGTTTTTCTATTGTAACCACTTTTTCGAAACGCCATGACGAGATCTACAGTGCCTAACACACGCTAGCACCAGTCAACTGGGGGTCGATGGCGATTCGGAGCCTCTAAGACCTTCAAAATTGACCTGAAAGATTTCGTACCCAAAAACATCAATAACTTCACCAATACTGAGGATGTGGCAATGAAACTCAACTGGTATGTTGAATTAATTGAGATGAACCTCCAACTGTGAAATCAGAATATTCTGAGATCATATGACCAACTTACTAAAAATAGTAAGTTTCCATAAATAGCAGCTTTGCACAAGATAGCCCTTATTGAAAAGAAAACATAAATATTTTTGGGTGATGCAAGATTGCTCTTACACCTAGGATGCTCCTACATCATAAATTAGGCCTTGAATTTGAATTTTTGTTCACTGTTTTATTTCAGCTTGATATTTCATTCATTTTTCATATACATAGAGACTACACATGCTAATAAAAAATGAGCTATTTGATTAAGGTTAACTATTCATGATTGTAAATAGTCAATATTTCTGATGGTACTCGGTGTATTTCATTTTAAAATAATCATGTTTCTATGGCTATGATAAATGTCCCTTTGTGTTGAAAAAATTAGAGTTGAAAAAATGGTTGCAAAAAAATCATCCTTCTTCCACCAACATTCTAGTCAATGTACAAGTAACAAGTCATTCCATTCAAGAAACACCATGTCTGACAATATCAACACAGAACAAAATAAGGAGTATGCCAAATTTAGTGATTGTATCTTCCATTAGAGCCACTTCATATGCACAGGTGATGCACATGCATATTTGCCTAAGTGCTATTGGGAGCTTACCCAGCAGCATATACCTTCTATGATCAACTCTTATATGCATAGGTGATGAACATTCAGATTTGCCTAAGCAGTACTTTTAGTAGTCCTCCTACACATGTACTATTGTGAAAATCCTCACAAGTCCATTTGTTGGAGGGCTACTCAAAGTACACATGTTTGGAGGTCTGAAGGAAACAAGAGAATTTAAAGAGTCACAAGTCTTAAGATTGTACTTAATATAGCCAAGCTTCATTCAATGGTACATTCAAACATGAAACAAACTATTTTAAAACTAGATTAAACTAGTAAACCAAAGGACATATTGATTATAAGTAAACTAGTAAACCAAAGGACATGCTTTTACTACTAAGTCTCTATTTGTTGGGCATACCGATTATAAGTACTTTACATATATCACAAATTTTGCTAATTAAGGTTGGCGGGATGATTACACCTATCCTAAAAAAAGACTGTCAAATCATTATGTTTTCAAATCAATTACCTATCGATGCATCCCTTGCGAGGGAGAGAAGCCAAACACATAAAGAACATGCACATAAACACGACAACTGAAAAACTTAAATGGAATACACCAAGAAGTACCAAATGATGAATGCTCAATTGTTGTAATGGCAAAGCAATATTAGAACCATCCATTTCTAGAACTTGATTTTTCTATAGTCCTAATGATTTTTCTTATTTCTTGTCTATGCTTGGTGACAGGATTTTGAACATTGTTGACATACTTAAATGGAATACACAATACCAAATGATGAATGCTCAATTGTTGTAATGGCAAAGCATCAGAACTGTCCATTTCTAAAATTTGATTTTGTAGTCTTAATTATTTTTCTATAGTCTTAATGATTTTGAAAATTGTTGACAAAGAGTGTTTCTTTTTTTTATTATAATATAAATGATTTTTCTATAGTCATAATGATTTTTCTTATTTCTTGTTTTTTGTCCTTTTTTGATTTCCTATGTCTGTGCTTTGTGATAGGATTTTGTCACTTTCTTTTGATGCTATATTTCATTCAATCTATGTGGAATACTATTTTGTTCACTATTTTATTTCAGCTTCATCTTTCTTTCATTTTTCATATACACATAGACTACACATGCTGATAAAAAAATGAGCTATTTGATTTAGGTTTAGTTTTCATTATTGTAAATGGTTAATATTTCCAATGGTACTCCTTGGTGTATTTTATATAAAAATAATAAATGTAGTAATGATGGTGCAGTGCATTATTTATATATAGGCTCGATGACTCTTGTCAATGTGCCAAACTGTCGATGTGGTGGTGGGCAGTGTGTGTTGAAGACTTCACAGACACCGAACAACCTTGGATGACAATTTTGGTGCTGCCCAAATAGAAAAAAGGTTGCTAATGTGTATATATTTAATGTTTCTAATGTAAATACTATTCATTATAATATAAGAACTAATGTAGATTGGGCATCACAGGGAAATAATGGCTGTGGATACTTTAGTTGGGTCGATGACAACTCATTTGCATCTATCCGCTCATCTCCACTTATTCGCGATGAAGGATTTGAGTGCAAAATGTGTCAGGCTAGGGCAAATTCTGAAATTATATTTTTACGATGCCTTCTCTGTATTGTAATCACATATCTTTGTTGTGACCATATGCAGAGATGAACTCAAGAATTAGTTAGTTTAGTATTTTCATATTGTAACTAATATTTTAATATGGATATGACATAACTTCTCTTTGCCTCAAGTGTGCATATATATGGTTTACATCTTATTTTAGAATAATTCTTCATGTTTATGGCTCAGGTGAGCCCCAATCTGCTATCAATCACATGATTTAATGTACAGTGTGTTCTTGGTTATTCCATTTGTTCCTTGACCTTGACTATGGATTGACTATCATTTTCAAGCTTGAGAGTGGCTTCGTACCAAGCACCGTCTGTAGATTTGTATGCAACACTGATTTATGAATGTAAATAACACATTGAACGTAATCTATGAATGTTGTGTGGTATGAAGTCTTGCTAAAGTTTGAGTGTCTTCCCTTTATTCTAGTGAGGGATTGGAATGAGTTCATTTTGGATGCAAAGGAGAAAGAGGATACTCAAAGTGGAATTACACCAGCAAATGGGAGAAGAAGGTATAAACATTTTAATAGATTTTTATTATTAAATAATGAAATTTGCATATACTAGTGTTCTAAGCATCCTCATTACATGATTTAATGTCTTAGTCCATGGACAAATTAAATTAGACTTACTATCCAAAACACATAACAAACATGCACATAAACACGACAACTGAGAAACATAAATGTAGACTTCACAATAGCTGAGAAACATAATTGTAGGCATCATAGTCACAATCTCTTGGAGACAACGTAATTGAGTTGTGTACCCAAGCGATGGAGAGAAACTTCTACACCCCCGATTCCAAGTTGAATACATCTGTTGGAGGACCTTCTATTCATGAGCAAAAGATGTAGTCAACTTGGAATCGGAGGTGCAGGAGTTGCTCTCCATCGTCTGGGTATACAACTCAATTACATTTTCTCCAAAAAAATGTGACCACGATGCCTACAATTATGTTTCTAAGCTGTTGTGTCCCAGGACCCCTTATGACCCTTTACGATCCCTAAGAATACAGCTTAGAAGTCTTAAAATGTCGTAAAGGGTCATAAGAGGCTCCTAGGAGGGGCCAAATGAGCTTCCACCTTCACGTGGTTAGCCTTGTTAAGTAGAGAATGTTAAACTATTCTTGAAACAAAGAGAAGCTCAATAATTTAAGGTCTCAGTCCACGAAGATGTTGAAAAAATAACGGGAATCAATGATGGAGAGTTTTTAGATTATGACAAGATGTATATGGAGTGGAGGCCAGATTGAGTACCAGTGTAGAGATGATGATTCAATAATCTACATCTATAAAACCTTCACAATTATCCCTTCTTTGGCCTCCACTTTTTCGTCTTCTCAAAAATGGTTATCTAGAAACTTTGGATATTGTTTCTCATCCATGCACGAAATGTGCTAGTGATCATATAAAATTACTTTAGGCCTCTAATATTGATGAGATGTACAAGTGTAAAATGTTTTTGTGAGACTAGGATTAATCTATGCAGTGTACATAAATGCAAGGCGGTGATTATTCTCGACGATCGACAAGTATAAGTCTTCCAAGCCTTACCTAGTAGCTAGGACTAAAGATAACACAGCTCAAGAGACCATCATAGGTTGTCTCTTTCTTCGGTCTATATTATTGACATAATGTTTTACCTTAGCTCATAAAATCTAGGGATTTGAAAGAATTTAATAGAATATTTTCATGACAATGTATATTATTTAAGTTGACGTTGTACAAATTTATCTACTTTGTGCACTTGTAGACTATTAGGATGGTGATATAGAAGTATTTGATGTTAAGTTCCAACATAAAGTGAGTAAATTTGTTTTAAGTAGGAAAACAATGATAACATGAATGCGTATGAAATTGAAATGCAGCCTATCGATTCTTTCCATACACAACCTATGCGTGTTGATGACAATGAGGACGTGCATCATAGTAATACAAGTAAACATCTTAAATTGATTGGTGTTGTAATATAAATTTAATTGCAATTGGTGTTTGGATTAATGTAACAATTTGTATTGCAGCTGTAGAGAGTGTAGAGGCCGTTGTTAATGAGCAGGTTGAGGTTGAGGCCGAGGCCAGACAAACTGACCTCAATGTTGATGATGTGACTAGATCAGGTAAAGAGCTATATGATTATGGCCTGTAAAGTACTGAAATACTTTAAAATGTTTTTAATGTTTTTAATTATAATAAAATGTTTTTAATTTAACCCTTTTATATGTTATTGCAGATGACCCCCCTTTGCATCAATAAAGAACTAGGCATGCATTGAGATCTAATGAGAGGGTAGATGATCATCAAAATAAATGATTTTCATCTATGCACCTTAATTGATAATGACTGATTTTTATATGCCAATGAATTTAATTATGTTGTATTTAATGTTCATAAATTTTATAATGTGTTAATGAATGTTATCGTGTGATGATTAATGAATGTCACATTTTATTAATGTGTGAATGAATGTTATCGTGTGATAATTAATAAATGTTACATTTTATTAATGGATGAAATAATGAATGAATGTTAGATGTTATCGGGGAATTTAGAGTGATGTTGGGGGGGTGGGGCCAAATGAGCTTCCACCTTTACGTGGTTGGCCCTGCTTAGTACATAATATAAAACTATTCTCGAAACAAAGTGAAGCTCAATAAGTTTGTTCCTTATATAGGGTCTCAAGTGTAGCCTTTATCCCACTCTCAACATTGCAAGGCTTCGAGTGGTGTTCTAAGATTGGTTTCTCCATCTCCCACTGACATCTTGTCTTTCTCCTAAGAACTCTCACCGAGCTCTGATACATGGATGAGTAGAAGATGTCCCTTACAGGCTACACATATATAATATGGTAGATCTAGGGAACAAATATGCTACAACATAGAATGAGTCAGCTTGAATCTATAGTTTCTTCATTCACAATGAAAATTCAAATTATAAGCCATATTTTACATTTAATATTCATATTCATCTTCATCATGATCATAGCCATCACAGTTAGCATTTGGTTCAACTTCATTTGAACCACACTCCATGTTGGGTACCATTATAAGGCATCGAGTGTGGTCATACCCATGTTACCATAATAATGAGTTAGCCTATAAAATTATGAATAAAATACTGCATGTGCACTTGGGATTGGCCCAGGCACCCAAGTTCCTACCAAAGGAACCCAAGTCGAACCTAGAGGAGAACAAAAGTAGAACTAGAACCCAGCCTCAAACAAAGAACCAGATAACTTGGCTTTTTTCTAATTCAAGTTTATTTCTGAATTCTTCTCTAATTCCAACCTGATTATTCCATATTTTGTTTTCCAATTTTCCTTCTTCCTCACTCCAAATTATGTTATGTTGTTATTTCCTTTTACTAATTGTGCTATTTCAAGGATCACCACCCATGACTTGGTTAAGATGATGAATACTATCAATACCTTTATTACCAAGGAATCACCGCCCGTCGTTAATGAATATTAATGATCATTGTTTCCTAAAGGTAATCATTGTTCATGTATGCTGATCACCCAAGTCTTTGGCTATGATTTGCATGCTGTGCAGTTTGTTAGAAGTGGGTGCATGACATGTTGGTTGGATTATAACATATTTACACATACACCATGAAGAAGACTCTATTATATCTAACATATTTTCAAAGTTTATTCTAACACTCTATTATATCTTATTCTTATTACAATGTTCTTTGTTGTGGGGTAGGAGGTCAATCTTCATTGTCTTCATTATGGGGGACAGTGAAGATTTCTCTGACAAATAGCAGGTCTTCTTTAGTATCTTATAATAACATGCTAAACTGATAAAGGTGTTATGGGCATTTAATCTGCAATTACTAATAGATTAAGCATATTATTACTATGCTTAATGTTCCATTTAAATGCATTTAACACAAAAAACAAATTTACAAAACTGAACCAATGGCATGTTTACAACAAAGATGTGTTGCGGAGTTTGCTCCTTGTTTAATGTTAACTATTCCTACACAATCCACTCATACAATAGTGAAATCCTATGTGGAAGGGATGGTTGTGTTAGGAATGAATGCAAAGTATTTTGGCAGTCATTCTGTAGCAGTTGTTGTTGCATTCATGACTTGGATTGTCATTGATGTCAACACAGTGATATTCTAGATATCAGCAGGGAAGTAGGTACAGTTTTGTTTTGCGCACATATTGTATTTCAGATTGGCTTTTGCGCAGTTGATGGTATGTTCTTTGGTGTTTTATTAACCTATGGTTAACAGTGCAAAAAGAAATTCATTCATTTATGAGAGTTATGAGCATTTTGGTGAAAGCAGTGTTTAGACAGTGTTTCTGTGAAGTGATTTTCAGAAATCAGAGGATATCTCTTAGCTGGGATGGAATCTGATTTTGCATAGTTAAAGGGATGTCAGAGACTCATTAATGATGATGTGGTTCATAGCGCAAACTTCGAAGATATGTTTGGAGAAAGTTACAGTATCTGGAAGCTGACAGTTTTATGTGAAATTTTGTGTGTAGCGTGTAGAATTTATTATTTTGTAATTGAGGACCGACTCATTTGTAATTATTTGAGTTTGGTATATAAGAAGGAATTTTTTCCTTGTTGCAATATGTACTGTGAAGGTTGAGATGCGAATATATGCATGAAGTGAAGAAAAGAGCTAATTCAGTGATGAAGGAAGACTTGTGAGTACAAAGATCTAGAATTGTGATCTTGTGTAGCAGAGAGTGTGGTTTTGGCATAGTGTGAAGGAGGTAATATATTTCATATTATTCTATTGAATAATTCTAAGATCTTTTGGACAGTGGGTTTAGAGATCTTGCCTTGAAGCTGTTTGGGCAATGGGTCCTTCTGTCTTCCATAAACTCTTAACCGGGTTAGAATCTTTTAACAGGGATTCAAAATCTCCTAATAGAGATTTATATGTACTAAATGTATTTCATAAGACTCCTAATAGGGTCCATCCTCTAACAAGGAACTTTCATATTAGTGCATCATTTTGTGGGCATCATTCCCACCAGGGTTTACTCTTTTCAAGAGGTTCCCTAGTCAACATATCTTGTGTTATTGTGCAATTGTGTATGGTTATCTTTCTATAGTTGATTAGTACATTAATTATATTGTTTAAAGTAGTTGAATGGTTAAATTATCAGATAACTGATTCACCCCCCCCCCCTCTTAGTTATCTTGGGGATCTTTACTTTCTAACAATTGGTATCAGAGCAGTAGGTCCTTGAAAGAAAAGTTTAACAACTTAAGGAGATCCATGGCAAATTTTAGAAAAGAAAGCCCTAAGTTTGATGGAGTAAATTTTGATAGCTAGAAAGAAAAGATGAAGACTCATCTATTGTGTTTAGGACCAAGTTATTGGTTGATTACAAAGAATGAGAAGACTATCATTGAGGAAGACAATCTAGAGGCAGGAACTAAAGATGAACTAGATCTATTCATGTGTAACATACTTGTAAGAGAAGCACTTTTGTCAGCACTACCGGAGAATGAATATAGTTAGGTAAGATGTTTGAAAACATCTCATGCAATTTGGAAAGCTTTACATTCTACTTTTGAAGGTGATGAACATGCAAAGAAGGCTAGATTACATAATCGGATTTGTGCATTTGAAGATATCAGAATGATGGAAGATGAATCTATTAGAAGCTATATTGGTACGATGTCTGAGATTGTAACAGGAATAAAGTCTTATGGAGGTGATAAGACAAAGAGTGAAGTGATATGGAAACTTCTGAGAACTTTGACACCAGTATTCAAGCAGACAACATAGATGATTGAACAAGTGATACCTTGTACATCAAAATTTTCAAGAGAGACTCTTCTTGGAAGATTAGAAACAGCAGAGATGAACTTGAGATTATCAGGAGAGCTACCTAGAATGGAAATAGCATTCAGTGCTCTTAACATTAGACCTACAAGAAGTACTAGTGTGAATGGAGATTATGCCAGTAGTAGCAGATCTAAATCTAAGGAAGATAAGAAGATTGAAGAAGGTATTGTATTACTTGTAAAAAGAGAACCAGATGGTAAGAAAATCTTTTAAATGTTGGACTTGTCAAGAACATGGTCATTTTGCATTTAAATGTCCTAAAAGAGTTAAGAAGTATAGAAGAAACTTTAAACCTAGGAGATCTAAAGAATGTTATTATGCAAATGATGAAGATCGTGAAGCAGGAATTGAAAGACATTTAAGTGACAGTGATAATGATAATTTTGAGGAAATAGGATTTGTAGCAATTAAAGAAGAAAGTTCTGAATCTAATAAAAGCGAAGAAAAAGCATTAGTTTCTCAAGTTGAAAAGAAATCTAATTGGATTATAGACAGTGGTTGTTCACATCATATGGCTGGAGATAAAAGAAATTTTGTTAAGTTAGATAATTATGATGGAGGAATTGTTAGGGTTGGTAATAATGCACCTTGTTTGATTAAGGGTATAGGATCTATTACTCTTGATGGAAAGACTAACACTGATGATGTTTACTTTTTTGATGGATTGAGACATAATCTACTAAGCGTTGGACAATTGGCTAATAAGGGTTATCAAGTTTGGTTTGCTGAGAAAACTTGTGTGATAAAAGATAAAGATGGAAATCTGATTGGAAAAGGATCCAGAACCAGAGGTAATGTATTTCAGTTGAATCCTACTGAGATGACATGTTTGATAACTAAGATTGATGACAGTTGATTATGGCATAAAAGGTTTTGTCATATAAACTTTGATAATATTGTCAAGGTGAGCACTACACTTGTGGTAAGAGATTTACCTAGAATTATGAAACCTACTAACATGATTTGCAAAGAATGTATGATGGCAAAGCAGAAAAGGAGTTCATTTCCCAACAAGAAATTCACATTGACAGAGAAGCTAGAGATTGTTCATATAGTCTTGAGTGGTCCTACTAGGACTAGAGGTTTCTATGGAGAAAGGTATTTTATGATTCTTGTTGATGATTTTACAAGGATGATGTGGATTGCATTTTTGAAAGAAAAATTTGAAGCATTTGATAAATTTAAGATCATGAAAAGCAAAATTGAGAATGAATCTGGAATGAAGATTAAGTGTCTAAGATCTGATAGAGGTGGTGAATTTACATCTAGAGATTTTAACACCTTTTGTAAAATGAATGGTATTAAGAGACAACTTTCAGCCCCTAGAACACCAGAACAAAATGGTATTGCAGAAAGAAGGCACAGGTCAATAACTGAAGCAGCAAGAGCTATGTTGTTTGAAAATAATTTGGCTAAGACTTTTTGGAGAGAAGCAGTGAACACAACAGTATACACTATGAATAGAGTACAAATCAGAGCAGATACAAACAAGACACCTTATGAATTATGGTTTCAACATGCACCCTCAGTTGAGTATTTTAGAATTTTTGGAAGTAAATGTTATATAAAGAGAGATGATGATATAGGAAAATTTGATCCTAGAAGTGATGAAGGAATATTTCTTGGATATTCTTTAAAAAGAAAAGCATATAGATGTTATAACAAAAGAACTAAGACTATTGTTGAAAGTGAAAATGTAAAAGTTGATGAGAAGTTTAAAATTTAGGAAAGAATGCTTGATTATGAATCTGATGGAGAAGCACAACCTCAACCTAACATTGAAAATGCAGAATTATTTTTTAAAACTAACAGTGATTTGTTGAATGAAAGTCATACTGAAGAAAATAAAGAAGAAAACATAGAAGAAAATAGAGAAGAAAGTAGAGAAGAATCTACAGTTGGAACAAGATCAATAACTGACACCTAACAGGTATATTTCGAGACATCACCCTGTTGAGCAAGTTATTGGAAGTTTAGACAGAGGAGTTTTGACTTGAAATAAGGTACATTTATGTTTGATTTCTCAAATTGAACCTAAGACTACTAATGAAGCTTGTGAAGATGAACATTAGATTACTGATATGAAAGAAGAACTGGAGCAGATTGAAAAAAACAAGACATGGGAATTGGTCCCTAGACCTGAAGACAAGAATGTGATTGGAACAAAGTGGGTACTCAGAAACAAGATGAATGAACAAGGAGAAGTGATAAGAAACAAAGCAAGATTGGTATGTAAAGGATATTCACAATAAGAAAGAATTGACTATGAAGAAACTTTTGCACCTATGGCCAGATTTGAAGCAATGAGAATGTTTCTAGCATATGCAACTTACAAGAAATTCAAAGTGTATCAGATGGATGTGAAATCAACATTTTTAATGGTGAATTGGAAGAAGAAGTCTACATTGAGCAGCCTGAAGGTTTTCCTTTGACACAAGAAGGAGATATGGTATGTAAGTTAAATAAAGCTTTATATGGATTAAAACAAGCACCTAGAACCTGGTATGCAAGATTGGATAAGTATTTATTGAAATTGGGATTTATAAAAGGAACAACAGATAGTAACTTATACACAAAAGAAATTGAGAATGGTTTGTTGGTTATAGTTATATTTGTTGATGATATTATCTTTGGAGGAGAAGATGAAGCTAGTGACAAATTTGCAGATGAAATGAAGACTGAATTTGAGATGAGCATGATTGGAGAAATGAAATATTTTTTGGGATTATAGATAACACAAAGCAAGGAAGGTATATTTGTAAGTTAGACTAAGTATTTGAATGACTTATTGAAAATATTTGGAATGAAAGATTCTAAACCTATTGGAACACCTATGGTAAATGACATAAGTTATCTAGCAAAGATGAGACACCAGCAGTTGAGCAGAAAAAAAATAGATCTATGATTGGAGGATTGTAGTACTTGACACATACAAGACCTGATATAGCACATTCAATTGGGATTGTAGCAAGATTTCAAGCAGAACCTAGAGAATCACATTATGCAGCAATAAAGAGGATACTAAGATATCTGAAAGGAACAATGGATTATGGATTATGGTATGAGAATTCTAATGATTTTACTTTATGTGCCTATACTGATGCAGATTGGGGAGGCAGCGTTGATGAAAAGAAAAGCACCAGTGGTGGAGCCTTTTTTCTTGGAAGAAAATTGGTCTCTTGGTTAAGTAAGAAGCAGAATTATACTTCACAAAGTACAGCAGAAGTAGAATATGTTGCAGTAGCAAATAATTGTAATCAGATTATTTGGATGAAGTAGATGTTGAAGGATATTGGAATAAAGTTTGATGAACCTGTTGTTATACATTGTGATAACACTAGTACAGTGAGTATGTCAAAAAATCCTATTTTACATTCTAAGACTAAACATATTGAGATCAAGTATCATGTTGTAAGAGAGAAAGTTGTAGAAAAAAAGTAAGATTGGAGTACATAAGCACAAAGGAACAGATAACAGATATATTTACAAAATCTTTACCTAAGGATACATTTGTGTATCTGAGAGGTATGCTTGGGGTTATGCCCCAACCTATTTTTGAGAATTGATGTAGATGATTGCAACCGTCCAGTGGTATATGAGCCCTATATTTCTTTTCGATTGGATGTTGGAACTTCCTCTATGGGGGAGTTTATGAGCTAAGTCATGAGGACTCTTGTTATTGTATTTTTCTGAAAAGTGTCTTTTGACATTAAGTTGTTGTTGACTTAGTGATGAAATTTTTGTCATTGATGTCAATGGGGGAGAGATATACATGAAAAACATTGAAGATTGTATGAGAGAGCTGAATAGGAAAACGAAGCAAGATTTAATTTGATATTTTGCAGTGATGTTGCAATATTGGATTTTTGGAACATTGGATGTTTTTCATCTATGTTTCCATCAATGCCAATGGGGGAGACTATTAGGAATGAATGAAAAGTATTTTGGTAGTCATTCTGTAGCAGTTGTTGTTGCATTCATGACTTGGATTGTCATTGATGTCAACACAGTGATATTCTAGATATCAGCAGGGAAGTAGGTACAATTTTGTTTTGCACACATGTTGTATTGAAAATTGGCTTTTTCATAGTTGATGGTATGTTCTTTAGTGTGTTATTAACCTATGGTTAACAGCACAAAAATAAATTCATTCATTTATGAGAGTTATGAGCATTTTGGTGAAAGCAGTGTTTAGACAGTGTTTCTATGAAGCGATTTTCAAAAATCAGAGGATATCTCTTAGCTGGGATGGAATCTTATTTTGTGTAGTTAAAGGGATGTTGGAGACTCATTAATGATGATTTGGTTCATAGTGCAAACTTTGAAGATATGTTTGGAGAAAGTTAGAGTATTTGGAAGCCGGCAGTTTTATGTGAAATTTTGTGTGTAGCGTGTAGAATTTATTATTTTGTAATTGAGGACCGACTCATTTGTAATTATTTGAGTTTGGTATATAATAAGGAATGTTTTCCTTTTTGGAATATGTACTGTGAAGGTTGAGATGCGAATATATGCATGAAGTGAAGAAAAGAGCTAATTCAGTGATGAAGGAAGACTTGTGAGTACAAAGATCTGGAATTGTGATCTTGTGTAGTAGAGAGTGCGGTTTTGGCACAGTGTGAAGGAGGTAATATATTTCATATTATTCTATTGAATAATTCTAAGATCTTTTGGACAATGGGTTTAGAGATCTTGCCTTGAAGCTGTTTGGGCAGTGGGTCCTTCTGTCTTCCATAAACTCTTAACCGGGTTAGAATCTTTTAACAGGGATTCAAAATCTCCTAACAGGGATTTATATGTACTGAATGTATTTCATAAGACTCCTAACAGGGTCCATCCTCTAACAAGGAACTTTCATACTAGTGCATCATTTTGTGGGCATCATTCCCACCGGGGTTTACTCTTTTCAAGAGGTTCCCTAGAAAACATATCTTGTGTTATTGTGCAATTGTGTATGGTTATCTTTCTATGGTTGATTAGTACATTAATTATATTTTTTAAAGTAGTTGAATTGTTAAATTATTAGATAACTAATTCACCCCCCCCCTCTCAGTTATCTTGGGGATCTTTACTTTCTAATAGGTTGATAGTGTCCCTTGAGGGAAGGGGGATTGTGCAAGACTTGTTATCATTGTATTGTGTATTTCCAATATGTTTGGATGCAGGACAGAATAGGAGAATGAAGGATCACTCACTGATTGCATGGTAACCCAATTTTGAAGGGTCGCTGGTTGAGGGGACAGTCAAGGTCTAGATGATTGGGCCATTGGAGGACCCTATTTCTTTGTATTAATTTCTATTCAAATTGGATGCATGGATTTCTTGTGAATTATCAGCTGCTATGTATCCTGCAACTGCATTTGTAAATCTGCATATACTTCTCTAGGGTTGTAAGCCACTTAGAGATCACAATAGAGAAACTAAATCAAAATTGTTCTTTGTGCTATTTCCTTTTAACAAAGTATCAACTATCAATGATACAATACATTTGATGCCTGAAGCTATCAATACAAATGACGCCTAGCTAGAAGCTCACAGGCTATCCATTTGATAACCACAATCAACATTTCAAAAAAATGGATATCCTTGAGCACAAGCACCAATAACATCAAATAATGGAGTTAAAGCATGGGCTAGGGCATGACACTAGTATAATGTGGTCATTTCAGTGATAGCAATATACAATGGCGTCATTAAACGTGCCAATAATATCAACAAACGTGAATCCAAATATTTGAAAACCAATGGCATGTTTACAAAAAAGGTCTAATAGACCTCCCAACAATCTTAAACATACTTTATCTAATATGATGAATTCTTAAACAATTAAGGTTGGAGTAGACATAGTTATCACACTTTTTTTTTTTGTGGTACAAGGAAGATATGGGTAGGTCAAATCTTCCTTCGTGCTAGCAGTCTATAGAATTAGAGCTTTATTAACAATTGATCATATCAGATAACTAGTATGTTTAAGAATTGTTGGGACTGGTCCTTTGGCATGTATTAAATAGAATATATAAAATTTTCAGCATATTATTATCATTATATTTCTTTGTTGTAAACATGCCATTGGTTCAGTTTTGTAACTTCACTATTGTATGAGTGGATTGTGCATGAACAGTTAACATTAAACAAGGAGCAAACTCCTCAACACATCTTGGAAACTCCATTCACTTCTACCAAGAATAAAGCATTTAATCCATTCAACATTACATATAATCATTAGAAAGTTATATTTTCTAACTATGTAGAGGAACAGTCATGACCAAAATGATCAAAACTACTTTCACCCTTGCACAAGCTATTCCAAACTTCAAGTAAAATGAGAAATATGCTATATCAAATCATTCATATTTATAGTAACCATTCAAAGCATCATTTTTTCAATGAACCCTTTGACTGTACCCCTGCAGCAGAGAAAGGAAACCTCAAAATAGAGAAAGGAAACTTAGTAAAACCGGTCTATGACGCTGTTTGTGAGGGTACAGTCATGATAAGTCCCTCTGAAACCTCTCCAAACATGTAAGATTGTCTTTAAATACTTTCTTGATCTCTTCTAAACATTAACCAAATCAAACCTACATTTGAATTCACACACAATAACCCCAAAATGAAGGGTTTTGTATCCTTTAATGAATCTCAGTCACTGGTAATGCATGGACAGTCAGACCAGTAGTCTCCAAAGCATTCAATAAGTGACTTGATTGTATTTAATACATGCCAAAGGACCAGCTGTATGAAATTGCCAATCACATAGCATTTCACTGTTGTATGAGTGGATTGTGTAGGAACAGTTAACATTAAACAAGGAGCAAATTCCTCAACACATCTTGGAAACCATTGAATTTAATAATAAATGAAACCTAACACCAACACTATTCCTTTCATTCACTTCTACCAAGAATAAAGCATTTAATCCATTCAACATTACATATAATTATTAGACAGTTACATTTCCTGACTGTGTACTAGAGGAACAGTCATGACCAAAATGATTCAAACATTTGAAAATAGTGAATCGATATCTTTGAGCACAAGCACCAATAACATCAAATAATGGAGATAAAGCATGGGCTAGGGCATGACACCAATAGAATGTGGTCATTTCAAAAAGCATTCATGATCAAATAAAATGCAATTCATTTGAAATTTGTAGTCGAATATGATGCCAGAGGCTCAAAAGATGAAGAAATCACATACGAAGAACATGCCATTGGTTTAGTTTTGTAAAAAAAAAATTTGTGTAATTAGTAATTGGTAGATTAAATGCAGATAACACATTTATCAATTTAATTAGCATGTTATTATCATATCAAATAAAGTATGTTTAAGAATTGTTGGGACTGGTCCTTTTGCATGTATTAAACATAATAGAATTTTCAGCATATTATTATCAATCTATTTCTTTGTTCTAAACATGCCATTGGTTCAGTTTTGTAGATTTTTTTTTGTGCTAAATGCATTTTTTGTGAGGAGGGGTCTTGTTCTGAGGAGATTGATGAAGATTGTGCACCTCAAAAACTAATTCATAAGGCACCAATCATGTTTTCTATTCGCTTATATTTTTGGTTTGGTAAATCTCCTTATAAGTTTCATGTCCTTTATTTTGATTACTATGGATGAGATATATATCTTACATTTAACATTCAACTTCTTTACATTTTAGAACATGTAGTGTGTTTTTTGAGGATTTTACCAAATCAACTTTTAACATAAACTGAAAACACCAAACTGATATCTTTCCCTTTCAACGTGACAAAATATTTGCATTTGACCAATAACTGCAAGCAATTGAATGATAAATCCACATACTTGTATCTTTGTAAAATACCTAGAACATCAAAAAGATGGCTAAGTGGCTACTGCCATGATTTTTATCTACTGAATATGGGAAAAAAAAAGCACCAAAAAGAATCGAATAGAAAACATAATTGGTCATTTCAGAGAGCATTCATGATCAAATAAAATGCAATGCCTTCTCTCGTGCTTGATCAGCTTTCACCCGCTCATTTTCTCCCACTCATTTTCTCTACAATCGAAATAAAAATGATTTGGCCATTTCAAAATAGTGAATCGATATCCTTGAGCACAAGCACCAATAACATCAACTATTTTGATCTGTGGGTACCCTAATGTTGGCAAGAGTTATTTTATTAATGAGATTACTCTGCAAGCTTGAAGAAGCGATATATTTTGGCAAATGAAGAGTGGAAAGACAATGATGTTCCTGAGATCATGGATGGACACAATGTTACAGATAGAATGGGAAGACATCTTTCAAGCCTAGCCCTAGATCCTTCAACAATTGGGGTAGGATCCAGACCTAGGCTAAAAAGATGTCTTCCTTTTTGTTGTGGAATATAGGCTCTGGTGCTGCAACAATGATAGACTGCAATGTACATATCACAATAGCTAAGAAACATAAATGTAGGCATCATGGTCATAATTTTTTGGAGACACAACATAATTGAGTGCTATTCCCAGATGATGCAAAGCAACCACTACTTTGCATTGTCTCAGAAAACCACTCAATTATGTTGTGTCTCCAAAAAATTGTGACCATGATGCCTACATTTATGTTTCTTAGCTGTTGTGTCCCAGGACCCCTTATGACCCTTTACAATCTGTAAGAATACATCTTAGAGGTCTTAAAATGTCGTAAAGGGTCATAAGAGGCTCCTAGGAGGGGCCAGGTGAGCTTCCACCTTCACATGGTTGGCCTTGTTAAGTAGAGAATGTTAAACTATTCTCGAAATAAAGAGAAGCTCAATAATTTAAGGTCTCGGTCCATGAAGATGTTGAAAAAATGATGGGAACCAATGATGGAGAGTTTTTAGATTCTGAGAAGACATATATGGAGTGGAGGCCAGATTGAGTACCAGTGCAGAGATGATGATTCAGTAACCTACATCTATAAAACCTTTACAATTATCCCTTCTTTGGCCTCCACTCATTCCTCTTCTAAAAAATGGTTATCTAGAAACTTTGGATATTATTTCTCATCCATGCACAAAATGTGCTAGTGATCATATAAAATTACTTTAGGCCTCCAGTATTGATGAGATGTACAAGTGTAAAATGTTTTTTTGAGATTGGGATCAATTTGTGCAGTGTACATAAATGCAAGGCGGTGATTATTCTCTATGATTGACATGTATAAGTCTTCCAGGCCTTACCCAGTAGCTAGGACTAAAGATAACACAGCTCAAGAGACCACCATAGGTTGTCTCTTTCTTGGGTCTATATTATTGACAGAATGTTTTACCTTTCATTAGCTCATAAAATCTGGGGATTTGAAAGAATTTAATAGAATATTTTCATGACAACGTTTATTATTTAAGTTGACGTTGCACAAATTTATCTACTTCGTGCACTTGTAGACTATTAGGATGGCAATAAAGAAGCATCTCCTCCCATGGCCATGCTTCTTTATCGTCATCCTCATAGTCTACAAGTGCACGAAGTAGATAAATTTGTGCAATGTCAACTTAAATAATATATGTTGTCATGAAAATATCTATTAAATTCTTTCAAATCCCTAGATTTGATGAGCTAATGAAAGGTAAAACATTCTATAAATAATATAGACCCAAGAAAGAGACAACCTATGATGGTCTGTTGAGCTATGTTATCTTTAATGTGCATATCTATCAATTTTTTGACACTTAATAATTAATTCCGACGGCACTGCTATACATCCGACATCATTTCCTATAGGAATATAGGCCAACACGTTGCCTATTCAACATATCAAATGTCAGAGAAAATACTTTACAATAATTATTTCGATAGTAATGCTATACATCTAACAGGGAAATCTGTCGGAGATACGTTGCGCTATCATCGCTCTTCCAACAAGTAAAATGTCATAGATAAGCAAATTTTGACAGACCGGTCTGACACTAATGCCATGTCACCAACATGATTATCTATCAGAAATTGGTTGAACATCTGTCGCAATACCAATAGTTCTAATGTTGGAAAGGATATCTTTTCGATAGTGAGTTCTAACAGAGATTGTGTATTTTTGATAGGTCTTTGTGTCAGAATTCTGATAGAGGGACCATAAGAAATTCCATAACAAATCTATTTTCATGTGTAGGTTTCCAACGTAAGGGGGTGTCGGTAAACTGATGGATATCTCTTCCATCACAATTTCCAATGTAAAAACTACAATAGACACATGTGTCAAAATGTCGACAAATGACCGTTGCAAATTTGACAAATGGTCGTCAAAAATTGACCTCAAATGTACTAGTGCTACTATGTAGACATAATAAGAAGTAGGGAATACATACAACTTCCCTTGTACTATAATTATGCATTTTGTTTTTAGCCTTTTTTTTGTAGTATGATAAATCTCGAATAGGGTATAAGTGACACTTCTCCATCCCTGGGATACACATTTACAAACACAAATAAACACTATGGTAATAAGATGAAATTAATCCATGGGGTGCACAAAGATGCCAAAAGGTGCACACATATAGTAAGCCATCAAAAGACACACACAGATATATACATTCATGTACACACACAGCTGCTAGAAGATGAAAAGTTTTATAGGATTGACTATCAGGCACACACACACACACACACACTTGTTAGGTTGTTCAATTCTATCCTTTTATGGTTCACAATAAGATACACACATCTAACTGGATGAGGTAATCATGTCTCTCTTTCTCTCTTTTCCTTTCTCTTTTTCTTTCATGCTAGTAGGATTAGATCATGGAGTTTATATCATCTGTGATTTTGCCTTTGTCTTTTATATGTGATCATTCATTCTCTTGCAATAGCCTTCCAACCATGATATTAGTGTATGAGGCATTTCAAATCGAGGTATCTTTCACTAGTTGATTTGGAGTTTGTTTTAGTACTAATCCCTTTTTCTTTGTGTCTTTTGTTTCTTTCTTTTTTCTTTGTTTCTTTGTTTTTGTTCCCTTGTGCATGGGTGTGGAGTTAGGATCCTTGGTTTGGGGTCTTATGTCCTTAGACCTAGTGATGTTATATCTCTTTGCAATTCACCAAACTTTCTCTCTTCTTCTTTCTCTTCCTCTACCGTGAGTATAACTTGTCTCATAATAATGCTAGAGTGGGGGCTAAATGTATTGTCTTAAAATGTAAGAACCCATGAAAAGAAATTGTATCCCTCCTTAGTGGGATTTCTTGGGCCCTTTTTAATTCCTTCATAATGATTAGATTTCCCCTTTTTCCCTTGTGCTTCTTGTACCCCTATTTTCTATTTGATTTCTCTTATTTTTTCTCTTTCCCTGAGACTTTGGGCATAAAATCTCATGGTGAAACCACCTAAGGGTAGGCTGAGGTTGGCTTAATCCCTCAGGGGTAGGCTATCAAAAATTTGGCTGAGTTAGATACTTAGGTGTTGTCATTATGGAAGCATATGATCTACATGAAGATCGCATATGATAGAGAGCAAGTATGTCTGAGCGCAAAGCAAAATTGTCTAAGTATGAGACAGTGTTTTTCCAGTGTACCCGAAGATAGTTTTGATCAGTGATGATGATTGGAGTAAGTTCAGTGCTTGCACACTTGAACATAGATACTATGATGATTATAGAAGACTCACCTAAGAGTGCAAGTCAGTACGACATGTACGGAAGAAGTTATGACATTTTTACCACAAACAGTGTTAAGCCGACAAGACAGTATATGAAGACAGAATTGGTAAAGAGTTAAGGGATTATTTTGTTTATCAAAATAATGTCTTAACAATATAAAGGGATAAAATCCTAGATTTTAACCCTTGGGTAAATATGTATTTTGTATAATTCTTTTGTTAAGCTGACTGTAAGAGTTATTAGCCTTAATAAATTGTATAAATATGAGGCATTTGTAAATGCGAAAGAGATAATGATATAGATGGTATAGTGAACATATAGCAAAGAGATATTGATGTGAAGTTGTGAAAGAAATCAAGAAGTATAAGATTATGTACCTTGCCATATTTTTGTAATCAGCAATCATTGTACATTACTTGTTTGGGCAATGGGCTCATCTAGTAATCACATTTTGTACTACTAAATCTTAGCAAGGTTGAGGCTTCTAACAAGGCCTAAAGTCCCTTAATCAGGACTGAGACACTATATGCATGTAATAGGCTCCTAACAGGGTCAACATCCTTAACAGGATACTTTTGATTAGTGGATCTTTGTGGGTACCATCCCCACCAGGGTTTTCCCTTGGCCAGGGTTTCCTTGAGAACAAATAATTTGTTATGAGTTCATTTTCTTTACTATTATGTATATTATTTAGTTTACTATGTTATGCATGTATCAAGTTAATCTGTTATATCCATAATTGGGAAAAAGTAAAAGTCTGTAGAATACTGATTCACCCCCCCTCTCAGTATTCCCTATTTCTAACAATTGGTATCAAAGCTTAGTTACTCAAAAAAGAATCATTCAAGGAAAGCCTAGCAGCTTGAGTAAGATCTCTATGCATTTGGATCAACTACAAAAGAATCTTGATGAAGCTCTTGAATAGATTGATATGTTTACTAAAGAGAGAGATACTCTGAAAGGAAAATATGGTGATGCAAAGAACCTTATTGAGAAATTGAAAAACAAGTTGGAAGATCTAAAATCAGAAAAGGAATCTATAATTCAAATTGAAGATTGTGATGACAACCTAGAAAAAAAAAATGAGATCCTTAAACATGAACTGAAGTTAGTACATTTGAAGTTGAATTTGAAAAATGGAAAGAGCAAGAATAAAGAAAATCTAAAATCTGAGAATGAAAATCTAAAATCTGAGAAAGAAGATCTAAAATCTAAACTTTGTGTAGTGACATCTGAACTTGAGAAAACCAAATTACAGTATGCTGAACTTGAGAAGTACAATACAATTGTGAAAGGTGAACTAACTCAATCTAAGAAACAATTTGAGAGACTATATTCAAAAAGTGAGAAGATTGATGAACAATTGTCTTATCAAAAGCCATTCTATGATAAAACTAGTCTTGGATTTAACTCTTCTAAAGAGAGTAAAGAAAGCAAGGAACCAGATCTGAAAGTTTCTAAAAGCATAGAAGAAAAGAAGTCTGATGAAGTTGACAAATCTGAAGATACACCTAAAGAAGAAGAACCACCTAAATAAGAAGAGTCACCTAAAGGTACGCAAAGAGAATTTAAAGGTAGATACTCTGCTTGTAATACTTTTGGTCATATGAAGAAAGATTGTACTAGTAAGCAATTTAAACCTCTTAATGGTTATTGTTATAATTGTCATGGTTTTGGACATAGAGCTATTGAATGTAGAAAACCTAAATTTGTTGAGAATAATAATAGAAGTAGAATGTTTAGAAATACTAACCATACAAATAAGAGACCTACTGAAGATGTGAACAGAAGAAATGGAGCAGTATGTTATAGATGCAACAAAGTTGGACACATTGCCAGAAATTACTGATCATAAATCAACTAGTTAGGACCAAGATATGGAAACAATGGAATAGTCTTTTAGATATGTAACATGTTTGGACATACAAAAAGGTTTTTCAGAATGAATAATAGGGTTTCTCATCCTAACCCTAACCCTAGAAGTCATGCAAGGAGAAATGAAAATGCAAGTAACAGTCAAAGAGGATGTTGTAGTAATTTAGAAGAAGTGAATTTTGCTAAAGCCATGGATCAAGGAGATATATTCAACACTAAAGGTAATTAGAAAGGTGAAGTATCTAATGGTAAGAGTGAATCTCTACCTAACCCATCTCAAAGTACTATTCATGAAAAATATGGTAAAATAGGAACTTAGGATAGTATATAAGTTAGTATAGGATGAATTAAGTCTTGCGCAGTTAATGCAAGGTAGTATATGATGAATTGATACTATGGTTAAGAGCGCATAGGATAATATTGTGTTATGCAAGATCGCAAGAAGTTTTAAGTTTTGCAAGTAAGCAGAAACAACTTTTTGGAAAGAAGCAGCAAAGGAATTGAATGTGATGTCAGATTTTGTTAGATTGAAAGGTTAAAAAGTTATGATCGGTATTATCTTATCATTAAGATGAATACAAGTGCTAAGGAGATCAAAGAGTAGTAATTGAAAGTAGTTTGCAAGGATTTGGTGAAGGATTTTTGTACCAAATCTATGCAAACCCTAAATTGTAGAATCAAGGTATTTTACTAAGCAGATCTATAAATTGGTTCAAGAATTTGCAGTAGTCATGGATGTTTCATTGATTCATAATGTAAGAGATAAGAATAGACCTAAGATCAAAAGGGAACTAGTAGAACCCTTGGAGGAAGACCCAAAATTAGCTTTATCATCTATACTAGATGGATTTCTTCACTTAGAGAATGTTAGAAGTTATTTGGGATGCAAGCTTGAAACCCTCAGTGATAGTGATTTTACCAAAGAATATGAAAAGCTTTACAATCAAGATATGTCATTGAAAGTAGGGTTTGAATACTTGAAAGATAATGAAATCACAAATTATTCCTTACAATATGAGTTTGATAATGAAGAATGCACTAAGATAATCTTGAGAAGAATTCACAATGGACAGTTTTGGTTAGATGATAGAGTGATAGATATCATAGCTAACCTAATTCATGAAGTAACTAGTTTATCTAAAATTGGATTCATTCCATTGAATGAGAAGAACATGAGAAAAATAGTATTAGACAACACAAAATCATCTTACAATGGCAGAGGCATAGTGATTAGAAAGATACAACATGATGATGTTAGATATTTGTGCAAGATCCTTACAACTAAGTTTTGTGCTAACTCTAAGAAGATGACATGGCAACAGGAATGATACATATAGCCTACTTAATGTGTGTTGACAAAGTTCAAGTTAACATGTATGAAATTTTGAGAATTCAGTTGTTTGAGAACTTGGAGAATATAAAGAAGACCAAGAATTCCCAGTTTAGATTCTCATCATTGATCACTTATATGTTTTTTCATTTGTTAAGAAGATTTCCATTTATAATTGGTGATGATTGGAATGATGGAAAGACCTCAATGGAAAGGATAAACATAGTATTTAGGAGACATCTTATTGATAAGGTCAATGAGAGTGTAGTATTAGTAATCAAAACATTTCAAAATTTAATGAAAAATAGATCAAGGATTCCAAAGTCCTTAGTTGAGAAATATAAGAATGAGATATGTTTCATGGTTGATACTGACTTTACATTCATTGAAGCAGTAGAACCTAGAGTAGAATTCATAGACCCTCTTGGCTATGAAATTTTTGAAGTTGAAATAGAAGAGTATGTGAGCAGATTGCTTAAGGGCAAGTTGGATATTCACAGTAATAGATTTCGGACTTTTGAGGAGAACTTCAACTCTGAAAAGTCTATCTTAGAAGAGAAACAGTTTAAGAAGAGAGTGGATAGTACAATAAAGAAGATTTTGAAGGACACAGGGATGACAGAACAAGAATTTGTAATTTCTAAGCAGACAATAACAACCATCAAAGATATAGGACAAAAGGAAATTTTGTCTGTTCCACCCCTTTCATCAATTGTAGAATAGCCAACAGACATTCAGATTGAGGTAGAAGTGGAGGAAATTGGGAAAGATCAAGAAGTTAGGAAATCCACAAGATCATCCTCATCTACACCTGGTAAAAGAATAAAAGAAATTGCTACTAGACCAGACAAAAGGCAAAAAACATTAGTACCACCAGTTCAGAGGAAGATAGTAGAAATAAAAGATGATGAAGATACCCCAGTGAAAAAGAAAACATGGAAACCTAAGATTGAAAAAGTGAATGAACAAATCATACAAGATGGAGATTTCTCTAAGATGAACAAGTATTATGCCCTTTATGACTATTCAGATAGACTAAATTTTGAAAATGTAGTTGTGAAACACATGATACAATCTAATAAGAAGTTTGACATAATTCAGGGCAAGATACCTGATGACTTATATGAGAAATTAGTAAACAAAAAGAAAAGAGAAACAAAAGAAGACAATAAGATTAGAGAAAATCTTGTAAGAAAATTATGTGATGTTAAAGATGAAGAACATTTCAAGGAGATCATGAAAGAATTGAACACCCTATTAATATGATTTAGAAAAATAGAGAGGGGGGGGGGGGTGAATCAGTTGTTCTCAGGTCTTGATGTATAAAACAAACTTCAAAAACTTTTCTCTAAATCAGATGTAACAACCAAAACCAACTCGGTCATCACTAATTCAATAATAGAAACATATAACATTGCAGTCCACTACCCAGCTGCATCTAACTTGTAAAACATAGAAATGTTCAAACTAAAACATTCACACAAGCATTGACACTAGGATTTATAGTGGAAACCCAATTTGGGAAAAACCACTTTGTAACATGCTACTATTATTTTTACTCTTCTGAAGTGAGCTCGATTAAAAGCCAACCCTATCAAAGGTTACAATACACACTGTCAGGTGTGATCCGGTTAAAGGATTTCAATCACCCTGTTAAAAGTGAGCCTTGTTATAGGACTTACATACATTCCATTAGAATGCAACCTTGTTCAAAGGATTTAAACATATGACTATTAGGTCAACCTTTGTTAAAAGGATTTTGACTATTACAATAGTTAGAAAGTAGTAGCAGTAATGATCTGTAAAACATACAACTCACTTTGCAAATATCAGATCCAAATTTCATACACAAATGTTGCTTTACTAACTTTGAAACTTTTCCATTTCCATCTCTAATCTGCTCAAAAATTTTCTTCAAGCAATCACCCCACTTGTCCTTCAACCTTTTCTGCTTATACAATCAATAACATCTACTGATCTTCTAGCATCTTCCTTTTCACCCATGCATACACTTACCCAATGCTTAGGTTCCCTTTATACTTCCTTAATTAGGTTAACTCATCTTTTGCTGCTCAATCTCCTTCATAGATCTTAGGGTTAGGTCAAATTCATTGAATCTACTCACTTTATGTTCTTTGGCTCCTTTTCTAGAAACATCTCAAATCTCTTAAAGATTTACAATAAAACATTTTTTAGTGCATTTAATGCTTTCAAACAATCAATAAATAAAGTCAACATGTTGTACATAATCCAAGAATTCAACAATGTCAGCTCCAAATATGAATGATGCTTGGTCAATACTGTGATCAACTACTCAATCTTCATGTAGAAAGCTTGGTCATTACTAAAAAATGTTTCCTCGGCTTACACTGTCTTCCTTGGCAATTAACTGATGTTCGGTCAACATTAGAATTTTGCTCGGCATATACTGACTCGGTCGACACTAACATCACTCAGCTTGAACATGATTTCTCCACTTTTGCTTAGTCAAGCCTACCAGTTTAGTCTTCAATCTTACTAAGATAAACAATACATTGTCTCATCATTGTACCACATAATCAAGTACACTTTGTAGTATCAAGATAACTCAACCTTTCCTTAGGTGCTATTGTTACCAACCTTGCCTATCCCCTTAGCAACACTCAAATAGATATAGTACTTTCCTAAGTAGCAACAGTCTTACCAGTTAAGGTTTGACATCAATGACAACACAATAATTGTTTCAATTGCAGTTTCCAACACACCCATCTGAGAAAAAAGAAAAGAACCATTCAGATTATGGGAGGAAATTATGAAGAGATCAAAAGAGAAATAGAGCAAGCCATAGTCAAAGTAATGATAGCTAGTGTTGAAAGACACTCTAGTGCAGTAGGACAAAAGAAGCAAGATAAGGAAGTTGAACATCAGAGAATTCCCTCTCCACCAGCTATACACATTGAAGACGAGTCAATGCATGTGGAAGGAATGAAGATTACTTTAGATAGTGATGATAATCTTTTCAAGAATCTTGAAAACATTGTTGAAAATTCAACTTTTGAAGAGAAGGATAGTACCAGAGAAGAAGAGAAGAGAGATTCAAAGATTGAAGAAGAAAAGGAAATAGAGAAACAAGTGGAAGTTCCTAGTCAAGCAAAAATCAGTCTTACACCTGAGATTGCAAAGAAATCACAATTTGGATCTATATTTGAAATTTTTGGAAAAGAAGTTGATGATGATGATCAGATGGAATTGATCACATCTTTGAACAAGATAATTGGGAAGAATAAGAAGGTGAAAAGCCTTGAAGGATCACTAAAGGAACTATCAGAGAAGTTACAAAGCCTTGTGACTACATAGATAACAGAGGAAGACCCTCTTGAAAGAGCTAAGAAAATTATGAATGTATTTGATGATGAGTTTACTAACTTATCTGAAATAGCTAAAGTGAAGGCTCAAGCAGCCTATGAGGCCAAATTACTTCTAGAAAAAAGCCAAAATATTAGGAATGACATCAACAGCTTGGATATTTGTATAAAAGACTTAAGAAGAAACTTGGACATAGGTAAAACTTTGTACATTCAGTTTACAAAATTTGAGAATCTTGTATTAGAAGAAATTCAAAAGATTAAAGACAAAGAAGCAGAGATTCAGACAGAGGTAAATCTTCTAGCCAACCCCAATGTGAAGATATTGGACATTGAGAAGAAAATCAGTAGGATTAACAATGAAATAAGGATTCTATTTGATGACAAGGATAGGAAACTGAAAAGATTCACTCTTCTAAGAGAGCATATTTCCATTAAGTTAAGCATTTTTGAAGGACAATTGGAAGAATGTCTTTCATCAAAGACATCTTTTCAGAAGTTTAGTTTTGCAAACCTTCAAGCTTGTGAAATAGCATCGTATAGATTGTGTGCACTACTCACTATTGTAGACACCATTAAGAAGGCATGGGAGAAGGAGATAGAAAGCATCAAGATAAATTTTGTAGATTGTGTTGCAAACCTACCGGCTCTGCAATATTGAATGAAGGTATACACATTTTTTTGAGCACGGTTTTGGCACCCTTTTTTGTCATTGTTGTCAAAGGGGGAGAGATATTTAGTAGAAAATTGTCATATATGATAAGAATGTATATTCTTAGGGGAAGTACAGGATATAGCTAAGATATATGGAGTTATAAAGATAGCGGATATATATATTTTTGTTATGGCCACATTTTTGAGTTTTTGAAATGTTATGACTTGGCTAATTTTCTCATATGTTGCCACCAATGACAAAGGGGGAGATTGTTGGCAATTTGGCTGAGTTAGATACTTATATTTTTTCATTATGCCAACATATGATCTACATGAAGATCACACATGATAGAGAGCAAGTATGTCTAAGCGCAAAGCAAAATTATCTAAGTATGAGACAGTGTTTTACTAGTGTACCCCAAGATAGTTTTGATCGGCGATGATGATTAGAGTAAGTTCAGTGCTTGCACACTTGAACATAGATACTATGATGACTATAGAAGACACACTTGAGATCGCAAGTTAGTACAGCATGTACGAAAGAAGTTATGATAGTTTTACCACAAATAGTGTTAAGCCGATAGGACAGTATATGAAGACAAAATTGGTAAAGAGTTAAGGGATTATTTTGTTTATCAAAATAATATCTTAACAATATAAAGGGATGACATCCTAGATGTTAACCCTTGGGTAAATATGTATTTTGTATAATGCTTTTGTTAGGCCGACTGTAAGAGTTATTAGCCTTAATAACTTGTATAAATATAAGGCATTTGTAAATGCGAAAGAGATAAGCAATTGTAATGATATAGATGGTATAGCGAACAAATAGCGAAGAGATATTGATGTGAAGTTGTGAAAGAAAGAAAGTAGTATAAGGTTATGTACCTTGCCATATTTTTGTAATCAGCAATCATTGTACATTACTTGTTTGGGTAGTGGGCTCATCTAGTAATCATATTTTGTACTACCAACTCTTAGTAGGGTTGAGGCTTCTAACAAGGCCTAAAGTCCCTTAATCAGGACTGAGACACTATATGCATGTAATAGGCTCCTAACAAGGTCAACATCCTTAACAGGATAATTTTGATTAGTGGATCTTTGTGGGTACCATCTCCACCGGGGTTTTCCCTTGGCTAGGGTTTTCTCAAGAACAAATAATGTGTTATGAGTTCATTTTCTTTACTATTATGGATATTCTTTAGTTTACTATGTTATACATGTATCAAGTTAATCTATTATATCCATAATTAGGCAAAAGTAAAAGTCTGTAGAATACTAATTCAACCCCCCCCCCCTCTCAGTATTCCCTATTTCTAACATAGGCATAGGTTGACTATTGTCTAGGGTGATGCTGAGGTTTGTCTTTCCTTGAGGTGGAATGCCTTAGGATCCTGGGCCTATTACAGGGTTCAAAATTGTTTTCCCACCTTGTGCACTCGACCCTTTTCAATTTCAGTCATGGAATTGGTACAAAAGGATGCATACTCACTTCATTTTTTCAAGGAGATATGTTCAAGAGCTTTCAAATTTCATCTACAAGCATTCCAAGAGCATTCATAAGAATTTTCTAAGAGCATTGAAGAAGATCCTTTCAAAACCTTTCAAGACTTAAAGCATTCAAAATATTTTGCATCCAAGGAGCTTTCAAGGAGTTCATTGGAGGCCTTTTCATCATCTTTCTATGTTCATGCATGTCCCTTTCAAGATCTAGCTTCTTTCTTCAAGGAGATAGTGGAGTTGGCCATCAAGGAGGGAAGATCCACATTCATACATTCAATATTTACCTTCATATTTGTTCCTACATCTTTCTTCAAGGAGAATTAAAAGAACACACATACATGAGGTTTTTTTATATTTATTGATTTCCTTTCTAAGTTTTTGGTGTTGATTCAAGGATATTACATCATCATAACTGATTACATGTTAAACACAATTGCATATTCATTGATGTAATATACTTCATTGTTAGATATACTTCTACTACTTGCTGGCATTCTCGTTCATTGTCTCCATTTTAAGGTTAAGGTTAATTCCTAAACTAGGGCTTGACCAAGGAAATCCCCTCTCCAACAACAAAAAGTATTTTTCCCTTATGTAGGTGCAAGTTACATGTGCAGATTTAGATTCAAAACTTTTAGAAATAGATCTTTATTATAGATTGAGATCTCAGGAAAAACTGCAGATCAAGTGGAGGCCGATTTTGGCCTAGACATGGGTGGATTTTCCTCCAAGTCACCATATCCCCTCTAGGTAGACCTAGTCCTGAGGCTTCCAGATTTATGGTTTTTACAAATCTTAGTTTTTTGCTTCCAGATCCTCAATTATTTCAAATTCCCACATAGTCTTCCAGTGCATTCTCACGTTTGTATTTTCAAGGTGAGCTAGCTTTATTTCTTGATTTCATCACTTTCCTTTCATAGATTTCCTTTGCATTCTAGTTTCAATCCCCTCTTATAGGGGAAGGAAGAAGTTAATCCAAGCAAGCCTCCCCTTTGTGAAGGTTACGCATTAGCACTTCCTCTTTGTGTTAATTGGGCCTCCTTTGGTGGAAAACTCTTGGTATTCTCCCTTCTTGTGTAATATGATAGGATCTCATTTACCCTATACATTTTCTTAAAAATGTATAATTTTAGAAAACATTAGGACGTTTGAAAAAGTGGAACATATTATTGTATGATGAGTAGGAAAAAAATTAGAATATAATGAAATATTGTACTCTAGATACCTATAAAAAATTGGCTTCAAGTGTTTATAATGGTAGCCTCTCTTTGGATTATATAAGTGATATCATCCTTGTACACTACTATGATATCATCAATAAATTAAATGACATCCCATGAAAGAAATTTTTTTCCTATGATATTTTTATTTCTCTCATTATCTCTATCTCTTTTCTATCCAACACTTCTTTATCCATTTTTTAACTATGTACTTAAAAAATTACCTATTTTAAATTTAATTTCTCAATATTACTAAAGTTTCATGAGACATTTAGTTGAATGTAGAAATTAAAATCAACTATAATGAAGGAGGGGTGAATCTGCATATGAACGAAATGTGAATATCACACCCTAAAAGGACATTTTCTTTATATCGACGGCAGATAAACTTAGGACTCATGCGTTCAAACATTGGGAAGGATGTAGCAGGAGGCATCAAGATAGATTTTAGGGTAGAAAAGCCCAAATTGTCGACAGAAGATCCAAAGAAGAAAGGAAAAAAAGAGATCTTCTCAAGCTACTATTTTAATTGTTGGCTCTATGGCCATCAGAAAAAAGAATGCAGAAAGTCTATGCAGGATCATCCTATGTATGAGCATTTGAAGGAATTTACAGCAAAACAAAAAAGATTAGCAGAACAAATATAGATTGGAATCTGTATGCTCTATTCTCTCAAATCCCCATTGAGGATCTTGCTTCGAAAAAGCTTTCCATTGATAATCCTAGTGAGCATTTTTCATCAGACAAGAATGAAAAGGGATCACAGAGTAAAAATTTGAAGGATAATACTAGGGTTGGAAAACCCATTTCAGTATCAAGGGAAAACAATAAAAGCCCCATTAAAGATTGTGCTGTGGAAAAGATCTCCTTTGAAAACCCTAAGGATTTGTCCATATCAAATAAGCTCATAAGAGGATCGCTGAGTAAAAATTTACAAGATAATATTAGGGTTAAAAAACCCGCTTCTATTTTAAGGGAAAACAATATAAGTCCCAAGCATTTTAAGGATGCTAAGCCGAAGATCTTCTCAGTCCAAACCTTGGACAGACAGATAAATACTTTCACAAAAATAAAGTATGCGAAATTGGGCATAAGCAACGGGGTTGCTAAGGTGGAAAGGCCTAAATGCAAATCATACTACAATACCAAGGAACCCCTATCTACTAAGGGGGGAGGCAGGTTCTTACCTACCCAAGCACCTCCCGTCTGCATGAAGAAGAGCAATTTCACCTGGCAAGTGGTAAAAAACAAGAAAAAGGTGAACAGGTACCCATTATCTCACAATTCTTTCAATTTAACTCTTAAAAACTCCTTTGATTTGCTGAAAAAGGAAGAAATTGGTAAATATTCACCCCCCCACAAAAGGAATGGGACCTTTGGGGATAAGGGCTATAGGAAAAGATAAAGGAAGATGGATTTGGTCCATCTAGAAGCCACAAAGCCCTACCCTTATCTCTCAAAGATCCCACCCTTCTCTGGAAGGAACTCTAATCAAAATGGCACAATTTATAGTGATGTTCCAATGATTAAAAATCCAATACATAGTCCTCCTCACTGTAGGAGATTGGAAAGGCAAACAGGATCAATGATTAGTAATAATAAAAGTAATCTTGATTTTTGTAATAATTCATCTCATGAAACTTTAAAGCATGCAACTTATACACCGCCACATAGGTGCATTATTCAGCAGGATCTAGGTAAGAATAATCATAGTAGTCATTATGTCTCTATCATCCTAGATAATGATGTTATTATGCAGCAACAAAAAGTTTTGGTAGAAAGAGGTCTGATCTGTATCTAGAATGGTACAGGAGTATCTATCAAGAATGTAGTGAAGGAATTATCATTACTGTTACCAAGGGAGGTGAGTATAACACACCTTATGGATCATTTTATGTTGATAGAGTGCACTAAAAAGAATGTGAAGGATAGCATTTTGAATAGAAAGGATATCAAATTTAGGAACATTCCATTTTCCTTTTTTGAATGGATGCCATTGTTTAATCCAATGCTTTTAAATGATTTTAGAATAGAAAAGGCTATCTCTTTAAACAACCTACCTATAGAAATGTCCAACAAGGAAATCATAAAAACTATAGGGAATAAAATTAGGAAATACATGTGGACTATAGAGTCAACCTTTAAACAAACCGATAAAATTATGATAGTTGAGATGGAATTTCATCAAAAAAGCATCTTACCTATCCAATTAAACTTTAACTCAAATTTAGTTATAATCAATCCTAGAATATTAGAAAATTTTATCGAAGGTGTGTACTCCCAGAAGCTCCACAAAAACATAAACCTTATAAATAAACCCAATAAAGAAATGGAGATAAAGTTATGTAAGGACAAAGGGGGTTTTATAATTAGTCCTATAAAGACTCAAGGAATGGATAGGTTCCATCCTATAGCAGACACATGTTTTAATACCCCGTTATCAAACCAATTTCAGACTAACAAGATAACATTAGTAGAAAATAACCCCGATCCCCAAACACCTCACAACATTACAATAAGCATATCAAAGAATGAGATCCATCCTACAAATGCTGAAAAAGATAAAACACTAATAAAAGAAGAAATTAATAAGCAGAAGGATGTAATACAAATTCATACAGCAAATAAAGAATCATGTCCAATAGAAAATAACATAATATACTTAATTAGTCAGAATCTCAATGAAAATCAGGCTAAGGAAATTGAACTAGTAAGGACTAAGCAAGACAGAAATAATATCCATCTACAACTCAATGGGACTGAAATATAGACACATCAAACCCAAAAACCTGATTGTGACAATATAGAAGAAATAGTAGATCAGGCAAATAAAACTGAAGAGGAAGTCAATCAAATTATTAACTACTTAGGAGAATCATTAACTAATGATTTGATGGACATGTTCTTAGAAGAGATTTGTGACTTCGAAGAATTAAAAATAGAAAAAGAATTCTTAATTAAGCAAATCCAGGAATGTATTCTGGAAGAACACAAGGATAAGGAACTTACATAGACTCAGCCTTCCTACCCTTCACCCTCAAGGAGGGAAGGCTCAGACATAGCCCCTCTAGGAACTCCAAGAAAAGATTCGGATCAGCTAGATATTAGTAAAGAGATAGAAGATCAAGAAATACAAAAAGTAAAGTCAAATAATGAACCAACTAATGAAAAAGGAGTGACACAAGTTGTCGCAATCCCTCTGGAATTAGAATCCCTGGATGTGGATCTAGCAGGGAAGGAAGAAGATATAATAGAATTTTTTGGTAAAGAACTTATAGATAGAAATGAACCCTATGCAATTAGAGAGGATAAACTAAATAGCCACGATAACTGGGATAATTCAATAAATGAAAATGTGGGAGATTCAGATTTGGTTAAAGATGCGATTGAGGGCCTTTTTGGTATAACTAATGAAAATAGAGAATTGGGTATAGCCTTAACTAGAGGCAGCCTAAGTACTCCTAACATTAATAAATTAAAAAAGAAAAGAGGCAAGAAATCAGTAGTAGAACTACGAGCGCTAGATGACAACGCTGAAAATCAAAAAAAGATAGCTCTGGTACTGAACAGAGGGAAGGGGAAGTGCCTTCCCAAACAACAATGAAAGTTACTACTTGGAACGTTAGGGGCTTAAATGCCCCTAACAAACAGAGGCTGATAAAGAGATACTTAAAAACCTTCGAATCTGAAATTATTCTATTACAGGAAACTAAACTTAATTCATTAGAATATGATAAAGTCAGTAAGAAACTAGGCATATGGAAATCAGAATTCATACCCTCTATAGGTCTCTCCGATGGGCTAGCAACACTCTGGGACCCCCATAAAATTTTAGCTGCACCTATTTATAAGAATAGTAACTGGATGGCCCTTGACATCCAAAGTTATAAATCTAATCTAAAGTTCATCCTAATCAATGTTTACGGTCCCACTCCAAACAAAGATAAAAGGAGAGTGTGCCAAGAGTTACTCCTCTTTTTGAGTAATAATCCAGGCTCCCCTATCTTTATTGGAGGAGACTTTAATGCAATCCTAAGTCTAGAAGAAAAGTCAAGAGGCTTAAAAGTTGAATCCCAAGCCTTAAAGGACTTTATTAGAACCAACTCGGACAATTTTAATCAATTGTACGCAGCAGAAATCCATCCCGAGGTAGGATTGGATCACTTCCCAATATGAGTATCCATTATAGAAGACTCAAGACCATCCAGGAACCCTTTTAAATGTGAATTCATGTGGTTTCAAAACCCAGAGTTCATTAATCTCCTAGAGGATTGGTGGAGCCAAATTTCAGTTAAAGGATCCAAAATGTTTTGTTTAATAGCAAAACTAAAAATTATCAAGAACAAAGCACTAGAATGGAATAAAAGTAAGTTTAATAATATCTTTGAAGAAAAAAATAAGTTAGAAAAAGAGATAGCAGATCTTAACAATATAGTAATAACACAAGGAATGAATGAACAAAGTTATCACAAAGAAAAAGAATTAATGAATAAGTACAATGATATCCTCCTTAAAGAAGAGATTTTCTAGAAACAGAAGTCAAGGGAAACGTGGTTAAAAGAAGGGGACAGCAACACTAAATTTTTTCATAATACCACAAATCTAAAAAGAAGTATCAATAGAATTTCTAAACTAAAAATAGATAAAGATCATTTCACTGACAACCCTAAGTAAATATCGAAATCAATTACGCAATTCTACGAAACCCTCCTTAACAATATAGAAGCCATAGACATGGAAGCTCAAAAAACAATGCTTAAAGCTATTCCAAAGCTGCTAATGGAAGCATATAATAAAATGCTTAATAATAAATTATCCCTAGAAGAAGTGAGAGCAGCAGTATTCCAACTCCACCCAGATAAAGCCCCGGGTCCAGATGGGTTCCAAGCTGGCTTTTTTTAGAAATGTTGGCACTTCATTGGGGAGGAGGTATGGAAAGTAGTAGAAGCTACAAGAAACTCGGGATCCCTGTTAAATGAAATAAACAATACATTCTTCACCTTAATACCTAAGAAAAATGAAAGCTTGGAACTAGCAGATTATAGACCTATATCCCTATGCAATATTGTTTACAAGATTCTCTCCAAATGCCTAGCCAATAGATTGAAAACACTTCTTCCCAATATAATATTAGAAGAACAAACAAGTTTTGTAGTGAACAGATTGATACTAGACGGTATTATCATAGCACAGGAAGTAATCCATACTGCCCAAATAACTAGGAGTCCAAGTATGCTCATTAAAATAGACATACAAAAAGCCTACGACAAAGTAGACTGGAGATTCCTCTATAAGTGTATGGAAGCTTTTGGATTTTCAAAAAAATGGATTAATCTGATATTTAATTGCATTTCAACCCCTAAAATTTATGTTCTAATAAACGGGTCCCCGGAAGGGTTTTTTGGTATTTCTAGGGGAATTAGATAGGGAGATCCGATATCACCATTTCTTTATGTAATTATGGCGGAGGCGCTAGGAAGAACTATAACCAAGAATCAAATGGAAGGTGAAATTGTTGGGTTAAAGGCAGCAAAAAATGTACCAAACATAACACACCAACAATTCATGGATGACACGATCCTACCGGGTTATGCAAGCAAAAAAGAAGCCAGAACATTTAAAAATATTTTAAACCTATACATGAAAGCATCTGGTCAGCGTGTCAATCCTAACAAATCAAAGATCTTCTTTATTAACACTTCCCCGAAAAGAGAATTAGAGATATGTAATATGATGGGTTACAAAAGAGGTAACTTCTCATGTAAGTACCTAGGCATTGACCTAGATAAAGGAATCTTATCCTCCAAATTATGGCAGCAAGTTATCACCAAAGTACAAAATAAAAAAAGCTTCTGGAAAGGGAGATGGTTAACGAAAGCTGGGAGAACTACTATGATTAAATCGGTTCTTTCAGCTATACCCACATACCATTTGTTGATTCTCCCCCTCCCTACTAATGTGAAAAATAGCATAGATAAAATGTTTAGAGATTTCTATTGGCAAGGCCCTTCTGAAGATAAAAAACTTGCCCTCATAAAATGGGATAATTTATGTAGACCTATTTCCAAAGGAGGACTGCGCATCAAGAATCTCCAGTGGCAAAATCAGGCTCTTGGAGGTAAACTTTTATGGAGAATGTATAAGGAATCAAGTAGTAAATGGGCAACAATACTATTAAATAAATATATCCCTGAAAGTGATCCCATCAATATATTTAGATCCTCTTCTCACGTTAAAGGATCACGTATCTAGAATTTTATAAAAGATTGCAGAGATATAATCAGTAAATACTTAACATGGGATGTAGGTGTGGGAGATCAAGCTCTTTTTTGGGATGATTCATGGGCTAGCCTCCCCCCACTAAGAAAACTAGGTTTTTCTTCAGAATTCATGGAAGAATGTAAAAGAGTGAAAGGAGTATACCTTAAGGATTACCTTAGTAAAGAAGAAGCATTCAAATGGAGCAAGTTAGAGGATATCGATCTTGCTTGGTATGAGAAACAAAACCTTATGACAACTTGGAATTTGAGAGAAATCTCTCCTAAATCAAGATCGGACATTTTAATCTAGGTAGGATCCAATAATGGTAACTACATGGTAAAGGAGGGCTACAACACAATAATCAAAGAACAAAAAATGGATAATATAGACATACCACTGAATCTTTGTTGGAACAAATTGTGCCTACCTAAAGCAAGCATGTTTTTATGGGTAGCATTGCAAGATAGAATTCTTACTGTAGAGAGAATCACCAAATTAGGCTTTGAAGGGCCTTCCAGGTGCCCCCTGTGTGAGAACCAACCAGAGGATGTAAACCATATTCTCCTAAACTGCCCATTTCCACAAAAATGTTGGAATTGGTTGCATCAAAGTTTAGGCTGGAAGTCAGCATCTCAACAGGATCTATTAGATAACCTTAAAGCTTGGCCCTCCCTATATAAAGATAATTTATATAAGGATATCTGGATTATCGCTCCATCGATAGTTGTTTGGGAAATCTGGAAAGAAAGAAACAGAAGGATCTTCATGGATCAAAAGCTCCATTGGTTTTCACTCAAAAATAAAATAGAAGCGTCAATAGTAGAAATTATTAACAGAAAACTAAAAGATAATCTTAGTTATGAGGATGCTTTCAAGAATTGGGACAATAAAATTAGATTCAAATGGCCTAAACTAGACATACCGCCCCTATATGGAAAAGGAGTCCCTAGAGTAAAATCGGATAGAGCCACATGTAAATGGATACCTCCGAAAGCTGGGTGGTATAAACTAAATTTCGATGGAGCCTCAAGAGGTAACCCCGAGGTAGCAGGTATTGGGGGCATCATTTGAAATTGGGAATTAGAATTGATAGCTAAATATTCTAGGCCTATTAACCCTACCACTAACAACATGACAGAATGTGTAGTGGCATTAGAAGGTCTAAGGTTATGCAAGATTCTTAACATAAAGAAGGTTATTATAGAAGGAGATTCGCAAGTAATTGTCAATGCCATTAGGACCAAAAAACTCTGAATTGGCTTCTGAATTCAAAGATAGAAGAGATCAATCAAATAACAGATAGTATCTATAAATATGAGATCAGACACACCTATAGAGAAGGTAACAAAGAGGCAGATATGCTAGCTGATTTAGGAGCAGATGGGATAGTAATAATGATCCAAAAGGATATAGGTATAGATTAAGAAATAGTAATTAACATGAGCTAAGAAAAGGCACCAAAAACATTACACAAGCATATCAAACTTTAACAAAGAATCCTACTCTTGATAGACCCCTCAATTACACCCCTTAGATGTGTTGTTTAAAATTACCAAAAATCTATATTTTAAATAATAATCAGAATCTAAGATCATTGCCAAACCTTGGTTAAAAAGAGATTAGCATGTATATATAAGACTCTTCCTCAAGGTTTTCTTTCCCCCAAAATTGCTTGAATAGAGCTGTAGCATAATTAGGTTCATCTCAAGATTGGGAGAAAAGGGAGATGCTCTTATAATAGAATTATTAATTCATCAACATCTAGATTAGGTCATAACAGTAACTTCATGCTTAAGGAACTACCGAACCTATGTTTTCACATATTAAGCTCTCATATTATATGTCGAAGCTAGGCCTCATATTTTAAAATTCTATAGTCTAGAAGTACCTGTGGCAAGGGTAGACATATCTAGTAATGATTCAATGGGAATAATGTTTCATACACCCCCTTGATAGTGATCCACCTTTTTTGGTCCCTAGTTATGCCTCCTGTTATCTCTCCTTATTACCCTTAGGCTTTCCTATCCCTCTTCTTGAGTTTTCTCCTTTATTGATGTAGCTGCTTAATCTTTAGGTATGTCTTTTATGCATCGTCACCTCTACCTAGCCTTTAGGACAGTCTTTTATCTCTTATCCCTATAGTATGTGTCCCCTTTGCAGTCCCCTAATCTTCTATCTAGAGGATTCTGGAAGCATCCAGTAAAAGCTTAGATGCTTCTAGAATTCTCCTCATAGACCTCGGACTATGCCCTGTCTGGGCTAAAGGGTCATACCTTCATTCGACTATTATGTTTCTTTTGTTAGTTTATTTCAGCATTCTCCTTCAGTGTATCTAAGCCTCCCCCTGCAATTGAAGTAATGGAAACCAAATTATCAACTTTCCACAAAGGCTGCACAAGAGCAATGGCCTTTAGGGGGTACATCACTCCCGAAAGGTGGAATGAGATGCTAAGGTTGATGGCAGACACATCCAGGAGAGCTCTGGAAAAGGTATTGGCAGAAAAGACTTTCAACTAGTACTTCACATATAGAACCAATGGGAATGTGATAGGGACTTTCATTGTTGTGTCTTTCCTAGCAAGTAAGGAAAAGGAGGACATCATCCAGGTATCTAAAATGATTTTTAACAAGAACTACCTCATGGGCTTAGAGAAAATGGTTTATTCCATTAATGACCAGTTAACTACACCTCACCCTGAGGCCATAATGAAAATAGCTTTATCTAAGTTATATAAGATCCCTCAAGAACAGAGGGTGCCTCTGTTAGTTTTTAAGGAGGAAGAACTATTTGAAATGACATGGCCAAGTATGGCAAGGAATTTAGAATTCCTATACAATGTGATGCTCCAGGTGGAAATGAGCACTGAAGAATGCCTGGACTACTGGAGAAGTGAAGGCTTTGACATCTCTAGGCACATGAACAATTACAAAGAAGAAAGGATTAGGATAATTCCTCCAGAAATCAAAAGATGTACCAGGCGTGCCAAAGTAGAGCAAGAGGATGGTGAAAGTATTATCATCATGAGAAAAGATAATCATGAATGGCTCTGCACCAAGGTCAAATGTAACACTGTGTAATGCTCTAAGTTAGTATGTTTCATAGAAAGATAGAC
Source organism: Chamaecyparis obtusa (assembly GCA_027943335.1). NCBI lineage: Eukaryota > Viridiplantae > Streptophyta > Pinopsida > Cupressales > Cupressaceae > Chamaecyparis > Chamaecyparis obtusa. Next base: position 454,354 of record BSBK01001108.1, on the reverse strand, counting down.
ATGAGTATGTATATAGATCTGATCCATACAATCTCAGCATAATGTAAGAATTGTCAGACATCTAAATATGAATCAGCTATATATGTAAAGTAAGTAACTAGGCCCTTTAAGCCCCCATATACAGACAAATGTATGTAAATATAAGTAGCTACTCTCCTTATGATCAAAACTAGACACTATGAAAAGGGATACTTGCTAAGTTCAATTTACATGTGATGAGATATTAAGTCTTGTAAATGGCTATGTACATTATATAATGAAAAGGATATTTTTATTATATTGGTCTCCTTAATCATGGATGAAGTATGTATAGATTTACTATAAGGACAAAATAGAGATCAGGAACCTATATATTATCCTTAGCAATAAGATTTATCTCAGTACCATTTTTCACAAAGAGGATAGTCAGTAACCAGTAAAGGGCTATTTGTAAAAGTATAGATGGTATGTAATAAGCTAGATCAAGACATGTAAAGGGGGATGGTTTACATTACTCAATATAAATGATATTTTAAATCATTAGCATTGAATTCATAGCTATAGATTAGCCATTGCTTTAGATCTTCACAGATATGATGTTTTAAGCAGAACTTTAAATACCCCCGCTTATAGCTTAACCCTTTTTATGGTTAATAAGACTTAATAGAGGATGCATATATATAATATACAAATGACAAAGTATATTTGAATACAGACATCCTGGAAAATCTAGGATGGCAAAATCACCAGCAGTATAAATATTCAACAGAACAAGGGTATAGTTAATCTTAACCAGAATAACTGAAAATTGTGTACTCTGTCAGGATTATGGCACCATACTTGTTAAGGTACACTTAACCCTTATGTATGCTGTTGTTTTTTATAAAACAAGGATAAGATACATCAGAGAATAGAAATGTATATCAGCAGGAAGACATGTACAAAGCATTCTAAATTTGAAGTAGAAAACATATGCTCGGTTTCATAGGTAGGGAAAGATATGATTAAAACCAAACACAGCGAATATGGTTAATGGCACAACAATTAACAATGTACAGTAATGTTTTCCATCTCCTTTGTTCAAGCAAACTATTATAGACAAGTATGGAAGATACTCCTTATGTTCCGTTATCATACTATAGCACTGGTTCAATCACCTTTTATTATACTCTGAAATAGTAAATATGGATAACTAGCTTTGTATCCTGTATATATATATATATATATATATATATATATATATATATATATATATATATATATATATATATATATATATATATGTATGTATGTATGTATGTATGTATGTATGTATGTATGTATATATATATATATATATATATATATGTATGTATATATATATATATATACATATATGTATATAAACATATATATACATATATGTATATAAACATATATATACATATATGAATACATATATGTTTATATATACATATGTATATAAATATAAGTATATATACATGTATATATATACTCTTGATCAATGATCAAATACTTATATACATACATGTAAATATTCAAAACTTTATATTTACATTGATGCATATAAAATGATCAAGGTATATACATACATGTATATAGCTTGTATATATATATATATATATATATATATATATATATATATATATATATATATATATATATATATATATATATACAGCTTGATACACCCAATATGTTCTCAGAATAAAACAACTATTACCTTGCTGCATTATGTCTGCTTAAACATCAAGTATGAAACAAATCTTAATCCTTCGTAATCTCAAAGGCTGAAGAAGTTAGGTCCTCAGACCATGCAAATACACACATACTATACATGGATATCATTATGTATAGTATAGTGTAGGAAAACACTCATATATCTCTTAGCATCTCTCGAGCGTATCAGCAGATGCCTTGTAACTGTTTCACACCATCTTTATCTAGTTTAAATAAACACCAACAGCTCAATATGGGAATTAGAAAATGATATTGATTTTTAAAGATCGGTCATATTGGCTCTCTAAAAACAAAAACATGGACAGCCTTTGGGCATAGAAGAATGATTGCTATTTGAGTGTATATCTCTATTTGTGGCAACAGGATGCATATATAAGATTTTGGAAGCACATATTTATTAAGGATATATATATATATATATGAAAGTAAACAGAATGATCTATGTATACATTCATGTATAGTGGCAACTGTATTAGTCATGCATTCAAATGTTTAGAATTTTTAGGTTTTATATATATCTCTATATATATTGCACATCAATATATACAAATATACATAAAGCCTTTAACAGAAGTTTGTTTGCAAAATAGATATGTGTTTCTATCAGCATACAAATTAGCTTAATGATATCATTTTCGGCCAAGATATAGACTGATTGGTAATTATGTACCCTTTAAAATAAGATGAGTATCAATTTTAGGGTTGAGAAAAGGATCAAGGGAATTTTACTACTTAAATAGAAGATTATACTAACATTGACAGATAATGGTATTATATAGAAATGGTAACTCAACTCACAGCTTGTAGTATATAACTGGAAAGAGGTATATTTTTACCATACTTATTAATTCTTTTTCTTAATTAATAGCTTTTAAATTATGATGTAAATGTCTACTAACCTTTGGTAGCAGAGAATTGGTGTAGGATATATAGGAAAGATCAAACTTTTGAAGGTACAAGTATTACACTCGACAAAGCAAAGTGGTGGATGTGTTCATATATCTATTCATCCTAATGTATAATTATTAGATCTTGTTTTTTAAAATAAGCAAATAAGGAGAGCACTCGGGACATGGGTATGCCCATGAAGCATTGTATTTTTCTCGATTAATATCGAGCTGTGGGTATGCCTATGGTAGTAATGTATATTAAAAAATCTCATCATTTGATGAGTCGTGGGTATGCCCACGTAGTTTGTATAAGGACAGGACCTTTGGTCCCGGGCTAGGCTGGAGGTTTTCTCTACCTCGCTCTTTCTTACCAGTGCCCGCAACGAGCGAGGTCACATTGTAAAAACTATAATTTATATTAATAGAAATTTTTTCAGGGCCCCGGCCTTTTATTGATCAAAAAAAAAAAAAAAAAAGTTTCATGAGACATGTAAAATCCAAAATTCATTGTTAGATTACCATTTCTCTGTATTCAATTTTATAAAACAAAAATATTAATGTTTACCATAGCAACAAGTCTTTCACTTTATCCAAATTTATTATGCCATAACTAATATAAAATCTTGGATTTTTAATGAAGAGTAAATCTTCTTGGGATATGATATGATAACTATTAAAAATAAGTCTCTTGGATCATATATAAATCAAAGTTAGATTGTAAATATGTCAAATATTATTCTCTATGATTTTAATGTTCTAATTGCAATTAATTAAAATGAAAAAGATATAGAATTTGTTAATGATTTGATAAACTCTACAAATATATGTTATAAAATTTGACATCTTCCATATACTATAAATAGTGAATATATATTTGAAAAAATATCCTAGCAAAAAAATGTCCAATATTGATATAAATAGACTTTTATAAACTGACTCTTTTTTATGATAAATAAGGGGCCTAAGCTAATAGATATATATTAACAATTAAGATAATAGTTTAAGATGTACAAAAAACTAGGCCCAGATCACAAAATCAGAGTGTGAAAGAGGGAAACCATGTAGATTTTAACTAGCCAAAATTAACGGAGATATATGGCTCCTAATCTAAATGTAAAGTCTGAGAGATGCCAAAAAATACATACATAAAGATATGTTGCAACTGAAAGATACTAAACAAAGTCTGCTTACAAACAACTCCACCAACAATATCTCAAAAAATAAAAATTTCTTATCTTCAATTGCCTTTTTCTTTGAAAAATCTATCAGTGGTCCCTTTCAAGGTTGTCTTTCAACCTCCCTGTCCGCTAAAGTTTGTGCCTCTTACCTCCACCAAATAGTTTTTTCTTTTTTCATGGAATATATATTCAAAGACATGGGGTTACTATAGATTTAAAATATTCCAAATTAAAATTCTTTATTGGCTATGCTTACCATCTATTGTATGATGACTACTTTGACCAATACAATATGGATATAAACCATTTAATCAATGTTGCCATTTTATACAAGATAGTTACAAAATTATAGCTACAAGAGAGGATTCAACTATCCCAAATACTTAAAACATTACAACTTCTTACTTTTATACAAATGACGTCTTATGAAAGGAGTCTTAAACCTTAAAAATTATTTTACACTACCTCAATATATGTCTAATGTTCTTCCCATCAACTTCTAATTTTTCTAGTTCATCTTCCCACATATTGGCTTCTCTATAAATGTGATTCATTGTAAAACTTTCAAAATTTTCCAAAAGTTCACCTACTTTGTCCAAAATAGCCTCTAATTTCCAATTTGTAATCTTCTTTTCTCTAATTACATTTATGGTTATGGTTGAATCACCCTCAATTTCCACCGTTCTCAAGTTCAATTCTATGTAAAGAAGTAATTCTTCCACTAAGGCTTTAAATTTTGCTACATTATGTTTGTCTTCCACCAATGATTTTGACAGTCTTGTTATTGTCTTACCTTGTCATGAATGAATGACACACCCTACTCCAAAGGGGTCCATATTACCTCTAGAAGCCCCACCAAAATTTAGTTTGAACCAACCTTGACTAGGAGGAAACCATTTGCAATCTTTTCTATCTCATTTATTTAATTGACATCTATTACCAACTACTAGAGGGATTTTCAAACCAAATCAATTCTTCTTAATTTTTTCATCGCAACTTGTGAAATGACTAGATTTATGTCTCTATGCATATATTCTTGAATTTTCTATTTCCACTATGGCTACTTCCATTTTATTCGTAAGCATTTCCCTTACTAAATATTTCCCTTGATAGATCCTTGTATTCCTCTTCTTCCAAATCTCTCAAATCATAATCAAAGGTGCTATTATCTATAGTATTCCAAATAAACTATCTTTGAATGGATTAGGCAATGACTGAAAGAGAGATAAAATATCATTTGGAAGTGCTGATATCCAACCTAGTTTAGAACACAACCATCTCCAACCTTCTTGATAAAAGGGGCATGATAAAAGCATATGGTTGATGGCTTCTTCACTCTTATAGCATAACATACAAACTGAAGGTCCCTGAAAGCCCATCCTCTTAAACTACTTTGTTGTTAGTATTTTATCCTTCAATGCTACCAAAGTAAAAATACATGCCTTCTATATGCATAATCTATTCCATTATAAATAAATTTGTAGATGTGTCATATTCCTTTCTTGTAATTGAGAAGCTACCTTATATTCATCTTTTAGGTTATAATCTCCTAAATTCAAATCTTCAATGTGTGTCCATTCCCAATTATGATTCCAGTTTTGGTCTACAAAATTAATGTAATCTCGTACGTGAATCCCCCAATTAGCTTCACATAACTTTCATATTATATTTGTATCCATTAGATTGCTAATAATTGGATATCCTCCCCACAAGTCATTCCAAAAAAGTACTTTTCTTCCATCTCTTATATTTGAAGATATATGGATATTAATGATGTCACTACACTTAGAGATTAAGTTCCAAATATGAGATCCTATAGGATAATTTGAAATTCTCATAATATCTCCATTGATTAAGTTTGAAAGATATTTGACTTTGATAATTCTCACCCATTTAAGGTGTGGTAACTTATGAATCTTCCAAAATAGTTTCTCCTCTAATTCTCTATTTTTCCAAAGTTAATTCTTTATACCCAAACTGCCTCTCTCAATTGGGTTACATATCTTTTCTCATGCAGTCAAGGAAAACTTAATTTTAGTATCTATGCCTTGTTAAAATAATTTTCTCAATTTTTTTAATAGTTCCATGTAGGCTCCACTAGGAAAGACAATACAAGGCATTAAGTATATGGGTAAGTGCACAAAGATGGGGGACCAAAAAGATGCCACTTTTTTTTTGGTCCCCCAAATCAATAGGGTGCACATCCTATGAATTGTAATTCCTGAGCCTAAGCAAGCCATAGGGTGTGCGCCCTACTAAAAAGTAAACATAAGAAATAAAATTTCATGAATTTTATGAAATTTTGATCAATTTTGTCAAACTCAAGTGAAATGTACTTATAATTACTTGTGTTGATTACAAAAATAGGGTGATTCCCTAGGATCCAGAGCATCTTAAAAAATCAAGAAAATGGTGTGTGCCATGGAGTTTTGTGTGGTTCTCAAGGTGCTAATCCAGTCTTGGTAGCGTGTGTTGGAAATATAGATGCAGTAACTGAGAGGGGGGGTGAATCAGTTAACCACAAAAATATTACCACTGATCCCTTAAATATCTTAACAAATTATTTACTGTGCCACTCAGTAAATATACAGAGAAATGCTGAAAACTTGATCCTTGAAGTGTGTAATAATTAAACTGTTCTTAAGCATTCATCACTGATTAACTTACATGAATAAAGAAAATAACATGAACACAAGAGACACCAAATTTACCGTGGAAACCCAATATGGGAAAAACCACCAATGTAACTAGTTACTATTTTTCACTCTTCTTAAGTGATGCCCGGTTAGAAGCCAACCCGATAAAAGGTTACAAAACACACTGTTAGGTGTGACCTTATTAGAGGATTTAATCACCTTGCTAGGAGTGGCCTTGTAAGAGGTCTTGAAATAATTCAACAGAACTGTTACCTTGTTAGAGGATTTACAAAATGGTTGCTAAACCAACTCGGTTAAGAGATTTTGATATCACTGCTACAATTGCTAGAGAGTAACAATGAAATAACCTGCAACTGAATTGCTGAATATAGATCTCTGTTCTATTTTACTAGATCCTTACTGATCAATTAAATCTTTGCTTCTCCTCAAGGATATTTGACCATCCTTCAAAATTCATACACACCTTTCTTCAAAATGATTTTTGCATGTTGTATATCTTTTATCCACCATTTGACCTTCTATATATATATGCCATTTCATAATCATTTAGATTGTCAAGTCGGCACTAATAATTATTATAACAGTCGGCTGGGATAAACAAACTGTAATAACAAAATTCTTTGAAAGGGCCGACCATGCTCGGTAAACATTAATCTTGAAAACATTTCCTTCGGTGACTGAGAGAACTCGGTAACCACAATGAATTCTACAACATCCTTTGGAGACCGAGAGAGCTCGGTAACCACTAATTTCCTTTGATAATCGAGGAGGCTCGATTAACACTTTTATCCTGTCATGTTTCCTTTAGAGACCTAAGAGAACTCGGTAGACACTAAAAATCACCTAGCTGACCGACTGAACTCGGTAGATACTAAGAACCGCTTAGCTAACCGACTGAACTCAGTAGATACTGAGAACCGCTTAGCTGACCGACTGAACTCAGTAGATACTAAGAATGATAATTGATATGACATTTGTGTGACATCAAAGACAACACATAGCTAATCCAACAATGTCCTTCAGACAATTATATCCAACAATCTCCCTCTTTGGCATTGATGGCAACACAACATGTCATAGCACAATGAAATTTCACAGATAAACCAAGAGTAAGAAACATATCCTTAGCTTCATTCTGATTCTCAACATCTTCAAACTTCTTTCTCTGACTGAGAACTCTCCCTCTTAACTTCTCAAATTATTCTTCTTAGAAATTTCTTGAAATGACAGCAAACTCTCCCTCTTTGACAACACATGCCAAAGACAACTTACATAGTTTCGGTAAATATCAATGTACCTTATGTACTAATTCATATGCAATGATTCCTTGACTATGCTACATCAACTGATTGATCTTCAACATGTTCTGGTTGATGCATCACTAAAACTTTATTTAGTGAACCTCGGATAGGGGAGTGACCCCTAACTTGCCTCTTAGATACAAGAATGCATCCTTAGGTAGTGGCTTGGTGAAGATATCTACAATTTGTTCTTTTGTATGAATATATTCCAATCTGATTTCCTTGTCCTACACCAATTCTCTGACAAAGTGATATTTAATTGCAATGTGCTTGGTTTTGGAATGCATTACTAGATTCTTTGAAATATTTATTGCACTTGTATTATCACAAAACATAACAACTGGTTCTTTGATCTCAACCTTCATGCCTTCCAAAATCTATTTAAACCATATAATATTAGAGCAGTTTACTTCTACAGCAACATATTCTGCTTCTGCTATGGATTGGGATGTGCAGTTTTGCTTTTTACTAGTCTAAGATACTAACCTCTTGCCAAGAAAGAATGCACCACCACTTGTACTCTTTCTATCATCAATGTTTCCTGCCCAATCAGCATCAGTAAACACTTTTAAATCCAGATTGCCTCCAAATTTATACCACAAACCATAATCTTCAGTTCCCCTTAAATACCTCAAGATTCTTTTGATTGCCATCATGTGATTTTCTCTGGGTTTAGCCAAGAATCTTGCCACTATTCCAACTGCTAAGGCAATATCAGGCCTTGTGTGTACTACATACTGTAATTTTCCAATCATTGATTTGTATAAGGTCTGATCTACTTCTTTTGAATCATCATCTTTGGTAAGCTTCAATCCAGTACACATGGGTGTACCAACTGGTTTTGAATCTTCCATACCAAATTTCTTAAGTATTTCCCTGATATATTTAGACTGAGTAATGTAGATACCATTTTTGTTCTGCTGAATCTAAAGTCCAACAAAGAATTTTATCTGACCAAACATAGACATTTCAAATTCTTTGTTCATAAGCTCTGAAAATTCTTTGCACTGATCATCATTTCCTGTAAACACAGTATCATCCACAAATATTTCTGCCAAAACAATTTTGTTATCTGATCCTTCTTTGATGTATAAATTGTTGTTGTCATTAGCCCTTTTGAAATTAATCTGAGTAAGATAGTTATGTAATCTTTCATACCATGCTCTAGGAGCTTGTTTCAGACCATACAATGCTTTGTGTAATTTGCAGACCATATCCCTTTTGTCTGGATCAATAAAACCTTCAGGTTTCTCAATGTAGACTTCTTCCTCAAGAATACCATTGAGAAAAGAAGATTTGATATCCATCTGATATACCTTAAATCCTTTATGTGCTGCATATGCAAGTAAAGTCCTCACACCTTCTAATCTTGCAACAGGAGCAAAAGTCTCTCCATAATCTATTCCTTCTTCTTGAGAATATCCTTTACATACCAATCTTGCTTTGTTTCTTGATACTTGACCATCTTCATTCAATTTATTTCTGAATACCCATTTTGTCCCAATTACATTTTTATCTTTAGGCCTAGGTACAAGAGTCCATGTCTTATTTTTCTCTATTTTCTCTATTTCTTCATTCATAGCCTCAATCCAACTTTCATTTTCTAATGCATCTTTGACATTTTTAGGTTCAAAATCAGCAAATAAACATGTACCTTTTAGTTTACTTCTTGTCATAGTACCATCTGATTTGTTTCTAATAATCTGATCTGGTTTATGATGCTTTCTAACATACTTGGCTAATACAAGTTCCTTGCTTCCTGAATGAGTTATATTGTCATCTTCTTCATCTTCAGGTTCAGATTGCTCGGGCTCGGTAGATACTTGCTCGGTAGCTTCAAACTGAGACTCGGTACTTTGTGACTCGGTTAGAACTTCTTCTTGTGACTCAGTTACTGTACTGGGCTCGGTAGATGTAGTCTCCTTACATGTGTCTGGCAATGTATCAAGTTCGATGTAAACAAATTTTTTGTAGTCCTCTGATTCTTTTTTGCTTTCTTCTTCAATCTTTTCTGCAAACTCATCAATTCTCACATGTGCACTTTCTATGATTTTGTGAGTAGACAAATTTAGACATCTATATGCCTTACTTTTGCAAGAATATCCCAAAAATATTCCTTCATCACTTTTTACATCAAATTTTCCTTTTCTAGATTCTTTCAAGATGTAACATTTACTACCAAATACTTTTAGGTAACTTACATTTGGTTTGTAGCCATACCATAGCTCATACGGAGTCTTGAATGTGTCTTTTCTCAGCTGTACTCGCTTCAAGGTATGAACTGCAGTGCCGATAGCTTCCTTCCAGTATTTCATAGAAATGTTCTTTTCAATCATTAGAGTCCTTGCATAGTCCATAATAGATCTATTCCTTCTTTCAGCTATTCTATTCTGCTCAGGAGTTATCGGGGCTGATACCTGTCTTTTGATTCCTCTTTCAATGCAGAAATTATTGAATTCATGGGAGATGAATTCACCAGCTCTGTCTAATCTCAAGCATTTTATTCTTTTTCCTGTTTCCTTTTCTACTCTTGCTAAATACTATTTGAACTGCTCAAATGCTTCAGACTTTTCTCTTAAATACATAACAGTCATCATTCTAGAATAATCATCAACAAAGAGAATAAAGAATTTTTCTTCGGTATAGCTCTCAATTCCAATAGGTCCACATAAATCAGTGTGCACAATTTCCAAAATATCTTCAGATTGATAGTTTTTACTTTTGAAACTAGACTTTCCCATTTTACCAATTTGACAATTCTTGCATAGAACAACATCAAGTTTCTTCAAAGTAGGAATACCTCTTACTTTCTTGAATTTGCTTATTTTTATCATGTTGTCAAAATTTACATGACATAACCTTTTGTGCCATAACCAAATTTCTTCAATTTGAGCAATAAAACATGATTAATCACCAAGATCAAGATAAAATAGGTTACCTTTGGTTTGTTTGCCTGATCCTATCAGTTTTCCTTTGTCATCCAGTAGTCTTGCTTTGCCATTCATGAATTCAACCTTGAATCCAATGTTGATTAGCTGTGCTACACTTAGAAGATTATGCTTTAGTCCTTCGACCCAATATGCATTATCACATATAAGTTCTTTGGTTAATGAAATTCATCCCTTTCCTTTTATACAACAGGGTTCATTGTTTCCAAACCTTACATTACCACCATCAAAGTTTTCAAAGTGTTCAAACTTGGTCTTGTCACCAGTCATATGATGTGAGCATCCACTGTCTATAATCCATGTATCATTTTTGCTTATATGAGAGATAAGTGCCATCTCATCTTCATCATTATCAAATTCATCTTTTACAGCAATGAAAACAATTTCTTCTTCACTATCATCCGAATCTTTAGCTAAGAAACATGTTTTCTTACCTTTATCCTTGAATGATTTGAAATTTTTCTTGCCATTGTACTTGTAATTTTTCTTCTCATCTTTGCTTTGCTTGTTTGGACACCTAGCTGCAATATGACCAATTTCTTCACATGAAAAATAGATTAAGGAAGTTTTACCTCTATATTTTCCTCTGCCTCTTGAATACTTCTTTGCAAGTAATGCTTCAATAACTTCAAGATCGCTATCAGAACTTTCCTCTGATTCTTCTTCACTTTCTGATTGGATTTTCTTCCCTTTCTTGAGTGAAAGTTTGGCCTCAAAAGCTGATTCAATATTTTTAGAAGTTGGAACATAGTTGTCATAGTTATCTAGTTCAAAGGCTGTCAATCTTCTGACTAAGGCATCTAAAGTTATATTGTGATTTTCTTCACATCTTCTTTCTTGAATAGCAGAAACTCTTATTGCTTAAATAGGGAGTAATGTTCTAAGAACCTTACTTATAACCATTTCATCATCAATTTTTCCTCCAGAAGCTCCGATTGCACTAACACTTGTCTTGATTCTTTCAACATATTTTGCAATGTTTTCTTCTTCTCTCATTTTCATTTGATCAAACTGTCCTCTTAGGCTCTCTGCTTTGGCTCTCTTCACATTGTCATCACCGCCATAGATTTTCTTTAGCTTGTTCCACATTTCATGAGCAGTTGTGCAGTCTTTGATTTCATCAAATTCTTCATAGCTAAGAGCTGATGCAATGTCTATCATCATAGTGTTATGGTTCTTCTTCTCTGTAATGTCTTCAATAGTTAATGTGCCAGTAGGAATTGTATATTCTTGATCAATATATTTGCATCCTGAATCACCAATGGAAGCCAAATGTAATCTCATGAGACCTTGCCATGCTGAAAAGTTATTTCTGTTAAGCCTTGGAATTTCTCTTTTGTAAGACATCCTGATCTTTAGCTTAGGTCCTTGAAACCCTTCCTGCAAGCACCAAATTCTCTGATACCAATTGTTGGAAATATAGATGTAGTAACTGAGAGGGGGGGTGAATCAGTTAACCATAAAAATATTACCATTGATCCCTTAAATATCTTAACAAATTATTTACTGTGCCACTCAGTAAATATACAGAGAAATGTTGAAAACTTGATCCTTGAAGTGTGTAATAATTAAACTGTTAAGCATTCATCACTGATTAACTTACATGAATAAAGAAAATAACATGAACACAAGAGACACCAGATTTACCGTAGAAACCCAATATGGGAAAAACCACCAATGTAACTAGTTACTATTTTTCACTCTTCTGAAGTGATGCCCGGTTAGAAGCCAACCTGGTAAAAGGTTACAAAACACACTGTTAGGTGTGACCTTGTTAGAGGATTTAATCACCCTGCTAGGAGTGGCCTTGTAAGAGGTCTTGAAATAATTCAACAGAACTGTTACCTTGTTAGAGGATTTACAAAATGGTTGTTAAACCAACTCGGTTAAGAGATTTTGATATCACTACTACAATTGCTAGAGAGTAACAATGAAATAACCTGCAACTGAATTGCTGAATATAGATCTCTATTCTATTTTACTAGATCCTTACTGATCAATTAAATCTTTGTTGCTCCTCAAGGATATCTGACCATCCTTCAAAATTTGCACACACCTTTCTTCAAAATGATTTCTGCATGCTGTATATCTTTTATCCACCATTTGACCTTCTATATATATATGCCATTTCATAATCATTTAGATTGTCAAGTTGGCACTAATAATTATTATAATAGTCGGCTGGGATAAACAAACTGTAATAACAAAATTCTTTGAAAGGGCTAACCATGCTCGATAAACATTAATCTTGAAAAGATTTCCTTCGGTGACCGAGAGAACTCGGTAACCATAGCAAATTTTGCAACATCCTTTGGAGATCGAGAGATCTTGATAACCACTAATTTTGTTTGATAACCGAGGAGGCTCGGTTAACACTGTTATCCTGTCATGTTTCCTTTAGACACCTGAGAGAACTCGGTAGACACTAAAAACTGCCTAGCTGATCAACTAAACTTGGTAGATACTGAGAACCGCTTAGCTGACCGACTGAACTTGGTAGATACTGAGAATGATAATTGATATGACATTTGTGTGACATCAAAGACAACACATAGCTAATCCAACAATGTCCTTCAGACAATTGTATCCAACAGCATGGGGCACTCTCCCTCGACCCTGACCTATACTGCTCTACCCCAAGACCTCATGAGAGGCACTTCCCCTTGACCCCACAAGGGGCATTTCTCCTTGACCCCATCTTGGGGTTGCTTCCCCCAAATCCCTATTAATTTTTTTGGGGGGGAACTGTGTTGATAAAAGTGGGGAAAATCAACCTCCAACTCTAATTAGAATTTATATAATAATATTAGGTTTTAGGAGAGAGAGAGAGAGAGTCTGGGTATGTGCAGGATCATGGTGTACCAAATAAGGTCCATAAGTGGCAATGAAAATTCAAGAAATCAAGGTTAGGGAAGTTGATGAGAAGATTTGAACAAGTTATCAATATTATATAAAAAAATTTGTAAGAAGAGAATTTTTAGAGAATTGAATTTAGTTTCTAAGATACTAGCCCTTTTTTAAAAATAAATTATTCTATATGGTGAAAATTTCAAATTTTAATGCAATAGTACAAAAATTTTAGGAAAAAGATAAGAAGTAGGTGTATGTTAGACCACCTTAAACACAATCAAATAATAATATTTTTTTACAAGATTATAGATATAAGTAGTAGACTCATGTCCAGATATAACATATTTTTTTGTAATATTTTTCTAAGTAAATAATTAATTATGATTTTTTTGCTACAACTTTTCCAGATTTAAAAAACTCCTGTGTCTGACCACGTTAACTTAGTCTATACTTCATAAATTTGATTTTTTTCTATTTTTTTGTACTAGGAAAAGCATAGAATGTGACACATGTTTCAGATTTAAAAAATGTTATACCATTTGAAAGTTGTAGCTTTTTTCAATTAGTCTCTCTCACACACACTCTCCCCCCTCCCTCTCTCATTTTCCTATTCTTACATAGGGTGTACACGCTATGTAAAACACTGTAAGTAAAATATTATATCGAATGCAATATAGCACAACATTTTTACATTATAGGGCATACACCATTTTAACTTCATTGGGATCCACCAAGCCTAAGGTTTGGATTTTCCTTGGGTATCCAACCCAAAGGCTTAGAGGATTCAAACAAGTCTAAGACATGTTTTCCAAAAAACATACAAAAGAATCACATTTTTTTGTGTGTACTGCCTGTCAGGTTTACACATGGTTCAATAACAACAAAATCAAATGACATGATGCTCTAGATCTCTCTATTATTTTTCTAACCATATAATTTATTTTGAATTCTGATTGTGTTAAGCTTTTCATCTCTAATTTCTTTTGTAAGTATGTTTGATTTTTGTCAAAAACTATGTAGTATTTTGGGCTTAGATTTTGGATTGCTCATCAAAATTTGAAATAAGTTACTTTTTTTAGAAACTAGACTCCATTCTACACACTTTTAGAAAAAAGTTTTTTTATTTATTAGTTTTCAATGATTTCTAGTGGAAGCATATACAAATTTCAAGTTTTCAAGATGTGTCCACTTCAAAAATTTGTAAAAAATCACACATTCATAAAAAAATTAGCACAAAAATCTGGGATAAACTACGTGGTGTTAGCTAACTTCTCACTAGAATGATTTTAAAGAAAAAAAAAATTAACATTTTAGGGGGAGCACACCAAACTCTATGTTATGCTTTTTCACAAAAAGAGTGACCATTTTTGTGCTCTCCCTTTTTGAGGGCCTTAATCTCCACCATTTTCAAAATAAATTAGTAGTTGAGAAACTAGATTTAGAGTATTACAAATCTTATTGTTGTCACATCTTTAAGTTTTGAGTCTAACTATCTTGAATTTCTCATCAAAGTTTAGAGTTTATTGATTTCAGAAAAAAAAAAGTGGCATCTTATACACCCTTTAGGGTCCCCCATCTTTGTGCACTTACCCATATGGGGATTGATGATAAGGTTTCTTTTAACATGACTATTCTTTCTACCCATGGTAACCATTTAGATTTTTAATGATTCCATTCTCTTGTCTATTTTTTCTCCTATTGATTTCCAAGCTGAAGATCTTAGGGATTTATCCAATGATATTAAAAAATATGTACATGGAAATTTACGTTCTTTAAAATGTAGTGAACTTAAAATTTGGAATTAAACTCTTTCTTTGACATGAAATAAAAAAATTACTAGTTGTCCTGATGCCTTTGAATATTTCTTAAGTACCTTTTTCAACTACAAAGATTCACCTTTGCTTCATTCCCCAAATAACAATGTGTCATTTGTGAACTATTGACAAGTGATTGGATGGACTAACAATGTCACTTCTACTTCTTTGATGATGCCATTGTTTTTAAGATAATATAACTTTCATCCTAGTGGTTCAACTAAAATGATAAAGAGGAAAGGAAATAATGGATCTCCTTATCGAATTCCTCCTGAAGTTTCAAAGAAACCATGAAGTTTCCCATTAATGAGAATATATAATTTTGGGGTGGAGATGTAGTAGAAAATCAAATTTATCTAATGTAGTCAAGCTTGGTGGATCCAATTAGGGATTGACCGACCTTGCAGCCAAACCAATATGCAGTGGAAATACACAATAAAAACAATAGATCTGATATGAAACAGAAGTCTATATTCATGAAAACACTGATTACATGCAATGTGTCGGGCTGTAAGGCCTTCCTAGTTACAGCCAATTACAATGCAAGTAATAGTCTACAAGATCTCACAAGATCTAAATCTTTTCCCCAACATCAGCATCCAGCTAGCCCAGGTATGCAATAGGTAGCACACTGGTAGGCACCCAGGAGAGATCTAAACTTGTACTCAAACTTCCAAGAAATCTTCCTGCTCCTAAGCTCACAGGCTACTAAACTTCCTTCCAAAAATATGATGCCCTAAAAAACTACCCAAGCATCCTATAAATACTGATTCCCAGCCACAAGTTGGCTGATGAAACAATAAATCTTTACAAACAAATATTAAATGCTAAAACATCAGTCATCTCTCACATAGCCTCACAAAATAAATAAACTCTCAAAGATGCCCCCAAACGGTCATCAGATCCATATAGAAGAATGCAACACACCAAATCTAGGTCCCCACACATCCAATGATCAATCCATAACACAAGGAGTGTGACCCAAATTAAATGCACCAATTGGCCAGGCCGATCTATCCAAACTAATTCAGTCACTAAGCAAGAACATTGAGCAACAAAAGAAATAACTGAGCACCAGTCGACTGACCATGCCAAGCATGATCGAGCAATGTAGTTATCATCGAGTGTTAGTAAACCGATGCCTTTGGTCACTGAGTGTTCTTCAGAGACTGAGTACCTCAGTAACCATATAAATCGAGCAACCAGCCTCTCAAATTGAGCAAGAACTCCACCAAACGAAGATCAAAACCAACAATCTACCTTCAAAGACAAACATATTTTTGGTTGATACAAGATTGCCAAGAATCCTAGGATGGTCCTGCATCAGACACCCCAGGTAAGAAATATTTTCTCATAAGGAAATCAAGAACGCCTGAAGGGAATCAGAATAGGTATGTCGAATCTATTCTTCACCCATATCTCTTCTTGTCCTTCATCCCAAGTAGTCTTCACTTCATTCATTGTCTCATGTAGAAAGTTCTGCTGCCTTCCACTTTGTTCACTTCTCCGATCGGTAAATGATAACAACTGACTGTGACCACTACTGACAACCTCAGTGCCTTAGTAAGGTTCATCCCTTCCAGACTCCTCAATCAACTCAGTATCATCTACATCTCCCTGTGTCATAAATGTCACCATCTATTGAACCATTTTTGCCAGTAAAACCATCTATCTCTTAATCTCAACAAACTCTTTAGAGATATCATTCTCCTTCTCCTTCAAACTAGACTTAACAGGAATAGGTTCATCAACCTTCTACTCCTGAGGTTTATCATAAGGAAAACACTTGATAACTCCACATCCTTTAACCCCTGTCTCTTGTAGAGGTATCAACTTATGCTGAGCTCCTTCATGCCTAACCACATATGTATTAGCATGACCATCAAACAAAACATTTCTATCAAACTGCTAGGATTTACCGAGCAATAGATGACAAACATCCATAGGCAAAACATCACACAACATCTCATACTGGTAAGATCCAATCTAAAACTTAACCAAGCATTGTTCTTCAACTCTAACCTTAGAAACATCTTGTATCCAACTAATATGATAAGGATTAGGATGTCTCCTTCTTTCCAAATTCAATTTACTAACCATCTCATCTGAAACAAAGTTTTTAGAACTGCCACCATCAACTATGACATTACATACCTTATTCTTGCACTTACATCTGGTTCTAAACAAATTCCTTCTCTACACCAGTTCAGGAACACATGCAGCCAATCTCCTAGTGATAAGTGTTTCACCCTTCTCTGGAACATTCTCAATGTCTTCTTCAGCAGCTAATGCAACTCTTTTCTTAGGACACTGCCAACTTCTATGACCAGCTTCACCATAGTTGTAACAAGTGCCAATAAACTCATTCTTCCACCTTCCTCTTTGTCCAACATTCTTAGTAACTTGACCACTACTAGATCCCACATCAGGCTTAGGATTCTCTATCGCATTACTCTCAATAATTGTCTCATCAGTTTTACCACCTCGGTTCCTACTGTTCTATTTTCTTTTATACTTCTTATTTAGCTTCTCTTCAATCCTCAATGCCATCTGATAAGCATCATTGATTGTTTTCATCCACATAGTAAGTAACTCTTCTTGAATACTAGGTCTCAAACCATAGACATACCTAGCAACCTTCTCTTTATCAGCTTCAGAATGACCAGTCCTAATCAAGATTCTATAAAACTCCTCGGTATACTCCTATACCAATTTGTTAGTCTGCTTTAAAGCTTGCATCTTCTTAAACATGTCCAATTCATAATCCACCAGAATGAATTGCTTCTTCAACTTGTCAACCATTCGATTCCACTTAGTGATCTTTTCTTTTCCTCTTCTACCTCTTTCCAACTGAACATCTCTCCACCAGATATTTGCATGACCCTTCAACTTATTCTTTGCAAATCTAACCCTATCAGGATCTTCTATTTCTTCATACTCAAAGTATTCATCAATCTCATTGATCCAATCAATCAATTATTCTAGCCTAAGGCTTCCAGCAAATGCATAAACTTCAATCTTAGGTCTCTTCCCAATCTTAGACATAGCTTTTAGAATTTGATTCTCCTCCGAATCTCTAGCTTCTTCAACAACTTCTTCAAAATGATCTTCCTCAGATTCATCATCATTATCCTCTTTCAAGGTAGGCTTCTTTCTCAATTCCTCTGGTCTTGCACTTATTTCTGTAAAGCCCTAAAATCATCAAGATAGAATTCTCCAGTAGCTTCCTCTTCCTCAAGTATCTCATGATTTCTCCTTAGAGGCATCTTCAAATCAAGATGTAGATACACAAAATCCACTTGGCTCCAATAGGAACAGACTTCGCTCAAATAGGACCAAACTTCACTTTGATACCACTTAATGCAGTCATCGGTGGATCCAATTAAGGACTGACTGACCTTGCAGCCAAACCAATATGTAGCAGAAATACATAATGCAAACAATAGATCTAATATGAAACATAAGTCTATATTCATGAAAACACCGATTACATGCAATGTGTTAGGCTGTAAGGCCTTCCCAGTTACAACGAATTACATTGCAAGTAATAGTCTACAAGATCTCACAAGATCTAAATCTTTTCCCCAACATCAGCATCTAGCTAGTCCAGGTCTGCAATAGGCAGCACACTGGTAGGCACCCAGGAGAGATCTAAACTTGTACTCAAACTTCCAAGAAATCTTCCTGCTCCTAATCTCACAAGCTACTAACCTTCCTTCCAAAAATTTGATGCCCTAAACAACTACCCAAGCATCCTATAAATACCGATTCCCAGCCACAAGTCAGTTGATGAAATAATAAATCTTTACAAACAAATATTAAATGCTAAAACATCAGTTGGCTCTCACATAGCCTCACAAAATAAATAAACTCTCAAAGATGGACCCAAACGGTCATCAGAGCCACATAGAAGAATGCAACATGCTAGATCTAGGTCCCCACACATCCAATGATCAATCCATAACACGAGGAGTGCAACCCAAATTAAATGCACCAGTTGGCTAGGCCGATCTATCCAAAACAATCCAGTCGGTAAGCAAGAACACCAAGAAATAGAAGAAATAACCGAGCACCAGTCGACCGACCATGCCAAGCATGACCAAGCAACGCAGTTATTGACGAGTGTCAGTAAACTGACACCTTCAGTCACTAAGCATTCTTCAGAGACCGAGCACCCCGGTAACCATATAAACTGAGAAACCAACCTCCCAAACTGAGCAAGAACTCCACCAAACTGAGATCAAAACCAACAATCTACCTTCAAAGAAAAACATATTTTTGGTTGATACAGGATTTCCAAGAATCCTAGGATGCTCCTACATCATTATCCATGATTTGCAAAATCCAAACCTTTCCGTACATTTAGATAGAAACCTCCAATCTACTTTGTTGTTTGCTTTTTTAATGTCTAGTTTGATGATTATGTTGGGATTTTTATTCTTTTGGATAGAATGAATCACTTCTTGAGTAATGATTACCCCATAAAAATAGATCTTCCCAACATAATTTTTCTTTTCTTCCCCTATAAATTTTACCAAAATGCTTTTTAATTTGTTTGTAAGGGCCTCTGTCAATATCTTGTAGATGGGATTGCATAAGGATATTTATCTAAACTCATCCAAATAAGAAGAATCATCTTTCTTTGGAATTAGGGAAATAAAGGTATTATTGATTTCTCTCAAGAATCTTCTAGACAATCTTACTGATTCTAATGCTTCTGTTGATTCTATGCCTAAAATTGGCTAATATTTCTAAAAAAATCCTATTGGAAATCCATTTGGACTCGGGGATTTTCTAGGGTGAAGTTGGTTTAAAGCCTTATGAATCTATTTCTCTAAAAAATTACCCATCAAAATTTTATTATCATTATCTAATATCACCTGAGGAATATCATTTAACATCTTGTTTTGAGCTAATAAATCTGATCCTTCATAGTTATTGAGGAGATTTGAATAAAAACCAACAATCTCCAACTATTCCTCTAAAGATTTCCCTTCTTTAGTGATGATTTTATGAATTCTATTAATGCACCTTCTTTGTTTAGTACTGTTATGGAAGAACTTTGTGCTTTTATCCCCTTCTTCAAGCCAAATTTGTCTAGAATTTTGTCTCCAATAGATCTCCTCTTTGGCTAAAATATCCTCGTAATATTTTAATATCTCCTTTTCCTTACAAAACATCTCCCCATCTATGTACCTTTATGAATAACCCATTCATTGAGTTCCTCCATGTTTTTTTCAATCATGTTCTTTGATTCAAAAATGTTTTTGAAATGCTCCTTATTCCAACAAAGTAAATTACTTTTGATTTTTTTTAGTTTGGAGATAAAGAAAAAAAATTAGATTCCTCAAACTAAGATTCATTCCACCATTTTTCAATCAACAACAAAAACTCCTCACCTTTCATCCACATGTTCTCAAATTTGAAGGGCACAACAACAGTTTAGTTTCTCCCAAAATTTCCAACTGAATATGGAAGTGATTTGAACCTAATATAGGAGAGAATGAGGCTTTAAAATCAAAAGGGAAGTTATTCAAGTAACCTTTGAATATAAATCTACCTAGTCTTTTAGCTATGTAACTGAAGTCCAATCTTTGATTGTTTCATGTGTAAGTTCTATTCTCCATTTCAATCTCTAAAAAATCCTATTTTGACACCTAGTCCTTGAAATCTACTCGTTGTTGAAATTCTTTCTAGATTCTTCCAATTTTTTGAGAGAGATGGAGAATAGCATTAAAATCCCTACCAATTATAAAATTATTTTTTGTCCTCTTTCTTAACATGTTCCTGATTTTATCCCAAACCTTCAATTTTTTCTTTGTTGATATTGGGTTGTAAACATTAGTTAAGAAGAGCTTCAAGTTAGAATTTAATATGAGGACTATACCTCCAAGCCAACTCATGGATCTTATTTCCTTTTTCTAAAAATAAACTCTTCATGTATTACACAATATTGCCAATTCCCCTAAAGTTCCTATAGCTTCATCATAGTATAATCCCCAATTACCTATTAACCTTTTGAATTTCTCTATTTGATCCCCATTTAATTTTGTTTCTTTTAATATTACAAAATATTTTTTAAATGAAAAGAAGAAACATTTGATTAAATGTTGCTTGTTAGGGACATTTAAACCCCTAACATTCCATGAAATGACTTTCATTTCTCCTTGGGAAGGAATTTCCCCTTCCCTATATTCATATATTCTGTAATTTTACTTAGATTATACTCTTCTCCTTCTTCACTTCTCAATTAAGATAAGGATTTATGACCTTTCCCTTTCTTATTTTCCTTCCCACACTTTGGAGATAGTCTATTCAATTTCACCCTTACAATACCCAAATTTAAATTTGAAGATTCTTCCTTCCCCACTTGATGGGATAACCTCTCATGGTCCTATAACTTATCTAATCCTTCATTAAACATTACCATCTTTTCCTAATTAAAAGACACTAAGTTCAACATTCCTTCAAAATCTTTGTACTAATCTCCCTCCTCTGGTAAATCTAAATCCAAGAGCCTATCTATAACTTTAATTTTTCTTCCTTCTACTTCTTCATCTCCATTATTGGGAGGATTATTTTCATCTATACCGAAGAATTCATATAGCACTTGAATCTTAGAGGAAGGTCTGAATACACCTCAGACTCATCCATCTTCCCTTTCTACCCATTACTTGGTTTGTTATTGTTGATAGAGAGTGACAAAAATCCTCCTTTAGCCTGAAATTTGTTTTCCTTCTCCAATATACAATTTGTTTCATTATGGAAGATACATTCATCCTCCATTGTATTGATCTCTAAATTTTTATTCACCTTTTTGTTTTTTAGTCTTGTTTTATCCTGAAGGGGACTTTGGTCTAGTTCCATTTTATTACCTTTGTTTCTTTTTGTTTCCCATCCTAATTCTATAATCCTCCCCCCCTTATTATTTCCTTTTAGAGGGACTAATTCTGACCCTGAAATATTTTCTTTTTCCATCAATCTTATAGATTTTTTTGTGCCTATGTTGAGGCTACATGGTTTGCTAGGTTACAAGTTGAATCCTAGGTCTTTTTCTGCTTCAATTTTAAGATGGGTCCAATGTCATTATTTCTAGGATTTTTCTTAATATCTCCATTTTTCTTTTTAGATCCATCATTCTTGGAATAATTCTTATGGTTGATTGAGTCAATAGTTCTTTCTTAAAGCCCCACCCCTTTGTCTTTGAATAACTCATTACTCTTATGAGAGTGTTGCCCTGGTTTATTTTGGAACTTTTCTTTATGCATGATGTCTATTAGTCTCTCTTTAAGGATATTATCAGCCTCCTTTACATTATCTATCTCTATAATATTATTCTTTACATTTTCTATCTCAACAATCTTTTGATGTCCTACCATCTGCCTGACTTCTTACTCATAATCCTTCTCATCCTTTTCTTAATCATTTCCCTTTCCAATTTCTTCGTCTATTTCTCAATTAGTTTCCTTTCAAACCTCTTCTATTAATACTTTTTTCTTTAAGTTCCTAAGATCTACAAAATCTAACTTTTCTACCATCACCTCATCAACTATTTCTTCAATCAACTTATTTTGGACTTCTTCCAAGAAGTATTGAATAAATATTATCAATTGTTGAATGCTTATGTTAGATAATTCTTTGTGAATCTTTTTTCCCTTTCCCCTATCATATTCATTATAGAATGAGGAATTCATCTACCCCTCATCTAAAATTGTAAGCTCGCCATTACTTTTAGGGTTTCCAAATCCTATTATCTACCTATGTTTATTTTCCCCACTCCTATGATAACTTCAATCAATTTATTCATCTCTATAGATGATCCCTAAGAAGAGTATATATTACAAGTAAACCTCCTAAACTCCTCAAGATTTTATCTGCGACTATACAAATCCATTCTATATATTGATCCCTTTTTTCTTGAAGATAGCCATCCACATCCCATAATCTCAATGGAGATCTTTAATTTTGGGCATCTCATTTCTTTTTGAGGTTTCCCTATGTTAGCTATAAATTCCCCTTCATGAAGTTTATTGCAACAATAGGTCCATCTCTAGATTATGACCAAAGCATTAGCAACATATTATCCAAAAACTATTTGTCTTCTACTTAACTTAGTTTTTTTTTCTCATCTCTCCATTCTTTTTCATTGTTTACCAATTCTGGAAAGATGATGCTTGGTGCCAAAATAGATCACTTCCATTTCTTCTGTTGGCTGAAATCCTCAATCATGTTCTCCCTTTTTACACTACAGGGGTCCTCTTTCAATTGTAATACTCCATAGGACTTTGGCAACACAAAATCCCTATCTAAATGATTATATAAAATGCTTTGGATCCATACACCATATTTTGAAATGATTTTAATTGATTTGGGAATTTCTTTTTCTATGTTCATCAAAATACATAATCTAGGACTATGAGAGTCCATAGAGAGGGTCGACCTTAAAAATATCCATAGTTTATTCCCAACAATTTATGATGTTTCCACCTCTCTGTATTCTAAAGGAAATTTTTTAAACTAAATCCACATAGGGATAAATTTGATATGTTGTCTTTGGTGGTTGAAATTTGGACTCCAGTTTTGCATGTGTAATCCAGAATCTTTATAAAACCAACATTTGTTCTTGAAAAAATTATCTTTATTTTCCTTTGACTTAAATATCACCACAAAAATCCATTCAAGAGATCTAATGGCTCTATTTCTTCTATATCAGTCCAATGATGAAATACCAATTTGCAAAACTCATGTAGAGTAAGGGTGATATTCCAAAACTTATAGATGATAGACTATATTTGAAGCTTTTGCAACCTTTCTTTGAGGAAGTCCTCAAAAAATATGATAGACAACTAACTCATTTTTTCCCTTGAATTCACTTTTCCCTTCATCCCTTCAAATTTAATATTTTCTTTTTGAGGGTTTTTTCCTTCACTCTCAACTACCCTAGCTTTTGTCTCCTTGTGCTTCTATACCAAATCTCCATTTTGTCTTAGATTTTTTTGGAAAAAAGGTGATGAATTCCCTTTCATTTCCCTATTAGTATATAGGTTTCGAAATGCAACCCATCCCTTATTTTGAGATGATATTTTCCCATGCCTTCCTTCTATTCAAAATATCCTTTTTCTTTCCTTAAAAATATCCCAGTGGTGTGTTGACCATGGTTTCCTCGGTAATGGTGGGTTGAAGGGTCTTCCTTCCTTTTTCATAGGAAATATTGGAATAAAATTAGATTTTTTTCCATATCAATGTCTTCTTATGTCTTCCCTTATGTACCTTCTATTGGAGTTGAATGGTCTTTTGCAAAGACCATCTATATTTCCACATAGATATTGCAAATAGAATTTTTGGTCTCTACTAAAATTTTCAAATACATAATTTTATAGTCCACCATATTTTTCTAGTCCCTTCTTATTTTATGGAACCATATATGGCTTTTGGTTAAAATATGATACTTGAAATCTTCCTAATCAACCAATGGCTCTCCAATCTCTATGAACCCTCTAGTATCCATGATCGATTATAGCTCTACAACCTCTAATTCCTCTCAAGGTTCATTTCTAGTCTTGTTGCCAACCCTTCTTTAGACTCAAGTTTAGCTTGATTTCATATCTCCATACCCTATGATGAAGTGATCAACACACGTGAAGCTAGGAAACCCATAAATATATTCAAGTTTGATGTTGTAGCGTACACTTTGCATAGGAGGAACATAAATTTCCCAAAACCCACATTCTACAAAAAGAAACCCCACAAATGATCAACACACCCACAAAATGTTTCCTAACCCTACACTAAATTCTTTGCACAACCACTAAAAATCTTCAAACCCACAAAAAGTTATGTCCTGGAAACCCTTCGTGTCAAATTAATAGAACTATTTTTTATATCACAACTTTTATATAATATATTACTATTTAATTTTCTTTACCTTCTATATGTTTCAAGGATATTGATTATTTATTAACATAGGTTTTTATATTTATATACTATTTAACAATGATAAACTTAATTTATAAAATAGTAATTAAAAAAATTAAAAATGAAGCATAGTCATTTTCTAGAGGTTGTGTGAAGATAAATAATAAATGATAATTTGTGAAGATGAAACAAATGAATGATTTGTGTATTTGCCTCATTTATCTCAATTTTACATGAGAGATTGAAGTTTTTTTAGTTTTTTTTTGTAAAAGACTATACATTTAAAGTTAAAATGTAAAATAAATTTCTTTAGGACTTTTGAGTACATTCTTGTGCTTAAAACTCTCTCTTCTTACTTTTGCAAACTTAAAAGTGGAAATGAATGAGTGATTGTTAAGAGGCATTGGGTGATGAATGGATTTGAAAAGATCTTGATGGATACTTCCACAAGGCTATCCTAAAGGCTTTGCCAAAGTGCTATAAGAGATTTAAAGCCCAAATGGATACTTCCCCATTAAATTGAACTGCGGGTCCTTGAATTTTAGGGCATTGGAATCCCCTAATATAAAATACATTGTGAAAATATTCCTCAACTTGTATAAAAACACAGACATTCTTTTGCTACAAGATATCAAACTTGTCCAATTCCACCTAGAAATCAATCTTAAGTGCATATGGAGAGATGTTGTGTCCTTCACTACCAATCACTGTAAATGTAGAGGTGGAGCATCTATTCTAGTGGGTGTAAAATGGAAGAATGATTTCATCAAGTGGGGTTCCTCTCCTTGCAATAGGGTTGTTTGTGTTAGGTTATAGAGATTCTTTGTACCTTAACAACTTTCTCTGATTCAACTTGGTCATAAAAATATTTATATTAACCGATAACAATAAATTAACTTTAGCAATCAACAATAACATTCACAATTAACATTTAACACATATAACACTAGTATTTAACATGGAAATCCAATTTGGGAAAAACCACTGTGGGAATTTTCACCCACTAAAGAAATACTCTTTTGAAGTATGCTCGATTAAAAGCCAATCTAGTTAGAGATTACAATGCACATTGTTAAATGTGACTTTGTTAGGGGATTTTACTTAGATCTCTTAGGATCTTCACCCTATTAGGAGTGACCTATTTAAAGGTCTTCAAACACTCTTTTAGAATGTCACCTCTTTCAAGGATTTACAATAAGATGGTTAAGTGCACTCGGGTAAGAGATTTTTCTACTACAAATGTCAATAAGAAATAGTATATTAATTGATCTATAAATCTACAACTACCTCTTGCTTAATTAGATCCCTTGTGCACTCTTTGTCTTCACTTCATTCCATCACTTTCCACTGGCTTCAACACTTCATCAATCTAATCTTGCTAAGTCAAATTTCAACCTTTTTCTTCTTCACTTCATAAGTCAGTGAGTCATCAATCCTTCAACTTTCCAACTCTCTCTTCATGAAATTTCATCCTTTATATAGACTTTTTTTTCCTCTTAATATCCTTTATTACATATTCCTTTGATTAATATCAACCATCCAATCACCCCCATAAACTAATTCAATGAATTTAGAGATCGGTAAAATGTTTTATCATCACCTCGTAAATTGAACTTTCTTGGAACTTTAACCTTCACTTTTTACTGCTTAGATCTATACCATAGATCATCACCTTGAATTTTCCTAATTGTAGATCTCATCAACTAATTCTTCCTTATCCTTATAATCTTCTAGATCATCATAGATCATCATTAAATGTCGTTTTAATCCTTGTATTTAATTTATATTCCTTTCTCAGTGGCTAACTCATTTTTCTTCAATCAAAATTTTTTTTATGTCACTCGGTAATTGAAACCCTCTACTTGGTATCTTGAATTCCTTTCTCTTTATCGAAACTTACTTTCTTTTTACCGAATAAATTTTTCTTGCTTTTTAGCCAAACTATTTTGTTTACCAACTTGCCTAATCTTCTTTATTGACTTGATAAAATTAAATGTTTAATAGAAATTTTTTTATATCAACATAACCTTATCATTTTCTAATTTTTATTAGCTCCCTAATTAATTTCTTCAAGTTCTTTGACTTCACAACATTTCACTTTCTCTTTCTCCTTAAATCACTCAACTTATATCATACTCTGAATGATATGGAAAATCAATATAAACCAGAAATCAATTGCCTAACATCAATGCCAAGATAATAACTTATCTAATATGTTGACAATCTTGTATACCTCTAATCTTAGTCAGTCTTAAGCATCATCACCATCAGCTATAGTAACAATCTCTCTCTTTGGCATTGATGGAAACACTCACTGTCAATTGATGATGGAAACACTTACTGGATTTTCTTTATCCTTTACTCCCTCTGAGCTTTATCTTCTTCTTTCATCTTTTCTTTTTCTCCCCCTATAATCAATTGCATATTCTCCCTCTATCTTTGTAATCCTTAATATAAATCTTCTTCCTCATTAGCATATTCTCACTCTTTGACAACAATGCCAAAGACACATAATCTTGAAAACTTTGTTCACGTAGTGAATCATACCTAACATGTATTGATTTCTCATTGCATACATAAACATCTTTGACAACTTCAGGCATCAGCCAAAGAGTGAACACTAGCATCAACTCATAAAATACATATTACATCTTGCCTTAGTGAATATTGGGTAGGGGAAGAACCCCTAATTTACCTCTGAGATACTCAAAAGAATCCTTCATTAGTGGCTTGGTAATTAAATATATCTGCTATCTTCTATTTTAAGTTTTTATGCTCCAATATCACATGCTTGTCTTCAACTTGTTCTCTCAAGTAATGATACTTGATAGAAATGTGATTTTTCTTTGAATGCATCACTAGATTCTTTGATATATTGATAGCACTTGTATTATCATAGTAAATAGTAACTAGATTAGTAATCTCCTCTTTCATACATTCAAGTAGTTGTTTGATCCACACTATGTTTGAAGAATTCATAGCTGCTTCTACATACTCATCCTCAATAGTAACTGTGAAATATAAATCTATTTCTTACGTAGCCATGTCACTAATCTTTCTCCTAAAAATAAATCTCCTCCACTTGTACTTTTCATGTTATCATTGTTTTTGGCCCAATCAGCATCAATGTACACCTTTAGATCAAAAAATTCTCCTTTCTTGTATAGTAGACCGAAATATTTAGTCCCTTTCAGATATCTAAGAATTCTTTTAACTCGAGACATGTGTGTTTCCTTTGGATTGACATAAAATATTGTAACAATACCTATCGCATAAGCAATATCAGGTCTGTTGTGCACAACATATTGTAGCTTACCAATCATTGATTGGTAGAGTGTTTCATTTACTTCCTTTGTCTCATCTTCCTTTGACAATTTGAAATTAGTAGCCATCAATGTACCAATTGGTTTTGACTCTTCCATACCAAATGTCTTTAGGATCTCCTTAATATATTTTGACTGTGTTATGTAGATCCCATCTTTGACTTGTTGAATATGTAGTCCAATAAATAATTTTATCTTTCCTATCATGGACATTTCAAATTCCTTTCTCATCTCCTCAAAAAATGATTTACACATTGACTTATTTCCTCCAAATATGATATCATAAAAAATATTTCAACAATCATAATCTTATCATTACTATCACATTTTAGATACAAATTATTATTGTCACTTGTTCTTTGAAATCCAATCTTGATCAAATATGAATGTAACCTTTCCTACCATGCTTGGGGTTCTTTCTTCAAACCTATATCATCTTAAAATGGAATCACCTCCATCTTGATAGGTTTAGCACCCTCTTTTAGTGCATTTATCATCATAAACTTGCATTTAGGATGCATTCTGCATTTGATTCCTTCATTCTAGGTGAAATTAGGGTTAGGATCTCAAGGATTCTCCTTAATTTCCCTCTTTTATGGCTCTATTTTCTAGTTAGGAATTAGAAATAGGTCCTCCTAGTCTTCATCATATTCATCATAGGATTTTGTGCCTCTCCTTGGCACTTTGCCCTATTCTGACATCATTTCTAGGTCTTTGGGCATCCCCGGGACCTCCTGTTTCTCATTCTGACTGGATCTGGACCCCTAGGTCAAGGATGAGGCTTTCCCTAACCTAGGTCAGAGTCTAGGTCATCCTTGACCTAGGTTAGAGATGAGGTCATCTTTCACCTCCTTCAGGATTTGACTCCCCTTTTCAAATTTGGTCCCAGAGGGCCCCAAAATCAATATCGGGATTTTGGATCCGAGTGCGAAAGAATTTTAATTTGAAATTCATTTAATTCTTTTCCCTCCTTAGTTGGTTATTGTGATTGGACCATAATTCAAGGTGAAATTTTAATTATGGGTCCTCACATTACTCTAGGAGCCTCACCTTGAAACCTCTATATAAAGACTCTCATTTGCATTCATTTACAACAACAACTCATGAGAAGTAAGCAAGTGATAGTGGAATGAAGATGCAAGATTGCAAGAGGATGATATAGAAGATCAAGCCATTGTTGATATCAAGTATTTTTGTGAGCACACCATTGTGAACATCTATTTGGAGCAAGAGAGATCCTTTCTTCCTTGATCCACCATTATCAATTTTCAAGCATTCAAGGATATAATCATGGGGTAGAAATTATAGATTATGAGTTTGGTTGGAGTACTTTAGCCTTGGGGGCTTGGTATGCTTTATTATCTTATTCAAATCTATGCATTTCTTTCTCATACACATTCATTCTAGGGTTTAATCTAGAGGATTACATCTTGGCATTACACTTTCAATACACACACACATTCTATTACAACCGGCCATTTGTGGAGGTGGAGATCACCAAAATGGGGGTTTGATTAAGGCAAAACCATATATAGCCACCCCAAAACACCATTTTCAAATATCTACAGTCGTTGTTTCAAGAATTGAAGTGCAGATCTGAGGACCCTTTTCAGCAAACGTCTGAGATTCATGAGCAAAATTTTTGTCAGAGCTATTTTGGGTCAAGGATGACCTTTAGTGAGGGGTAGGATCCTGCCCCAGGGTAAGACCTTGTCCTGCTATCTTGATCAAGGATGACCTGCTTATAGAAAGATAATTTTTTTCTAGTTTTTCTCTATTACAGTTTTCTGGTCCCGGATCTAGTTGCAGAATTTCTCGAGACTGTACACATGCATTGAAAAATAGGTATTTCTATATTTGTTCCATTATGAGGTATGTATCTTATCTTGTATGATTTTCAAGCATTTCTAGATTTACACTACTTATTCAATTCCAACTCAAGCATACAAATGAATAGTGAGGAATGTTAGATGCATTGTTAAAGCTCCCATTTTTCACCTATTCATTTTGGTGAACCCGTTTATGACAACTCTTTCTTTTTGGTGTTAAATTTAGATCTTGCATGCTTATAAGATTAGATTTATTGCATTTATATTTCAAAAATACAAAAAAAATTGCAAAATCTCTTTAAAATATAAAAATATTTACATTTTCATGCTTTTAGAATTTCTTTGTATTCAACATGTATGATTCTTGTTTTGAATACTTTGATGAGGCTTTTATTGTACAAGAGGATACATTCCCTAATGAGGTACATAGTAGTGAGGATGAAAATGGTCTGGATAAGATTTCTATAGATCATATTCCTATTTCACTCTCCTCCACAACCTCTCCAATTGACCTTTACCATAGGGTGTGTGCATGGTTACCTTCATGTCCTACTATTTGCAACATTGATAAACCTAAAATGATATATCCTACACCTTTGATGACGGTAAAAGGATGTCCTTGCATAACAATTAAGGGTAAACATAGAGATCCTTTGGATTTCTTTGATAATACTGATTCCGTTTCACATGTTTATCACACATGGAATAACCCTCAACCTACTGTTCTAGTTTCTTTACCACCTTATCAACCTATGCTTCCTCAAGCACCTAGGTTTCCTTCTACCTTTGAGGAGTATAACTTAGTTGACCAATTACGTGCTACTCCTGCTAAGATATCTTTATGAGAATTACTTCAAACTTCCCTGACATATCATGAGGCATTGCAAAAATCTTATCCACTCTTCTTGCTTCACCTCCTAATCAAGAGAACATTCATTCTATTTTAGATTGTATGCATACTATGCCTTCTGTACCTCCTATTGTGTTTTCTGATAATGATTTACCTTCTCTCGAGGTGCAGAATCAATATGATGCTCTTATGGTTTCTATCTCTATTAACCAGAGTATCATTTGAAGAACATTAATTGATAATGGATCTAGGCTTAATGTTTGTAGCATGGATATGCTTAAGGCAATTAAAGCTGATCTGACAACTATTCAACCTGATAATGTTTCTATACATGGATTTGACAATATTGCAAAGAGAACTTTGGGCATTATTACCTTACCTATTAAATTTGGTCCAGCTATTCTAAACACACCTATTCATGTTATGCCTGGACCTCTCAATTATAACCTTCTTTTAGGAGGACCTTGGTTACATACTATGCATGCAGTTCCTTCTACTCTTCATCACAAGGTTAGGTTCATCTATAACAACTTAATGTATACATTACATGTGGATGATGTGCCAAATCCTTTCCTAAATGCATAATATGCCAAAATCTCTAAGCCTCTTCAACCAAGTAAAGAGATTGAAAAATAACCTGAGATAAAACAATCTGAGATAAAACAACCTCAGATACAACAACAGGAAGCTCCATCTTCTTCTTTGACTGAGGATGATTGGGGGACATTCAATTTTAATCCTACTTTCATTGGAGAATATAAGGTCTCTGATTTGGAATTCATGAAGCAAAAAAATGAATTTGAGAAAAAAGTTTTTACTCCTCCCCTTTCTGAGGAACTAAAAAGTAATTTTGTTGCCGCTTCGATTAATGAAGCGATTGAAACTATAAAACCTGATTGTTATGACATTGTGACATATGCCACTCCTTGGACGCCATATGATATGATTCATCAATATGGTCATGGTTATCATTTGCTTAAGAAATCAGGATTTAATGGGAAAGGATGTGGTAAATATGAACAAGCTATACAAGTACCTTTGGATAATGAAATTTATGATCATACATATGGATTAGGATTCAATCCTTATAGACAACCATCAACTTTTCCTCTTAATTTTAATCATATATGTGGAGGATAGTTGAAATTGGTCAACCCACTCCTTATTGACATTAATCAAGCACATACTTTGGATATTTTTCCTAAAGATGAAACCTTAATGGAATTTTTAGGGGTTTATGAAGATTTACCTAAGTTCCATCACAAAGGATGGAAGCCTTATTGTTTAAGTACCCATGCTTACTTTGGGGAACATGATGAAAAGGATATTCTCCCATTACCGATTGATCCTTCGACATGAATTGATTTGTTAATAACTGAGACTATTGATATTCAAATGGATGAGAATGACACTGAAAATATGATAAAGATTGGGAAATGTTTGAATCAGGATGAATGTGATCAGTTCTGATTACTAGAAAAATAGGTTTTGAAGGGACTCGAAACCCTTTACAACTTACGAATCAAAAAAATTGATTAACCCTTGGTTGTAAGCACTACAAGCAAGAAGCCCCACTGTTTCACCAAGGGTCAATGAAAAACATTCTCAATTAAGATCCATAGTAGAGAATGGCCCTGTGGGGACTTGAACCTTGGTTGTAGGCCCTACAAGAAAGAAGCCCCACCATTTCACCTGATGAACGTGATCAGTTGATTTCCTTTTTACTTGAATTTAAGGACATTTTTTCTTGGACATATTCAGATATGTTGGGTATAGATTCTAAGACTGTTACTCATAACATTGTTTTAAAACCAAATATGAAATCTGTGAAGTAGAAAATTTGAAAGATGAATCTGTGGATTTCTTTATTGGTTAAAATTGAAATTGAAAAGTTATTGGATTCTAGATTTATCCATTCTATTGATTACTCAAATTAGATTTCAAACATTGTGCCTATTTCAAAAGGAGAAAATAAGATAAGGATGTATACTAACTTTAGAGATTTAAACAAATCATCCTTAAAGGATGATTTCCTGTTACCTAACATTGATATGATTATGGATTTTACAACGGGTCATGCCTTGTTATCTTTTATGGATGGTTTTTCAGGATATAATCAAATCTTTATCCCTCCTGAAGATCAATTTAAGACTGCATTTATAACACCTTGGGGAACATTTTGTTGGGTCATGATGCCTTTTGGATTAAAAAATGCAGGAGCAACCTATCAACGAGCTATGACTTTGATTTTTCATGATTACATTCATAGGATCCTTGAAGATTATGTGGATGATATTTTAACAAAGTCCATACAAAGAGAAGATCATGTTACTATTCTACAAAAAATATATGAAAGGATTAGAAGTTACAAGATGAGATTGAATCCTAAGAAATGTGTTTTTGGAGTTGATTCTGGTAAATTATTAGGATTTATAATCTCTAAGAGAGGCATAGAAGTAGATATAGAAAAGATTGAAGCTATTGTTAATATGCCTCCTAAGAATATTTCTCAATTACGAAGTTTACAAGGAAAAATACAAGCTATTCGTTACTTTATTTCTAATTTAGCGGATCGTACTATCCCTTTTACTTCCTTTCTTAGAAAGGATACCACATTCTCTTGGAATGATGAGTGTAAACAAGCTTTTGATAAATTTAAGGAGTATCTTGCAAATCCTCCTATCTTGCAGCCAGATAAATTTGATAAACCATTTCATTTGTATACTTCAACAACTCTGAGGGCTGTGAGTGCGTTGTTAGCTCAAAATGATAATGATGGTAAAGAAAGACCCATGTATTACATTAGTCAAACTTTACTTGATTATGAAAAAAGATACATAGATTTGGAAAGACAATGTCTAGATATAGTTTATGCATGTCAGAAACTCAGGCATTATCTTATAAATGCTAGTCAATGTGATTGTTAAGTTTGATCCTTTGAAACATCTTTTCTCACAAATTGATCTCTTTGGCCGTCTGGCAAAATGGGTGATGTTACTTACAAAATTTGATCTTAATTTCATTTCTTAGAAGTCTATTAAGGGACAGGCTTTAATAGATTATTTAGTTGAAGCTCCTTGTCCTCATCCAGATACATGTTCTACTTCAATGGAATTCCCTGATGATAATATTCTAGCTATTCAACAGGATGGCATTTGGGAATTATATTTTGATGGGTCTAAATGTAAAATAGGTTCTGGTGTGGGTATTATCTTGATTCCCCCTATGAAAAAACCCATCCCTTTATCATACAAATTAACCTTTCCTTGTACTAATAACATTGCAGAGTATGAAGCTCTTATAGCTAGCCTACAAGAAGCTTCATCCCTTAATATCAAACATTTGCAAATATGGAGATTCGCAACTAATTGTTGAACAAATTAAAGGAGGATATCAGACTACGAATGATAAAATGACATAATACAGAGATTTAGCTCTTCATGTTCTTTCACAATTCTCCTCTTATACGATTCAAACCTTACCTAGGAAAGATAACTGACATGCAGATGCCATGGCAAGTGCAACTTCTTTGGTTTGTCTTGAGAATAATGTTGAAAATTTTCAATTTACTATAAAAACTCTTAAAAGCCTTGCAATTTATAAAATTATTACCTCTGATTGTTTCAATTTGCATTCGGATGAATGGTATTCTCATATTTTTCATTTCTTGAAAGATGGTACTTTTCTTGAATCAGCAACAAGGAACATGCATAATCGTATTAGGAAGCTTGCAGCACATTACATCATTTTAGGAGATACACTTTACAAACACTCTTATGAAGGATTATTATTAAGATGTCTCAATAGAACTGAAATCCCCATAGCTTTGGCAGAATCTCATTCTAGTTCTTATGGGGGACATTTTGGTGGAAAATCCCTAGTTAATAAATTTCTTAGAATGAGATATTATTGGCAAACAGTGGAACAAGATTCTTTCATGTTTGTTAAGAAATGTTCTCAATGTCAACAACATAGTAATTTGATTAATGCTTCTGCTCGTGAGCTTCGTAATCAAGTTTCTCCATGGCCTTTTAGTATTTGGGATTTTGATCTTATTGGAAAATCCTCACTAGCTTCTTCTCAAGGACATACTTACATTCTAACTGCTACAGATTACTTCACAAAGTGGGTTGAAGTTTTCCCTCTTCATTCAACAATTGTGAATGTTATTTTTGATTTCATCCTTAACAATATCATAACATGATTTGGTATTCCTTTGACAATAGTTTTGGATAATGGTACCTCTTTTAAAAACAAAGAAGTAGTGAAATTTTTGGAGAATATCAAATTCAACATAGATTTTCAACTCCTTATTATCCTCAATCTAATGGACAAGTTGAAGCATCAAATAAAATCATTGAATAAATTCTAAGAAAAATAGTTAGTAAGCATACGAAAGATTGGCATACTCAACTGACCTATGCTTTATGGGCTTATAGGACTAGTGCTCATACTACCATGGGTACTTCTCCTTACAATCTTGTCTATGGTAATGATGCTATTATGCCTTTGGAATTAGAAATACCTTCTTTATGTGTTTCATTTCATGGGATAATTGACAAGGATACTTTTCATGAACAATGCTTACAAGAGCTAGAAATGTTGGATGAACAACGAATACATGCATTAGAACATATAAAAGCTTATCATAAATCTCTTCAGAAGAAATATAATCATAAGGTAATCGAATGAACATTTTCAGTTGGTGATTTAGTCCTCTATGAGAATCAATGAAATGTGAATGCTTTACCGGGTGAAAAAGGAAAGTTTACCCCTAATTGGCTTGGACCTTTTGTTGTTATTGAAGGCTTTGGTTTAGGTGCTTATAAACTTGCTGATATGGATGGTGTTTCTTTTAAGGAACCCATTAATATTATGCATCTCAAATGTTATTATTCTTAATTTCATTCTTTCTTTCCTAGTGCATTTATGTATTCCTTATAAAGTTTGTTTTATAGGTTATGTAGTTATAGAAAAATTACATATTGAATATATTTATGCACTTTATTTCTTTCTATTAGGTTTTATATTGATGAAAACATAGTAATCAAACATAGAACTAATTAGTAAAGAAGGTTTTTCATTCATCAAATTTTTTTTTCAATTTTTGATACATATGTGGCCAATGGCCCTATTTATCACTACGTCTATCACTACACTCTGATGGATGATGGCTCCTAGATCTCTCTAGTCTATGATAGGAAGATGTAGATCTGTGTGTCCATGTGTGGCTCCTGGATATGCTCATACCATGTGAACATCCTTGGGCACTTTGTAGCTTAGCTATCAGCTTATCCTCCCTTTCTCTGCCTCATCTCTCATTGGACACATGCAAATATATCGACATGCCTGTCGGGATCTCTATAGCCAAGAGAGCATTCTCGCTCTCTTTTTGGTAGTCGGTAGGATATATATGTATCCTTTAGAATCTTGGATACAAAGCTCATCCACTCCACTACACTAGCTACAGAATGAAAATTACATTTATCAATTTCATGCTCTTTCAAATCAAGTTACATATTTAATCAAATATCATAATTCATACCTGTGTCTCCCTCTTGGACGTCAGTAAAGTTTCTAGATGGTGGGGGCATGGAGTGACTACTCTCTCCACACTCGCTATGTTTAGGCCTCGGTGGTGGTGTCTTTGTGTGGGAGCGTGGAGGCCATTGTGATCTCAGTGGTAATACATGAAAAATGTGTGCATATGCACCAGTATCACCAACTGGGGGCATCTCCTCTATTCTCTCCTCCTCCCTTGGATCCCCCTTGAAGATGTGTTCCTCCTCATCTCTAACATCCTCATCCTCCTCTATTGTACCACTATCCCAGTGTGTCCTCTCTGAAAGACATAGATCACTTGTAGTATAATCCTTAGGGAAGATGGGGCAGGTCCCCTGCAAACTCTAGTACCTAATGTAATCTCAACTCATGCCTGAATAGGTCACATCTAATTGTACTTCTCTATCCTCTATGTCTTCTATCGATGGTCAGTGTATGGCATTGGGTCTCTGATAGTACCTTTTCAGATGTGCATAGCAAGGTATTTCTCTAGGGACTACCTATAATAGGCTGAACTATCTCAGCACCTGATCATAATAGTATGACATCACTATATGATTGTGATGACCATCTAGTAGCTTTTGCCACTATGAATATCTCATATGGAATCATGTATTAGGCCACTCTATCATCTGGTAGTAGGGTCTCCATATCACATCGGTGCCCAGAATATTGTCTAGATGCACCCTAAAATAGAGGATATCTCCAAATTGCCAGGCATCTCTTAGAGGATATGCAAAGACTCTTGGTGTACTTGCATCTACCTTCACTAGAACACCCTATGGATGTGTACATGTGAAATGCTCAAACAACCAATTCTGCAAGAGTGTGCATATCAAAAGACTCTCTCTCTGATATCTCACTAGATGACATAGCTCATGAGAACATGGTCCTCTCACTCTCCATCCTCTATACAAGATGGGTAAGAGGTGTAGAAAATATGGTACCCTTTGCATTGGGTAACACAACCAAGGCTACTATATAAAGCATCACCCTCCATACCAAAGGTGTAGGGCCTGACAGTATGGATGACAAAAGGACATGATCTGATTGGGTTCACATCTTTGGAACCCACCATGTGTAATACTCTACATCTACAAGGATCTCCTCACAAACTCATTGTGCTCTAGGTCTGATGGTCTCACCTTGGATCAAAAGCTGCAAGATCCTATAGACATCCTCCAATGTCATTGTGATCTCTCCTGAAGGAAGATGGAAGGAGCATGTATCCTCATCCCACCTCTCTATAGGAGCTGATAGCATGGCTCGGTGTAGTCTAATCTGTGGTAGGACTGATACCCAGTATAGTCCCACATCTCTTAGTAACTATATCTCATCATCATCAAGCTCAGATAACCTCTCTCTGACAATTCCTAGCAACTCTCCAAAGGGATGCTCTCAGAGACGAACCGTGTCCTACAAGCACAAACAAACATCATATCCACAATCTACATCATCAAATCTGAATATCCAACTTGAATAGGTCAAGGTCAACCTCAATTAGGTCAGGGTCAACCTTCTTGGGTCAAGGTTTACCTTCCTGGGTCAAGGTTGACCTTCCTAGGTCAAGGTTGACCTTCCTAGGTCAAGGTTGACCTTGTTGGGTCAAGGACAACCTCATCCCAGAATAGGTGGAGACCTTCCAGTCAATGTCAAGCTTCTTGATTCAAGGTCAACATAGCTAGGTCAAGCTCAAAATTTAAGGGATAGGGTTGACCTTGCCTATAGAAATCAATAATTTGGAAAGTATTGGAACAAACTCACCTCAGGAAGTGACCGTCTAGTAGCTAGGCTCTATCTCAAAAGCTCCACATGCGTCGCTCAAAGTTCTTCTCTCCTCAGTGTCTTTCTTCCTCTTTTCAAATCTAAAAATGGTAAGAATGAGTAAGTATGTCTTCCTTTCCTTTATTTATAGTTAGAATTATGGTTTTATTAGGGTTTCTTTTATGGTTTACTCATGATAAACTCGGATTTCCCTTCTTATGCATTTAGATAAACATCCACTCTTTTCATCATAACTTGAGTTTGGTAACTCCATTTTCAGTGCCATTAGTAGTGTTGGAATCATGATTCAGATACCTAACTCCTTGAATCAGTTTAGTAAGGGTAGGAATCCTTATAATTTTTTTAAGAAAGAACTTTTAAACAAACTTCATATCCAGTATATAGAGTTATCCTTATCACCCTATTTCACCCTTCAGAAGTAGAAAGCCGAAATAGGGGGGGCATAAGGGGATTTATGGACTTCTCAAATTTTCATATATTAAGTTCTAGGTGATTTATGGATTTTCATTAACCTTGTGTGTTGCAGGTTCTAACAGTCTTTTGCAGGATCTCTACATCGAGGACTTGGTTATATCCTTTTTATTTACTATGATGTTTTCTTACTTTAGCTTTCATATTCATGTAGTGTCATATCTAAGCTAAAGCGGGGGCTAAATGTATCATCTTAAAATGGAAGCACTTACATCTTGATAGGTTTGGCACCCTCTTTTAGTGCATTTATCATGATAAACTTTCATTTAGGATGCATTCTGCATTTGATTCCTTCATTCTAGGTGAAATTAGGGTTAGGATCTTGAGGATTCTCCTTAATTTCCCTCTTCTATGGCTCTATTTTATAGGTAGGACTTAGAAATAGGTCCTCCTAGTCTTCATCATATTCATCATAGGATTGTGTGCCTCTCCCTGGCAGTTTGTCCTATTCTGACATCATTTCTAGATCTCTAGGTATCCCCGGGACCTCCTGTTTCTCATTCTGATTGGATCTAGACCCCTGGGTCAAGGAAAAAGTTTTCCCTAACCTAGGTTAGAGTCTAGGTCATCCCTAACCTAGGTTAGTGATGAGGTCATCTTTGACTTCCTTTGAGATTTGATCCCCCTTTTCAAATTTGGTCTCGAAGGGCCCCAAAATCAATGTCGGGCTTTCGCATCCGAGTGCGGAAGGGTTTTAATTTGAAATTCATTTAATTATTTTCCCTCCTTGGTTATTGTGATTGGACCGTAATTCAAGGTGAAATTTGAATTATGGGTCCTCGCATTACTCTAGGAGCCTTACCTTGAAACTTCTATATAAAGACTCTCATTTGCATTCATTTACAACAATAAGTCATGAGAAGCAAGCAAGTGATGGTGGAATGAAGATGCAAGATTGCAAGAGGATGATATAGAAGATAAATCCATTGTTGATATCAAGAATTTTTGTGAGTACACCATTGTGAACATCTATTTAGAGAAAGAGAGATCCTTCCTTCCTTGATCCACCATTATCAATTTTCAAGCATTCAAGGATATAATCATTGGGTAGCAATTATGGATTATGAGTTTGGTTGGAGTACTTTAGCCTTGTGGACTTGGTATGTTTTCTTATCTTATTAAAATCTATGCATTTCTTTCTCATGCACATTCATGCTAGGGTTTTAATCTAGAGGATTAGATCTTGGCATTACACTTTCAATACACACACACACATTCTATTACAACTAGCTATTCGTAGAGGTGTAGATCACCAAAATGGGGGTTTGACTAAGGAAAAACCCTATATAGCCACCCCAAAACACCATTTTTAGATATATACAGTTGTTGTTTCGAGAATTGAAGTGCAGATCTGAGTACCATCACTAGTACATTTGGCCTAGTTTTTCTACCAAAATTTTTGACCAAAAAATAAGAAGGTTTTGCTTGGTCAGATTATAGAAGGAAAACTTTTTTTAAAAAAATTTATGCCTGTGTTTGTCGAAATATTGAAAAATCCTGTGGTGGTCGAAAGTTCAACAAAGACGAGCATAACTTTTTTTAAAAAAGGGAATTTCATTTCTCATTTCATTATTCTCAGTCGACAAATTAGAAGGGTGCAACGCACACACAAAGGAGATTGAGCAGCTGAAATGACTCAAGGAGATTGAGCTTAGAAACCTTAACTTGGGGTTTTTTGAGGTTTTTCATTCTTTCTCTCAAATTTTTAATTTACTGGATACCCAATCAACATTATCATTTTCTTTGAGACTTATTTACTATTTGATTTATGCTTCGAGACTGGTTTTACACCTCCTGATTGCATACATTTGCATAGAATAGTAGGGGAACTCACTGAAATTGATGAAAAGTAGTGATGCCCTTTTTGCATACATTTGACTAAAACATTTGATAAAAATCCCCCCTCCATTATGCTTTGATGGATATCAATGCCTTGTTCCAAAGTTCCCATTTTGGCACAGGCTAGAAGGATGTTAGAGTAGACATCACTTACATTAAATAACAAAATTCCTTGGGGGGGGGGGGACTACATGCAATGTTCTCACTTTGGCCTCCTTGTATCAATGAAATATGAGGTCCTTATCTTTCCAAAAATTGTTTGAAAGTGGAGAAAAGAAAGGTTCTGAAGAACTATAACTATAATGGCCGGTACTATTTTGTGGTGAAGGTGTTCCTTATTCCCAAGTAGGTGCAGGATGGCCATATGCATTAATATATGAAAGCATATCCAATTGACTAAGTAGCATTGGCGGCTAGGGCATTCATCCATCTAGGGCATTCATCCAATCCCATTGTTTCCCTCCCTCTCCATAATCAGAAGTATCTGCCATCACAAGAAGGCTTGAAGATGGTGGTATCACCACAGAGAGGCGTCGAGGATCTGGGTTCAATGTTTGGTTGAGGGCATGGAAGATTTATTATTAATAATTTTTTAAAATACAACATTACAATATTATGCTGTGAAGTTTGAATAACTAAATATTAACTACTTATAGTGAATGAATAGGTGATTCATATTTTAGTATACACATCTATGCCATTAAATTTTTTCATGGATTTGCTATTTTTTGCCATTGTTTGTCACAAGTATATTGTAATGTATGCAAATCTTCTATGAGGTTATACTTTTGGTCTATAGATAATTTTTTCACTTGTACATTGTATCCTATGTAAAACTATTGAGAGTTTATCGCTTTGATATGGTAGTTTTTGCCCATGTTTTAGTATATTTTTATAGCTAAAATTTACAAAATTATGTATTGAAAAACTACTTACATTGCCTTTCAAGTCAAGGGATTCATAGTGCTCGATAATAAAAATCCCATGTATTTGTAGCATAGGAATTATCGACAACACTTCCATCGTATTTTATGGACATTGAAATGGTAGCATTTATGATTCATTGAGACAAATTCTACCCAAATTGTTTTTTGATATAAGAGGTAAGGCTTAATTACTAATTTCTACATGAACTCTGGCCCGACCCAAAGTTGGCCAGACTGGGTTCTGATACTAGTCCAGATCTGGCCTAGGTTTTCCTAGGCTCCTGCTATGTTTGAATAAATTTGGGATGTTCCAGAAGCCCATGGTAGGAACCTTGGTGAACCTAGGAAGATCCTGCCTGGGACCTAGAAATTATATTTTGTAAAAATCTAATGAAAAAAGTTAGAGAGTAGACATCCTGACCTAGAAATTAATTTTTGTATAAATTAAATGAAAAAAGTTAGAGTAGACATCACTTACATTAAATAACAAAATCACTCAATATTGGATGTTGCTGGTGAATATATAGGGTGAGCTGGTGCGAGTATACAGAGTTGAATGTCATGACCCCACATAAATAAGAATTATAGAAGCATTTTGATTATCCACTAAACATGATTATTGGAAGTGAAATGGACAATGTTTAATGTTTATATAAAGAGAAAGGAAACATAAGATTTAGGATCATCACTGGTAGAGTCAAAATAAGTATGTCCAAATCATTGGATGAAAAGGAAGAAAATGGTTGTATAAGAAAGGGGATTACAAGTCAAACAACATAATATTCATGTAATAGATTACCATAATAATGTAATCCATGTGAGCTCAAGATAATCTCCAACATATAGCAATATACTATTATCAACTTGAGAATCATACTAGACTTATTATTGACAATGCAATCCTTACAAATTAGTCTCCATTAATAAAAAGCAATAGACACTTACATTGGTTGAATTATCCAATCCACCAAATTATCCAACTAAGAATATTAACAACATACCTATTTGTAAACCATATTCAATACAAAAGTTTAAAATAATTAAAGAACTACACAAAAGTAGAAAGAAGTTTTTTCAATTGAAGTTATCAAATTAGCCCCAAATCTCCAAGGAGCGTACTGGGGACATTACAGTGGTACCCTGCTACAAAGCTCCCATTTTGGAACACACTGGAAGTATGCTGACAAAGGTTATGGAATTTGGCTTTACATCTTCCAATTGCATTTGCTTAACAATTTTAAAATCCTTTTCAACAAATCCAGTTTGAATATATCTTGCAATCATGGCATTCCATGAGACCTCATTTCTTTTAGGCATTTTGTGAAATAGTTCACATGCCTTGTCTATGCTTCCACTTTTGGCATACATGTCCACCAGGGTAGTTGCAACCACAACATTTGGAGAAAATCCTCTATCCTTCATGCTTTGATGGATATCTATGCCCTGTTGTAGAGCTCCCATTTCAGGGCAGGCTGTAATCATGTTGGCATATGTGAACTGATTGGGTTTGAAACCTGTTCATTGCATTTGGTGAAACAATGCAACTGTCTCATGAGGATACCCATGCCTTTGGTATGCATAAATAGTCATATTCCATGAGACACTATCTCATTCTTTGATTTTGTCAAACACTTTAAGTGCATCCACCAAGCTTCCGCACTTGTCATACATGTTTATAAGCTTATTTTGAAACCGCATAGAAAATGTAAATTGCCTAGGAATGATGAAAGAGTGAACATTTTTTCTTTTTGAAAGGGCATTTTTGAGATTGTAGGTTTGCAACAATTGAAGATATGAAAATAAGGCTCCATCAAGTTTTTGTGTAGTTAGTAGAATGTGCAGGGCTTCCTTCAACCATCCCTCTTTACATAATGGTTTGAGATTGATGTGAGTTATGGATATCAATAGCATTGTATGACCATTATTCAATTGACCATTATGATATTACAAGTAATCTGGGAAGCATTTCCACTCTCACTCACTGACCTAGTTCCTCGTTGTATAAATTATCTCTTTCAAAGCAATGGCTGAATTTTACTGTTGAGGTTTTTGTTTGAAATGCTACTACAACTGTGGACCCCTCAGAACATATGCAACTTCCATTTCAATTGTAAACCAT
Organism: Chamaecyparis obtusa; assembly: GCA_027943335.1. Lineage (NCBI taxonomy): Eukaryota > Viridiplantae > Streptophyta > Pinopsida > Cupressales > Cupressaceae > Chamaecyparis > Chamaecyparis obtusa. Next base: position 410,378 of record BSBK01001108.1, on the reverse strand, counting down.
TTTGAATAGGGTTTCTTCTAAATTTGATGACACCAAACCCTCTTGTCCCACTACCAATAATGGAAGAAATCCCCCAATACACATGTTCATTGAGTTTTCCCCCAATACACGCATTCATTGAGTTTTCTTGTTTAAGAAGTGGAACTTCCATGGGGAGAGACTCAATCTAGAAGCTTGTATATTATGATGTTGGGTTTTGGATGATAGTATTTTACTAATGATTTTAAGGGATGTTGGGTTTTGGATGATAGTATTGTGTTAATGATTTTAAGGGACGCAGTTAAGTTTCCTACAAAATGTACTGTTGATCAAATTTTTAAAAATGGAAAACACAATAGATTTTCGTGAACTTTTCATCATCTATTCTTCATGATTTTCATATTTCGTAGTCGAAAACCACAAAAAAATTGTAAAAAATTGTTGTGTTTTCGCAAATCGAAAAAAATAAGTTTGACATTTTTTGGTTTTTGGTGTGTTTTGTAGGGACTTAGCCGCCATTGATTTAAGGGGGACAAGTTTATTTGGAACTAATGAAATAGTGTTAGTCCCTTGAAAGTCCCCATTGCTTTGGAGATGACAGTTTGATTTCCAATTAGTGGAGGGATTATTAGTTAGTTGAAATGTTTGAGATGAAGTCTTATAACTCTATGAGATTTTAATTGAGTCTTATACCTCTATGGGCTTAGGATTAAAATTCCCTTTATTGAGAACTCCAATATTTCTAAGGTCTTCTCCTCCCAGATTGTCTGTACACCAACTCCTACAGCCATGCCTAAAAAATAGTGTTTTCACACAACTTGGACAGTGTGACTAAGAGTTGGCTTTCTTGGCAACCAAAGAAACTCACCCAATCTTCTACTTTGACTTGGGGCTTCTATAGATGTGTATCTACCTCTCCATGAGATTTTAGTTGAAGCAAGCAATGCATTCAACTCATTGTAATCTCCTTGCAATGCTCTATCATCCCTAACTGTGCTCAACCGGCTCACCTAGGGCATCATTGCATTCAAACAATGTATTATTCATTTTGTTAACATGTTATATAAGAAGCAATAATGAAGCCTTTCATGATCATATAGGTCTTATAGAAATAATGTAAAGAAATACATATAGATCTGACAACTCAAGCCATGGTCAAGGTATAAGAGAAATGTTGTAGCAGGATATCAAATGAAAGAAAACTCTAATTCCAAAGCATAATCTTGAGTATCAAATATTACAAGACAATAGTAAGACATTTCTATTATAGTACACTAACATCAGTCACTGTGAACCACAATTCTCATAAACAGAGTTTTTAGCCTCAAAATACAAAACTATGTCATAGTGCTATGATGGGAATATATCAAAATATGTCTTATCATTGATTAGAAAAGGAAGATCTTATGTCATGGCATCTATTATAGGTCAATGTTATAAAAAGTTAAATGTATAAAATCAAAAATATTATGAGGGGAAGCTATAACAAGGAGTAAGCCCAAAAAACAACTATACAAGGTACATTCTTCAGTTACTTGCATAAACAAGTCAAAGATGCAATGGATCAGTAGCATTCCATAAATAAAGCAAGCAAGGTTCCATAAACATAGTTCTCACAGTCCACCTAACTTTCAATCTACCACCTTGCCCCAAATAGCAATGATCTTGTGTTATCTAGCATTGCACTAGACCATAACAACCATGTGAAATGATTAGACACTAGCATGGATTCGAATGACGGTTCTTTAGAAACTGTTTCAATATATACTCAAGGATCAACTTAAATTAAACCAAACAGGGACATTTGTAACCTCCTTTTAAACTTAGGCTACAACCAATACAAAATCCATATCATGGTTTCTTTGAAATTGTTTTGATTTTAGTGCTTTTGAACATTTAGAAATGTAATGAAACCGAATACTATCAAGATTGATACATTGTTCAATGGCAACTCAAAAAGCAAACCCGATACACAAATATAAACTATTAACTTCTTCACTAAACCTGACACCAAGATCAACTAATATCCAATTAAAATAGAGATCTTCAAAAATGAAATGCAAATGATAAAGATTTTGATTGCATCTTAGATCTAAAACATTGTTTAATCTAATTTGGATTTGTCAGAATCGGTCAAGAATGTAAGAACAAAGAAATTGCAAATGAGAAAGTAAAGAACCAGGAAATTTAAATGAAATGTCTTGGACCCAAGAATGAATTCTCTACCGCTCTTAAGTAATTCATTGTAGCCTTGGGAATTCCCTGTTGTTGCTACCTTAGAAAATTCGTTGCTGCTGTTGCCTCTTTTAGTGATTCTTGGGAGAAGAAACATGTTATGTCTATTGGAAACTGCAATTGAAGCAATTGTTGTATTTTCATTGATGTCAAACCTTAACTGGTAATACTATTTCTATCTAAGAAAGTACAATATCTATTTGATTGTTGTTAAATGGAGAACAAACAAGAGGTAATTTGTTCTATCTAGACCTATCTGAAGAAACATGTATGATTGCACAACTTGATATTTGGTTATGGAATAAGTGGCTATGTCATCTTAACTTTGATAATCTAGTAGAAATTAGTAAGAAGAAGAAAGTGAGAGGTCTACCTAGATTGAAGAAACCTGAGAATGTAATGTGCAAAAAATGTTAGTTGGGTAAGATGACAAAGTCTAGTTTTAAGAGCAAAAATTTTACTTTTGAGAATGCTTTAGATTTGGTTCATACTAACCTTTGTGGACCTATGGGTGTACAAATTGTGGTGCTAGATATTTTATCTTGTTTGTCGATGATTATAGCAGAATGATGACTGTAATGTTCTTAAAAGAAAAATCTGATGCTTTTCAATTTTTTAAGTGGTATTTGGCTAAGGTTGAAAAGGAGACAGGTAGGAACCTGAAGTGTCTGAGATCTGACCAAGGTGGAGAATTTATATCCAATGAATTCAATGTGTTTTGCAATGATAGAGGGATCAAAAGATAGATGTTTGCACTAAGAACTCCTCCACATAACGATATAGCAAAGAGAAGGAACATATCTATCATGGATTGTGCAAGGACATTAATGATTGAAAAGAATGTTGCACAAAAGTACTAGAGGGAAGCTGTAAGTATAGTTGTTTATACTCTTAACTGAGTACAGATAAAAAAGGTACAAATCTGACACCTTATGAGCTATGGCATGGGTATGTACCTAATGTAAAGTACTTTAGAATTTTTGAAAGAAAATGCTACATACTAAAGGACAATAGGAATGGGAAATTTGATGCTAAAAGTGATGAGGGCATATTCCTAGGCTATTCCACAGAAAGTAAAGCTTATAATTGTTTGAACTCTAACACTAAAAAAATTGTGGAAAGTGTGAATGTTAAAGTAGATGAGTATGCAAAGAAAAATGAAGCTGACAACAAAAGAGAACCAGAAGATTATAGATCTTTTGTGTATATAAAGGAAGGAGAGGCAAGTGACAAACTTTCACTTGATGCAGAGTCTCAAGTAAGCAATGTCGAGCATCAAGGAAACAATGCCAAGAGAGAAGAAGAACATGCCAAGTGATAGGAGGAAGCTATTGAGTATCAAGAAGAGGTTGCTGAGCATTCAAAAGTTGAATCTAACAATCTTGTTTGTGAACCTGAAGAGCAAGATGAAAGGAGAGCAGAACCTATTTTGGCACAATATGTAAGGAGACATCACAAGCCTGAATAGATAATTGGAGACAAAGATACTGGAGTTCTAACTAGAAGAAAGACAAGATATTTGACATGTTTACTATGTGAATTCGAGCCTAAGACAACAAGGGAGGCATTAGAAAATGAAGACTAGATACAAGTAATGAATGAGGAGATAGACCAGATAGAGAAGAATGATACTTGGACTCTGGTGCCGAGACCTGAAAATAAAAATGTCATTGGAACAAAGTGGGTGTTCTGGAACAAGCTGAATGAGCATGGTCAAATCACAAGAAACAAAGCTAGGCTGGTATGCAAAGGCTACACACAAGAAGAAGGAATAGATTATGGAGAGACATTTTCCCCTATAGCTAGATTGGAAGGAGTAAGAACCTTACTTGCATATGTTGCCTACAAAGATTTCAAGGTATACCAAATGGATGTTAAGTCTGCATTTTTAAATGGTATATTAGAAGAATTGTACATTGAATAGCCAGAAGGATTTTTTGATCCAAACAATAGACACATGGTTTGCAAACTAAATAAAGCACTGTATGGACTAAAGCAAGCTCCCAGAGCATGGTATGAAAGACTGCACAACTACCTGATATAGATTGGATTCTCAAGGACAAATGATACAAGCAATCTATACATGAAAGATGAAGAAGGTAAAGGAATCTTGTTGGCTAAGATTTTTGTAGATGATATTATATTTTGTGGACAAGATGCCTTGTGTAAGAAATTTTCAAATGAAATGCAAAGTGAATTTGAAATGAGTATGTTTGGGGAGATCAATTTTTTGTTGGTTTACAAGTATATCAAATGGAAAAATGAATTTTCATCACCCAATCTAAATATGTTCATGAGATATTGAAAACCTTTGGTATGGAAGATTCAAGGCTAGTAAGTACTCCCATGGCTATTGGACAAAAGTTGTCTAAAAATGATGATGTTGTAGAAGTAAACCAGACTATGTATAGATCCATGATTGGAAAGCTGCAATATGATGTACATAGTAGACCAGATATTTCTTTAGCTGTTGGGATTGTGGAAAGAATCTCTGCCAATCCTAAGGAAACTCACATGATGGCTATCAAAAGGATAATGAAATATTTGAAAGGGACTGCTGAGTATGGATTGTAATACAAGAAGCATGAAAAGTTTGAACTAGGAATGTATACTTATGCTGATTGGGCAGGAAATGTGGATGACAAAAAGAGTACTAGTGGTGGAGCTTTCTTTCTTGGACAAAGATTAGTTTCCTGGACAAGCAAGAAATAAAAATTGCATTTTCCAATCTACTGCTGAAGTTGAGTATGTGGCTGCAGCAATGAACTGTTCAAACTTGGTATGGATAAAGCAATTGTTGGTAGGCATGAAAGAAGAGATCACTGAACCAGTTGTCATCTACTATGACAACACAAGTGCTATCAACATCTCTAAGAATCTAGTCATGCACACAAAGACAAAACACATCACCATCAAGTATCATTACTTGAGGGAACTAGTACAAGATAAAGAGGTTTGAATGGAATATGTGAATACAAATGAACAACTAGTAGACATATTCACTAAAGATTTACCTAAAGAAGCTCATGAATATCTGAGAGGTCAATTAGAGGTTCTTCCCCTAACTAAGGCTGCCTAGTCAAGCTAGGAACATTGCATCAAATGTGCTACAAAGAGTATCTGACAAATTGATGCAGAGATAGGTCACACTTTAGGAGCAGCCTAGAGTTGTGAAAAGTATAGAAAAGCCAAGAATCAGTCATAAGAAAAGATGAAAGAGGGAGAAATACTGTTACTGAACTGAAAAATGATATCTACATCTACAGGATGTATGTTTTAGTTGTTGCTTTGGCATTTTTGTCAAAGAGGGAGATGATCACAAATGAATACACATGGTGAGATTTCATGTAAGATCAAGTAAGAGGGAGAGATTCAGTGGATAGTCATACAAGCATGGCTAATTGATTTTGTATCAGAATGAAGCTAAGGATATTATAAATATTTTTAATGGACAGATTAGTTTTGGATTGGTTGGTGATTCATGTGTTATTCATATGGTGTTGCCATTAATGCCAAAGAGGGAGATTGTTGGAAATTGCAATTGAAGTAATTGTTGTATTGTCATTAATGTCAAACCTTAACTAGTAAGATTGTTGCTATCTAAGAAAGTACCATATCTATTTGATTGTTGTGAAGGGGATAGGAAAGGTTGGTAACAATAGCACCTAAGGAAAGGTTGAGTTATCTTGATACTTCAATGAGTACTTGATTATGTGGCACAATGATAAGATAATGTATTGTTTATCTAAGTAAGAATAAAGACTAAACTAGTAGGCTTAACTGAGCAAAAGTGAAGAAATCTAGTTTAAGCCGAGTGATGTTAGTGTCGACTAAGGTAGTATATGCCGAGTAAATTCAGTGTTGACCGAAAATCAGTATTAGCCAAGGAAATAGTTTTTGAGGTGACCAAGCTTTCTAATGAAGATCGAGGAGTCGAACACTATATTGACCGAGCGTCAGTAATTTACATTTGAGGAAGAATTCAGATTTCTAGCCGACATAGTTGAATTCTTGGATTATGTAAAATGTGTTGACTTTATTTATTGATTGTATGGAAGCATTTAATGCACTATAAAATATTTTATTGTAAATCTATTAAGATATTTGAGATATTTCTAGAAGGATAGATGAAGAACATAAAGTTGGAAGGATTCGATGAATCTGACCTAACCCTAAGATCTACAAAGGAGATTAAGTGGCAAAAGATGTATTAACCTAATTGAGGAAGTAATAAGGAAACCTAAGCATGAGGTTGAAAGATAGAGGATGTTGGAAGTATTGTTGATCTTATTGACTGTCTAAGCAGAAAAGGCTAAAGGAGAAGTGTTGTGATTTCTTGAAGAGATTTCTGAGCAGATTAGTGATGGAGATGGTAAAGTTTCATAGTCAGTAAGCCAGCATATGTGTACGGAATTGGATCTGATATTTTCAAAGTGAGTTGTATGTTTTTCATATCAATATTGTTGTTACTTTCTAACCATTGTATCAGTCAAAATCCTTTTAACAAAGGTTGACCTAACAGTCATTTGTATAAATCCTTTGAACAAGGTTGCATTCTAATGGGATGTATGTAAGTCCTATAACAAGGCACACTTTTAATAGAGTGGTTGAAATCCTTTAATTAGGTCACATCTGACAGTGTGTTTGTAACCTTTGATAGGGTTGGATTTTCACAGAGCTCACTTCAGAAGAGTGAAAATAATAGTAACATGTTACAAAGTGGTTTTTCCCAAATTGGGTTTCCACTATAAATCCTAGTGTTAATACTTGTGTGAATGTTTTGGTTTGAACATTTCTATGTTTTACAAGTTAGATACTATTGGATAGTGGACTGCACTATTATATGTTTCTGTTATGCAATCAATAATGACCGAGTAGCTGTTGGTTGTTGGATCTGATTTGTTGAAGAGTTTTAAAGTTTGTTTTATACATCTGGACCTAAGAACAACTAATTCACGCCCCCTCTCTGTTGTTCTAAATCATATTAACAATGTCTTATGTGTTCTTCTCTCAAGAATCAACCTCCTATATGTAGGAGATAAAGGGAGAAAGCCAAAGGGGCCGACTTGAATGATTAATCCAAGAAGGCCGACTCTAGGGCCCAAACAAATAATTCAATGCAAAAGTCAAATTCCATAAACAATAGATATTAAATATATTACATATTTAATATTAGAGGGTGGAAGCATTGTGTCTCATGTCTACAATTTTGACAGTCTCTGTAATGTCAGTGTTGAATATGTTAAATCTTATATATACATATATAATATTGATAGGTTACGTATATGATTCACACACACACACACACACACACATATATCCTCTTAGTATATACCTTTGAATATATCATCAAAAGATATTAATAAGATAAGAAGTGCATTTCCATGGTGCACTGTGTTACTATTCTAATTTCACCAACAACTTTTTTAATTTTGATAGTCTCCCTGGCATTCCTCATGACAGCCTAAAATTCATGTCAAAAATGGCCTATAAATGACTGTCAGTTGATTTTTCCCAATTTACTCCACCTTAGAACCTCTGGTTGGATTTAAATGAAAGCTAGGGACATGCCCCAACTCCCTATGAATTCAGATTGCAAAAATTTATCTATACAAGCTCGAGCAAGAACAAACACCAGTAAAAATACTTCAGAAACATGGTTTTGCTGATTCCAATTTGTAAAATTTCTTCATTATGGTAGCCTTGATTCTATGGTGTTAAATTTGATATCCTTATTACATCATTTAAAACCATTATTGGTCATTTCCCAATCCCCTAACCTAGGACCAAATCATGAGAAAGAAAAGGACATAACACAACCCTACCATGATTGGGCTTTGAGCATTTAATTTGCCAATTACTAATAGATTAAGAATATTATTACTATGCTTAATGTTCCATTTAAATGCATTTAACACAAAAAAAAATTTACAAAACTAAACCAATGACATGTTTACAACAAAGGTCTAATAGAACTCCCAATAATTCTTAAACATACGTTATCTAATATGATGAATTTTTAGACAATTAAGGTTGGAGTAGACATAGTTATTCATAGTTGTTTGTGTGGTACAAGGAAGATTTGGCTAGGTCAAATCTTCCTTCATGCTAGCAGTAAAAATTGACTAAACCTTTATTAAGAATTCATCATATTAGATAAAGTATATTTAAGAATTGTTGGGACTGGTCCTTTGGCGTGTATTAAACATAATAGAATTTTTAGCATATTATTATCATTCTATTTCTTTGTTGTTAACATGCCATTGGTTAAGTTTTGTAAATTTTTTTCCAGAAACAATCTGGCTAGAAACTATCTACACAATACTAGTTACTCCTTTGGTATCGCAAACAACAAAAACAACAAAGTTCTTGCATAAACAAGAAAAACTAATGTTTGGAAATGTTCCTACATTACCACCAAGAAAAGATCACATTCTAAACTTTCAAATCAATATGCTGGTGTTTCAACTATACCTACAGGATAGTGTACTCCAACCTTCTAACTGTCAAATCATTATGCTTTCAAATCAATTACCTATCGGCATATCCCTTGTGAGGGAGAGAAGCCAGACACATAAAGAACATGCACATAAACACGACAGGTGAAAAACTTAAATGGAATACACCAAGAAGTACCAAATGATGAATGCTCAATTGTTGTAATGGAAAAGCAATATCAGAACCATCCATTTCTAGAACTTGATTTTTCTATAGTCCTAATGATTTTTCTTATTTCTTGTCTGTGCTTAGTGATAGGATTTTGAACATTGTTGACATACTTAAATGGAATACATAATACCAAATGATGAATGCTCAATTGTTGTAATGGCAAAGCATCAGAACTGTCCATTTCTAAAATTTGATTTTGTATACTCTTAGTTATTTTTCTATAGTCCTAATGATTTTGAGAATTGTTGACAAAGAGTGTTTCTTTTTTTTATTATAGTATAAATGATTTTTCTATTGTCGTAATGATTTTTCTTATTTCTTATCTTTTGTCCCTTTTTTTATTTCCTATGTCTGTGCTTTGTGACAAGATTTTGTCACCTTCTTTTGATGGTATATTTCATTCACTCTATGTGGAATACTATTTTGTTCACTATTTTATTTCAGCTTGATATTTCTTTCATTTTTCATATACACAAAGACTGCACATGCTGATAAAAAAATGAGCTATCTGATTTAGGTTTACTTTTCATTATTGTAAATGGTTAATATTTTTGATGGTACTCCTTGGTGTATTCCATATAAAAATAATAAATGTAGTAGTGATGGTGTGGTGCATTATTGATATAGGCTCGATGACTCTTCTCAATGTGCCAAAATGTCAATGTGGTGGTGGGTAGTGTGTGTTGAAGACTTCAAAGACACAGAACAACCCTGGAGGACAATTTTGGTGCTGCCCAAATAGAAAAAAGGTTGCTAATGTGTATATATTTAATGTTTCTAATGTAAATACTATTTATTATATTATAAGAACTAATGTAGATTGGGCATCACAGGGAAATAATGGCTGTAGATACTTTAGTTGGGTTGATGACAACTCATTTGCATCTATCTACCCATCTCCACTTATCTGCAATGAAGGATTTGAGTGCAAAACATGTCAGGCTAGGGAAAATGCTGAAATTATATTTTTACGATGCCTTCTCTATATTGTAATCGCATATCTTTGTTGCGACAATATGCAGAGATGAGCTCAGGAATTAGTCAGTTTAGTATTTTCATATTGTAAGTAATATTTTAATATGGATATGGTGTAACTTCTCTTTGCCTCAAGTGCGCATATATATGGTTTACATCTTTTTTTACAATAATTCTTCATGTCTATGGCTCAGGTGAGCCCCAATCTGCTATCAATCACATGATTTAACGTATAGTGTTTTCTTGGTTATTCCATTTGTTCCTTGATACATCAATTAGACCACACCCACTCCACTTCACATGGATGTCTTTGAAATAAACTCCTAACTCTAATAAACTGACTATAACTACTAACTAACCTTATAAAACAATAGCAGCCAAGAATGATCGCTTGCCAACATCTTCTGAATAAAAGGTCCTTGAGAGATCAATCAATCAAGATGAGTGGATGAGGATGATGAGATGGGGGAAGTGGAGTTGAATCCTGATGAAAAGGAAGCTCTGGCTACAATTAGGAAGAAGAAGAAGATGCTTATTATGGAACACAGATTAAAGAAGAGTACTACAGAGAGCAGGCCTACCGTACCAAGGAAGTTTGACAAGAACAAGGAATATGGCTTAAATAGAATGGAAAGACATCTTTCTAGCCTGGGCTTGGATCCTTCAAAAACTAGCTTGATAATAAATGAAGTAGATGAGAGCTGAGCAATTAGCTTCCCAAGAAAATTCTCATAAATGTACTCTGCATACCCCAATTCTTGTGCCCTCTATGCTAATGCAAGATAAGGGTAGGAGGAGCAAAGGAATGGTACACCCAACCTAAACCACCTTGCTCAACAACACATGGAAGCAACAACAACATAGTAGGAGAGAGAAAATGCAAGATCATTCATATATTAACTCAAATTGATTCATACAAGAGGCTACCGAACTAAGTCAGCCTTTAGATCCACAATCAATGGAAGGAACAGTTAGATTTGGGACCACATGCTTCCTAAGGATGGATACCAGCATTAAATCTATGACCCATAATCAATGCACAAGTTAGCCTCAATAGAAACTCAAAAGAAACCCGTTGGTAAGAAAAGCCAAATGAGGGCCAGGGAAAATTACCAAGCGCCAAAGAGATAACCAACCAACACCCGCGAACAAAGGAAATTGAGCAACATCGAACTAACTCGATCAAAGTAGGAACCAAGCAACACAAACAAACTCAACTCTATTTTTGGTGACATAGGATTGCCAAGGACCTGAGATGCTCCTGCATCAGACACCTGGGGTTATTTGAAAATGATTCTCCAAATCATTTGGTAGGTATGATCTGAGCTACATCCAACTCAGACTATGAAATCCATGAACTGTCTTCAATCAGTTTGTTCTTCCACTTTACCAGATATTCCATATACTATTTACCTCTTGTACTTCTACCAATTCTTTGTTCCAAAATATGCTCAACTTCTTCATTCTATTTCTTAGGATATTCCATCAGTACTATCATGTCTTCTTCAGGTTCATGAAACTCATACAAATCAGTAATGTTGAAAATAGGTGATATATCCATGTCATCAGGTAACTCAACTTCATATGCATTTCCACTATCAAATTTTCTCAAAATCTTGCAAGGTCCAAACTTCTTCATCTTCAGGTTCCCATATGTTCCAACAGGAAATCTACCTTTTCTCAAATGAACCATCACTTCATCACCAACATTGAAAGTCTTATGTCTTCTTGATCTATCAACTCTGTCTTTGTATTTTTTATTACTCTTTTCCAGTTTCAGCTTCACATCTTCATGCAATGTCTTCATGTACTCAACGAATTTTTCTCCTTTAGGAATTCTCTTTCTTTCATCATCAATGTCTCTCAAATCAGATATACCTCTCGGTTGTATGCCATTCACAATCTCAAATGGTGTTTTTCTAGTACTTCTATTCACTGAATTATTATATGCAAACTCTTCTTGTGCCAACACAAAATCCCAATTACCTGGTGTGTCTCCAACTAAACATCTCAAAAGATTTCCAAAACTTCTATTCACAACTTCTGTCCATCCATTGGTTTGTGGGTGAAATGGACAACTATATTTCAACTCAGTATTGAACTTTCTCCAAAGATTCTTCCAAAAGTATCCAACAAATTTACTGTCTTAGTCAGAGATAATACTCCTTGGTAATCCATGCAATCTAAAAATTTCCTTAAAGAAAAGATCTGCTACATGTACTGCATCTAATGTCTCTCTACAAGGTATAAAGTGTGCCATTTTAGAAAATCTATCCACAACCACAAATATAGAATCATTACCTCTTACTATCTTCTTTAAGCCAAGAACAAAATCCATACTGATGTCAATCCAAGGTTTCTTAGGTACAACAATTGGTGTATACAATCTAGTATTCTGACTAACTCCTTTTGCAACATGAAAAACTCCACAACTTTTCACAAATTTATGAACATCTTTATACAACTAAGGCCAAAAGTATTTCTCCCTAAGAAAACTCCATGTCTTATCAACACCAAAATGTCCAGCCAAACCACCACTATGTTTCTCTTTTATCAAATTAGTTCTCATAGGTCTTCTCGGTATACACAACTAAGTACCTTTAAACAACATACCTCCTTACATAAAATATTCATCCCATTTAGTACTATGTTTATCTTGAATAGGTGCTCTGCACTTTCTCCATGGCTCAAAAAAATTAGGATCAAATTCATAAGAATCTCTCATGTCATCAAAGCCTAAAATTCCAATTTTCATCTCGGTCATCAAAGATCTCCTTCTACTCAATGCATCAGCAACTCAGTTAGTGACTCCACTCTTATGCTTTATCACAAATGTATAACTCTACAAATAATCAACCCATTTCATATGTCTCTGATTCAACTTATTCTAACTACCCAAATACTCTAAAGCCTTATGATTGGTATACAACACAAATTCACTCAGTATCAAATAATGTCTCAATTTCTTTGGTGCTTGAACAATAGCATAGAATTCTTGATCATACACAGAATATTTCCTTTTTGCATCATTCAAATTTTCACTAAAGAAAGCAATAGGTTTACCTTCTTGACTCAACACGGCTCCAATTGCACTTCCACTTGCATCACATTCCACTTGAAAAACCTTATTGAAATCAGGCAATGCCAAAATAGACAATTCAACAACCTTCTACTTCAGAGTCTCAAAACTTTTATCAACTCCATGTGTCCACTTGAATTCTCTTTTGTCTCCTCTCATAGTCTTAGTCATAGCATTACAAATTGAACTGAAATTTCTTATGAACTTTTGGTAAAAACTTGACAAACCATGAAATGACCTTACTTCACTAGCATTCATAGGTGTAGGCCAATTCAAAATAGCTTCAACCTTTTCAGGGTCCATTTTCAAACCATTAGCTGAAATCACAAATCCCAAATACACAATCTCCTCTTTCATGAATGAACACTTTTTTAGATTTATCAACAACTTTTCTTCTTTCAATCTCTACAAAACTTGTCTAACATGAAACAAATGTTCTTCTCTGGTCTTACTGAATATCAGAATATCATCAAGATATACAATCAAAAGCTTACCCAAGGATTTCTTCAAAACTTCATTCATAAACCTCATAAAAGTACTTGGTGCATTAGTTAAACCAAAAGGCATAACCAACCACTCATACAAACCTTCTTTTGTCTTGAAAGTAGTATTCCATTCATCACCTTCTTTGATTTAGATATGATGATACCCACTTTCCAAATCAATCTTGGTAAAATAGTTTGCTTCAGTCAAACTATCCATTATATCATCCATTCTCGGTATAGGAAACCTATACTTCACTATTATCTTATTGATCACTCTGGAATTAGTACATATTCTCCATTCTTCATTCTTCTTAGGTGCCAATACCATAGGTACTACATAAGGACTCAAACTTTCTCTGATCAAACCTTTCTCCAGTAACTCTTGAATCTGTCGGTTCAATTCTTGATTCTTGGTAGGTGTCAACTGATGAGGTGCCTTGTTCGATAAACTAGCTCCAGTGATTAGATCCATGCAATGATTAATGCTTCTTTTTAGTGGAAAACCATTAGGTACATTATCAGAAATGATTTCACTATACTCGGTAAGTAATTTATCAATATCCTCAAGGACATTATCCTCTATTTTATTACTCGGTTTGTCAGGAATCATAGCAAAACATACATCATTTCTCTCCAAATCCTTAACAAACTTTCTTCCTTCCATCAAGAAAACTTTCACAGATGTGCACACATTACTAACAGGTTCTTCCATCAAAGGTAACAAGATTTTTTTCTTTCCATCAGCCAAAATAGTATACTTATGTAATCTCCCATCATATATAGCATTTCTATCATATTGCCAAGGTCTACCCAACAAAATATGACAATAATCCATAGGCATGATATCACATAACACCTTATCATAGTATTTTCCAATATTCAAATTCACATAACATTGTTCACTTACCAGGAGTGTATGCTCATCTTTGATCCATGAAATCTGATAGGGCTTCGAATGTTTCAACCTTTCCAACTGCAACTTTGTGACCATCTCTTTAGATGCCAAATTCTCCAAGCTACCACTATCAATGATTACCTTCCAAACTTTGTCAGAAACTCTACATCTGGTCTTGAACAAACTTTTCCTTACGAGATCTTCCTTTTTACTTTCATTCCACAATGCTCTTCTTACCATCAAGTTATTTTCCTTATTAGGGTCATTCGATGACTCTTCTTGCACCAAAGCATTCCTACTATTACCAACCTTCTTACTTGCATGTGTACACTCAAATGATCTATGTCCTTCTTCTCCACAATTATAACAAGTTACTTGGAAAATTCCTCTATTATAACCACCTCAGTAGTTACTGCCTCTGCCTCTAGATGAACTTTCACCTTTCCACTCGGTCTTGCCTTTATCTACGGTTGTCTTTTCTGGTTCAGATATACTATTTTCACCATAAGATCTACCTCTTCCTCTAGGGAATCTACCACCCCTACCTCTTTGTCTTTGCTCATGTCTCTTGGTCAATTTCTCCTCAGATTTCAATGCAAATTAATAAGCCTCTTCAATGTTCTCTAATTTGACCAAACTGATTTCTTCTTGGATGGAACTCTCAAACCATTCAGGTATCTAGCAATTCTTTCCACATCATCTTCATCATGTCTAGATCTGATATCTAATCTATAGAATTGCTCAGTATAATCCTTTACCAAGCTATCTTTCTACCTTAAACTTTGCATTCACCTAACTAGGTTAATCTGATAATCACAAGGTAAGAACGTTCCTTTCAATTTATTCACCATTTTACTCCATACCTTGATTTTGTCTTTGCCTTTCCTCTTTTTGTCTAGTTGTAGATGTTCCCACCATAAGGATGCATGAATTTTCAACTTTGTGCTTGCAATTTTCACTTTCTTGCCTTCAGGTACATTTTCATACTCAAAATACTTTTCTATCTTTGTGATCCAATCCACCAATTCATCAGAATCCAACTTTCCACCATACTCAGGAGGATTAAAGTGTGGTGTAGAATTCAGACTTGTCAAAGCCTTCAAGAATCTTTCCTCACCCTGATCCATCACAAGTGTAGGTTTTACATCACCTTGTTCTACTTCAATTTCATAATCACTAACATCTTCAAGATGTCTTCCTCATCTCTAGGTTGTTTCAAAAACTTCCAATCTAGTAGCAATTTGTCTCAACATGTCTGCCAATCTTGGATCCACATCTCACCTCCCATGAACCATCTTGAAAACCCTCTACAACTGTAGGTCAGATCACAATCTGCTACCCCACAATAATTCAAATAGGGCTTCAAAAGAAGGAACCTTCAAATCTAGATTCACAAACCTAGATCCAGATCTAACCTCACTCTGATACCACTTGATGCAAGAGTAGGGAAGGAGGGGCCAAGGAATGGAACACCTAACCTAAACCACCTTGCTTAACAACATGTGGAAGCAACAACAACATAATGGGAGAGAGAAAATGCAAGATCATTCATATATTAACTCAAATTGATTCATACATGCTGGGTTGTAAGGCCTTCCCAGTTTCAGCCAAATATTACAATGAATTACATAAGTCCTCAAACATGCGAGGATCTATGAACAATCTCAATCTTCTACCTTCTATCTTCTATCCAAAACTGACTCCTAAAATCTAAGCAAACAACTACATTTATACAAGAGGCTACCGAACTGAGTCAGCCTTTAGATCCACAATCAACAGAAGGAACGGTCAGATCTAGGACCACACACTTCGTAAGGATGGATACCAGCATTAAATCCATGACCCATAATCAATTCACAAGTTGGCCTCAACAGAAACTCAAAAGAAACCCTTCGATAAGGAAAGCCAACTGAGTGCTAGACAAGCATCACTGAGTGCTAGGGAAAATTACTGAGTGCCAAAGAGATAACCAACCAACACTGGCAAACAAAAGAAACTGAGCAAAACTAAACCAACTCGGTCAAAGCAGGAACCAAGCAACACAAACAAACTCAACTCTTTTTTTGGTGACATGGGATTGCCAAGGACCCAAGATGCTCCTGCATCATGTGTGTACTCAAAGGATATATTTGAAAAAACAATGGTAAGGTTAACCTTACCCTTGTTTCAAATATATCATTTGGGTACACACAGAGGGCATAGGAATTGGGGTACACAGTGCATTTATGAGATTTTTCTTGGGAAGCTAATTTCTCATTTGTCATCTACTTCATTATTATGAAGCTAATTGCTGAAGGATCCAGGCCTAGGCTGGAAAGATGTCTTCCCAAACACATAAAAAATATGCATATAAACATGACAACTAAGAAACATAAATGTAGATTTCACAATAGCTGAGAAACATAATTATAGGCATCATGGTCATAATTTTTTGGAGACAACGTAATTGAGTTGTATATCTAGACGATGGAGAGAAACTTCTACTCCTCTGATTCCAAGTTGACACTATGGGATCCAAAGACCATAGATAAGGAATAAATTTAGAGAGTGAAGGAGGGCCATAACAACCAAAATGATACAGGATGAACCTCAAGTTAAATGAGGCAACTACAAACATTTTAATAGATTTTTATTATTAAATAATGAAATTTTCATATACTAGTGTTCTAAGCCCCCTCATTACATGATTTATTATTGTAAGCCCCCTCTAACTTACACATCTAGAAAATGAAACTACAACCTATTGGGATTGAGACAAACCTTATAAAAAAATAGAAGCTAAGAAGGATCGTTTGCCAACATCTGTTGAATACATCTGTTGCTCATGAATACAAGGTCCTCCAATAGATGTATTCAACAGATGTTGGCAAGTGATCCTACTTAGTTGTTGTTGTTTTATAAGGTTTGTCTCAATCCCAATAGGTTGTAGTTTCATTTTCTAGATGTGTAAGTCAGAGGGGGCTCACAATAATAAATCATGTAATGAGGGTTCTTAGAACACTAGTATATGCAAATTTCATTATTTAATAATAAAATTTTATTAAAATGTTGGTAGTTGCCTCATTTAACTTGAGGTTTGTCCTACATTATTTTTTCATTATGGCCCTCCTCCACTCTCTAAATTTATTCCTTATCTATGATCTTTGGATCCCACAATGTCAACTTGGAACCGAAGGAGCAGAAGTTGCTCTTCATCGTCTGGGTATACCACTCAATTACGTTGTCTCCAAAAAATTGTGACCATGATGCCTACAATTATGTTTCTTAGCTATTGTGTCCCAGGACCCCTTATGACCCTTTACGACCATTTACGATCCCTAAGAATACATCTTAGAGGTCTTAAAATGTCGTAAAGGGTCATAAGAAGCTCCTAGGAGGGGCCAGATGAGCTTCCACCTTCACGTGGTTGGCCCTGTTAAGTAGAGAATGTTATAATCTTCTCGAAACAAAGAGAATCTCAATAATTTAAGGTCTCAGTCCACGGACAAATTAAATTAGACTTCCTATCCAAATTGGTACATTGATGAGAATCAATGATGGGATGGAGTTTTTAGATTCTAAGAAGACATATATGTAGTGGAGGCTAGAAGGGATTTTTTTGGAGATTTTCTAGATGTGGAGATTTGCTAGAGTGGCTATATACATACGAGGGTTTCCAGATTGAGTACCAATGTAGAGATGATGATTCAGTAACCTATGTCTATAAAACCTTCACAAATATGTCCTCTTAACAATTCTGTGCATATTGACTAGGTATACAACTCAATTATTGGTTATTGAAAGGACACTGTGCATTCGAGTAGTTTAAACTAATCCATTATGGAGTTTTTGCACATGGTATCAAGGGTGAGAATTTTTTTGTTACAATGGAAAAGCTTATTTAATGGGAATAAGTTTATTTAAGAGGGAGAACTCTTTATTTTATGGATCCAATCTTAATGAAAAAGAATATGCTATATTAGTATTTGTGTTTAGACTCAATATTGTTGTGACTTAATTTCTCAATATAGTTCAAATCATATTATATCAAAGTATGTTATTAAGCATTTGGTGTTGTTGCAATCTTTGGATATATGAAAAGTCCTATGTCAAGAAAGTGATTTATCTTTATCTTAGTTTATGTAGTATTGAAAAAAATGAGTGGGTTGGACATTAGTGGTGGATCTATTCTCTTATCAGTCTTCATAATACCTTTGGTAGTTATTCTTTCTTGTAACTCTCCTTAATCGGTGTGCATATATTTGAGAGCAATCTTTTCCATGGTTTTTCCCTTTACAAGTGCTTCCACATAAGTCTAGTATTTCTTATGTTTATGTTTTCTATTATTTTGAGGAAAGATGTACATGTGGAAATAAATTGGGAGATTGGTTTTAGATATAATCTTTAAGTATTATTTTTGGCATAGCTGTAGATTGATTAGTCATCTGCTATGAATGGCATTGAAATATTGTGAGGCTTATTCTTTCTTTTGTTCAGACTCAAGAAAATCTTTAGAAGTGGAAAGTTTTATTGAAAGGTTAATGACCTCGAGAAAGAACATGTTTGTGTGAAATAAGATAGAAAATGTGTGACTATTTGTAAACAACAGTGACATAATATTGTTGTGCTTAATTTGATAATATTTAAAAAATAAAATAAAAAATTCTCGCTTTTTCGACGCCAAAAGAATAGAAATATCGATGAGAGTTCTATATACTCAACATTTATTCTGATGATTTCTAGTCACAATTTCGACAATAGTAGATGACTCTTCTAACCAACGTTGGTTGTAGAGATAAACGGTATAGCTGATAATTCTTCTTGGTTGAAGCGATTATTTCAACATCATTTTCGTTGATAATTCAACCATTGCTGACATTGCAATTTCGACGAAGGTTTGATGTGTCGTATTATTGATGAAAAAAATTTGACAACTGTTATGGTCGAGTGGTCAACCAATTTGCATCTAAAAATTGACTAAACCTTGTCGAAAAACAAGCTAAAATTTACTAGTGCCTTTTCAATGAACTTTTGAGATCCGCGAGAAAAATTTATGTCAGAGTTGTTTTGGGTCAAGGACAACCTTTAGTGAGGGGTAGGATCCTACCCCGAGGTAAGATCTTGTCCCACTATCTAGGTCAAGGATGACTTGCTTCCAGAAAGACAAAATTTTTCTGGGTTTTCTCTTTTACGATTTTATGGTCCTAGATCTGGTTGTAGAATTTCTTGAGACTATACATAGGCATCAAAAAATAGGTATTTCTAGATTTGTTCCATTATGAGGTATGTATCTTATCTTGTCTGATTTTCAAGCATTTCCAAATTCACACTACTTATTCAATTCCAACTCAAGCATACAAATGAATAGTGAGGAATGTTAGATGCATTGTTAAAGCTCCCATTTTTCACCTATTGAAAACCATATAGTGCCTTGTGTATTTTACATACCGTGTCCTTGTTAGTATTCTCAATGAATCCTTCAGGTTGTTCAATCTAAACTTATTTTTCAAGAATTCTATTAAAAAAATGTAGACTTAACATCCATTTGATAAAATTTGAAACCTTTATAAGAAGCACATGCAAGTAAAATTATCATACCTTCTAATCTAGAAATAAGAGAAAATGTCTCACCATAATCAATACCTTTTACTTGTGCATACCCTTTACATACAAGTCTAGATTTATTCCTTGCCACATATCTATTTTTATTTAGTTTATTCTTGAAAATCCACTTTTTACCAATAACATTATTTTCCTTAGGTCTCAGTATCAGTGACCAAGTATTGTTCTTTTCAATCTGATCAATCTCTTCTTTCATTGCATTAATTCAATCTTCATTTTCAAGTGCATCCTTGATTAGTCTTGGCTCAAATTCAGAAAACAAACATGTATTGTCTCTCAACTTACTTCTTGTCATGACTCCTTCATTCTTGTCTCCAATAATTTTTCTCGATGAGTGGTGTCTTCTCACATATTTTTCTAAAATAGGATCGGTAGAATGTGACAATCCTTTATTTTCAAGATTTTCTTCTCTCCATGGAGGCTCAACTGGTTCCCTAGTTTCTTCTTGCATCTAAGGTAGAGTACCAAAAATCCCTTCCTATACATATACAAATCTTTGATAATCTCTTGGTTCCTTTTTTCTATCTTCTTCATTCCTTTCTAGAAACTCATCAATCCTTACATTTTTGCTTTCCATAATTTTGATAGTGGCCCTATTTAGACATTTATAATTTTTTTCTCTTTATGGAGTATCCTAGGAATATACCTTCATCTCCTTTAGAATCAAACTTTCCATTCCTAGTATCTTTTAGAATATAACACCTACTTCCAAAAATTTTAAAGTAGCTAACATTCGATGTACGTCCATACCAGAGTTCATAAGGAGTTTTATTTGTACCTTTCTTCAATTGTACTCAATTGAGGGTGTAAACAATAGTACTAATGGCTTCTCTCCAGAATGTTTGTGAAACCTCTTTCACAATCAACAATGTTCTAGCACAATTAGCTATTGATTTGTTCCTTCTACATAGAGATGAAATAGTATCCACCCTAAAATGTATGGGGTAAATATGAGATCTATTTCTCACTCCAAATTCCCAAAGGAGAGATCCAAATTGATCAACCAAAAGGTTAATACACAATTGAATAAATCTATGGAGAATATGAAATAGGAAGAAAACCTTATATTTCCCTATAAAGGAAATGTGTTTGAAATATGAAATAATTGAAAGGCAAGTACTAACCTCAAAATAGGGAAAATCTAGAAAATGTTGATTTCTGGTGGCTATGTGTAGTTTCAAGCAATTATGCAACCTGTTTCGAACTGGAAATGCCGAGACAAAGAAAACCCAGAAAACTTTTATCTTTCTAATAGCAGGTAGTCTTTGACCCTGATATGAAGTCAAAGGCTACATTAATATTCTGAAGGTCAAATTTGATTTTTTTCATAGATCTTAGAAGTTTTCCAAAAAGGGTATCCAAATCCAATTTCAAATCTGTAGTTTTGCACCTCTACCTATGAGAAAAAGAGGGTTTTTGTTGTTTGTTTGAGGGGTTTGTCTTGGTCAAGCCCTAGTTTGGAATCAACCTTAATATTGAAATTGAAATGAGAATGCTAGCAAGTAGTAGAAGTAGATCTAACAATGAAGCTATGCAATTCGATAGATATGTAATCGTATTTTGAATGTAAACAAATATATTGATATGAAAGCTTGAACAACACAATGACAAATGTAAATCAAAACTATGAAAGTAAATGAAAAACCTCCATGATTGTATTCTTGAAATCCACCTTGAGGAAAGAATGAATAGACCTTAGAAGATGAACAAAGGATCTTGAAGGAAGATCACACCATCATAATGGCTAGATCTAGGGTTTAAATGATGAATCTTGCATGCTTGAGCCAAATCCCTTCAAAGGCTTGAATGCTTAAATCCTTGATCTTCAATACTTGAATGGATTTCCAAAACTTGATCACCAATGTCTCCTTGAGAGTGCTTGATGCATGAAGGAATGAGATGTGAATGATGGATGATCTCACAAAACTTGATGGAGAAAATGAGAGAGGAAGGCTTCCTTTTATAGTGATTTAGGGCACAAACCTCTAGAGAAGGCCGACATTGGGGAATTAAATCCCAATTAACCTTAACCCCTAGAAATGGACCCATATTAAATTTAATTTAAGGATTTACCATTCTGAAACCCGAAATGGCTGACTCGGAAGCTGGAAAAAAAATATTTCTGAAACCCGACACCTGCAAATTAGAAAATCTTGAAATTTGAAATCTGGATCAAGGACGAGGTAGACCCAACCCTAGGTCAAGGTCAAGGTCATCCCTAACCTAGGTCAGGGTTGAGGTCGACTTTGACCTTGAGGTCATAAACCTTAGGACCTTAGTCCATAATGCCAAGAAATGCAGAAATAAAGTGAAATCAGGTGGAGAGAGAAGTAGAATGGGGGAAGAAAGCCAGATTCAAGAAAAAACCTGATTAAGGTGCTTCACATGACCCTAGACTACTTACTCGGAGGGCTAAATGCTCTTAACATGGAAGTGCTTCCATTTTAAGAGTATGGACTTGATGCAAACTCTTGGTAAAGGAGAAGAGAGAAGAGATCCCAGTGGATTTGAAATGAGATAGAATGACACTTAGCTAGGGACACAAGCCCCCAAGCTAAGGATTCTAACTCAACATACACACACGAGGGTGCAAAAATAGAAAGGAAAAAGACACAAAAGAGGGGTTAGTACTAAACAAACCCAAATCAACTAGCATAAGAAACCTTGCTAAAACACATTTCTCATACTAATATCGTATTTGGAAAGCTATCATAAAAGCATAGATGATTACATAATAAAGACAATAGCAACACTATAAATAACATAGCTTCATGATCCTATCCTACTAGCATGAAAGTGAAAAGAGAGAAAGGGAAAAGAGTGATTACCTCACCTAGTAAGATGCCCACCTTACCATGAATCAGCCTGGAGGGAGAGCCCAACAGGCTCACCCATAAACTGTGCTTGTAATTTTAATGCATCTTCTGATGGCTTCTAGAATACCCATAGATCCAACTTCTTGTATCACTATGAATATGAAAATGCATGTCTCCTCAGGATTTAGCAACTTATGTGCATTACCTTCAGAAGATTTAACATATAGATGCATGTCTTTTCAGGATTTAGCAACTTATGTGCGTTACCTTCCAAGATTTAGCATGTTGAAAATTTTGAAAAATGTGTGTCTCCCTAGGATTTAGCAACTTATGTGCGTTACCATCAGAAGATTTAGCATAAAGATGCATGTCTTTTTAGGATTTAGCAACTTATGTGCATTACCTTCCAAGATTTAGCATGTAAAAAATCAAAAACTATAGTACAAGGGAGACCCTATATATGCCCCCCTTCTTATCGTGGCAGTCTACTAGACATGATAAGGAAGAGGAAGATGATACCTACTTCACAATGCAAGGAGATATCATGTTTACAACAATGTATACCATATTCTTAGTGAGGGATATTGAGCCCTACATCCAAGAGTATAGATAATCATGAAAAGAATATGTCACTCATGGAAAAAGGATCCTCAAAGAAAAATATCTTATTGTATGCAAATTAGTTGAATACTATTCTAAATGATAAATTAACTATTTTAAGATTAATAAATCTATCTAATTAGAAAATTACAATGAAGAATACAATCAAAATGAAGCTAAAATAACAGTTTACCTTCACCTACCATGTAGCTTGTCTCCATTACTCTCCTAGCCTTGATTTCTTGAAGATGTTGAGCTCTCAGATTTCCAAATGAAGCCTTTTCCCAAGATTCTACCAAAGTGTGGAGATTTGATGATGAATGCAAGGAAGCTTAAAGCTTGATTATGCAACTAATGGATGGAATGCAAGATGGATTTGATGATAATATGGATACTTGAATGCTTTTAGAATGCTTGGATGCTTGATTGCTTGATTGCTTGAGTGCCTATTACAAAAATACCTATTAGCTCACAAAGGGGAAATTAGGCTCCTTTTATAGATTTTTGGAGGATCTAGGCCTAGGTGGCACAATCCTATGGTTGAGAATGAAAGGTGGAAGTTCCTAGGGCTGGGATTGACTTGGTTGAAGGAGTTGAGAGAAAGGGGGATGTAGTTGGAATGTGAGAGGGAGAATAGGGATGTTGTTCCTCTCACATTGACATGGAGGAGAACAAGGTGGAAGGGAAAGACACATGTCAAATGTCTCTCAAAGACCCAAGAGAGAAAGAGGGAGAGACCTTTTCCTCATGAGGACTCTTTGTACAAGTGTCCCATGAGTCACCTTTGACCCTTAGAGGTGGCTTGAGAAGCCCCTTAGGAATAGGTATTGTCTCTTGACTTGATTTAAGAGAAGACATGTGGTCATGAGACCAAGTCTTATGAGGCCACATAGCCCTTAAGAATAGGACATGTGTGGGTGAGGATAATTATCAATAAATAATTAATAGTTATTATTTATTTTAGTCAAAGTGATGTGTCAAGTGACTAGGTAGGTGAGGTTGACTAGGGGACTTAGTCATATTTAGGTGATTGTGTATTTAATTAATCACTTTAATAGGACTAATTAGAAGACCTAGGATAGAGGAATAAACTATAGTGAATTTACTAAATAAATTGAATAATTTATTTAATAAATAGAGTAATAATTATTAATTAAATAATAAATATTTAATTAATTTATCAAGTCAATATTAATTAAATAATAAATATTTAATTAATTAATGAAGCCATTTTAAGTGTATACACTTATCAACAAGACCCCCACCAAAGAGGAGTGCTTTATATAAAATATCATCTTTCAAAAGGTGAGAATAAAGATTCAATCACCAATCCCCCCACAAAAAAGAGGAAATGGAATCTTTGGAATGAAGGAAACAACTCTAACACCAAAGCAAGGGTGGGAGTTTATAAAGAACATAATTTGCAACATAGAGAAGAAGTGACAACTTAGGACAACAACTTCTCATATAAGAAAGTTATCCATAGTCAAAACATCTATCAATATGATGAAATAATATTGCAATATAAACAAATAACACTAAGCTAAGGAAAGCAGTTCCCTAGAAAAAGAGAAAGAAGGAGGTACCTTTCCCCCCAAGGATAGAGACAAGGGATATCTTTGTAAAACAAAGGTCTTAGGAAATATATCTTGAGTAAGCATAATGCAAAACCACAGAAAAATAGGAGAGCAAGAATACCAATTAAGCTCAAGACATAATATATGCTAAAAGCCTAATGGATCCTAGGAGACTAGATGAAGATACACCTCTTGTCCCCCAATCATGAGACAAGAGGGAAATAAAATCTACATTATATTAGGAGGGGAATCCCCTATATCAAAATTATGAAGGAATTGTAAAACTGCACAAGAGTGAGATATAATTCCTAAAGCAGCTCCTTCTCTAACAAATAACTTGAAATATTTACAATCAACAAGTAAATGTGTGTTGCTATAATGAAAAGGACATTTATATTTGTAGAAAGCATCTATCAGCATAGGTCTAAAGATTTCTTTCTTGGAATTCATTAGTTCAACATATACCTTCTTCACCACTTCTTGACGAGTATTAGGGTTATCTAATACAAGTGTGGGGAGAAGAATGTGAAGAGGAGGATGATGTTTATCATCACCTACCTTGACTTGAGATTTTGAACAACCAACACCATACATATCTAGTTTAGGGGGTATATGAATTGGAAACCTAATACCGTGCTTATTAACTCCAAGCCCTAAACCTTTATAACCTTGTTTAGTCACCATATTATATCTAGTAGTGTACACATTATGTAAAGATTCTACATGAGGTGATTGTTTATCATGTTCATGAGTAAAGGTTGTATAAGTTGGGATAATAGGTTTTGAAGAAGTTTCTTTACCCTTTCCTTTAATATCATTATGCATTGGATGAGAAGGTAAATTAAAGAAATCTTGCACATCCGCATCCTGAACTATATCTTGAATCCCATCATAAGTACGGGAAGAGTGAGGATGAACAGATGGAGAATTAGGTATCAGATTAGGATTAGGAAGATTAGGATTAGGATTAGGATTGATAGGATCAGGATTAGGATTGATAGGATTAGGATTAGGAAGATTAGCATATGGTGTATCATCTACCAAATTATTCACATAATCCAAAAGATTAATAAGGTTACCACATAAATCTTTAATGAAGGTTTTGAATGTAGGAAGACTAGTGTCAATCAACTTCACAAAAGCATAGGCAAGAGAAAAGTGAAGGGTCATCAACATAATGAAGTGAATAATACTCTCATAAACATCATAGGTATTGTAAAGAGATGCTAAAAGAAGGGTAATAAGGAACATGACCATAAACCAAAGCATCTTAACAATTTCCATAGTAAAATGCAATGCAAGAAATTTTTTTATATTTTATTGAATATGTAGATTTTTTTGTATGTTTGAATTTTAAAATGCAAGAGCATAAACTAGATATAATCTAAATGCAAGAAAAGATCTAAAATCTAACACAATAGGGCATCTAATTCCACAAAAGAAAAGGGGTAAGTATGTCGGGTTCACAAAAATGAATAGAGGTGAAATAGTATCCACCCTAAAATGTATGGGGGAAATATGAGATCTACTTCTAAATCCAAATTCCCAAAGGAGAGATGCAAATTGATCAACCAAAAGGTTAATGCACAATTGAATCAATCTATGGAGAATATGAAATATGAAGAAAACCTTATATTTCCCTATAAAAGAAATGTGTTTGAAATATGAAATAATTGAAAGGCAAGTACTAACCTCAAAATAGGGAAAATCTAGAAAATATTGATTTCTGGTGGCTATGTGTAGTTTCGGGCAATTCTGCAACTTATATCAGACTAGAAATGTCGAGATAAAGAAAACCCAGAAAACTTTTATCTTTATAACAGCAGGTAATCTTTGACCCCGATAAAAGGTCAAAGGCTACATTAATATTCTGAAGGTCGACTTTGATTTTGTTCACAAATCTCAGAAGTTTGTTGAAAAGGGTATACAAATCCAATCTCAGATCCGCAGTTCCACACCTGTACCTATGAGAAAAAGAGGGGTTTTTTTTGTTTGTTTGAGGGGTTTGCCTTGGTCAAACCCCAGTTTGGAATCAACCTTAATATTGAAATTGAAATGAGAATGCTAGCAAGTAGTAGAAGTAGATCTAACAATGAAGCTATGCAGTTTGATAGATATGTAATCGTCTTTCGAATATAAACAAATATATTGATATGAAAGCTTGAACAAAACAATGACAAATGTAAATCAAAACCATGAAAGTAAATGCAAAACCTCCATGATTGTATGCTTAGAATCCACCTTGAGGGAACAATGAATGGACCTTAGAAGATGAACAAAGGATCTTGAAGGAAGATCACACCATCATAATGGCTAGATCTAGGGTTTAAATGATGAATCTTGCATGCTTGAGCCAAATCCCTTCAAAGGCTTGAATGCTTGAATCCTTGATCTTCAATACTTGAATGGATGATTGCTTGAGAGAGAACTTGATTGCCAAAACTTGATCACCAATGTCTCCTTGATAGTACTTGATGCATGAAGGAATGAGATGTGAATAATGGATGATCTCACAAAACTTGATAGAGAAAATGAGAGAGGAAGGCTTCCTTTTATAGTGATCTAGGGAACAAACCTCTAGAGAAGGCCGACATTGGGGAATTAAATCCCAATTAACCTTAACTCCTAGAAATGGACCCATATTAAATGTAATTTAAGGATTTACCATTCTGAAACCTAAAATGATCGACTCGAAAGTGGGAAAACAAATATTTCTAAAACCCGACACCCAGAAATAAGAAAATCTTGAAATCTGAAATCTAGGTCAAGGATGAGGTAGACCCTGCCCTAGGTCAAGTTTTAGGTCATCCCTAACCTAGGTTAGGTTCAATGTCAACTTTTATCCTCAAGGTTGACTTTGACCTTGAGTTCAAAAACCTCAGGACCTCAGTCCATAATGCCAAGAAATGTAGAAATAAAGTGAAATTGGGTGGAGAGAGAAGCAGAATGGGGGAAGAAAGCCAAATATGAGAAAAGACCTGATTAAGGTTCTTGACATGACCCCAGACTACTTATACGGAGGGCTAAACACTCTTAACATGGAAGTGCTTCCATTTTAAGATGATACACCTTCTTTTAGCTATGCTATTTTCTTGTGGAGTTCTCAGTGTAGAGACTTGTCTTTTGATTCCATTCTCACTATAGAAGACAGTAAATTCATCAGAGATAAATTCACCTCCTCTATTTGATCTTAAACATTTTAGTTTTATACATGTTTCCTTCTCAACTCTTTCCTTCTACCATTTAAATATTTAGAATGCATCGAACTTTTCTTTTAGAAACATTTCTAACATCATTCTTGAGTAGTCATCAACAAACAAAATGAAATACCGATCACCATAATAGATTTGTATCCTCATAGGGCCACAAAGATTAGTATGAACTAATTCCAATATACTAATAGATGAGTAAGACTTTCTTGAGAAACTTGATTTTGTCATCTTACCAATCTGACATTCCTTACACATAAATTTATCAAGCTTTCTCAATTTCAATAAACCTCTGACTCTATTTTTATTTCTAAATTTGGTCATGTTATCAAAATTTACATGATAGAGTCTTTTATGCCATAACCATAAATCCTCAAATTTAAAAAAAAAAGCAACTTTTTGTATCAATGTCAAGGTAGAATAAGTTACCTTTTGATTGTTCACTAGCTCCAATCAAATATCCAGTAGCATCATAGATCTTCACTTTTCTATTCTGAAACTCTAGTTGGTGACCAATGTTATTCAATTGTGAAACACTCAACATGTTGTACTTTAGTCCTTGAATCTAATAAGCATTATCACATTTTATCTTTTCATTTAGCATAATGGATCCTTTTCCTCTTACAGAACATGGAGCATCATTTCCAAATCTAACAAATCTTGGACATCATGTTCTTCTAAATTTTCAAACTTATCAATGTCACTAGTCATATGATGTTAAAAACCACCATCAATTATCCATGGGTCAGTTTTTCTAACTTGAGAAATAAGAGCTTTTTCATCTTCATACCTTTCTTCTTCTGAATCATCCTTCATAGAAAAATAGACCACTTCCTCACTTTCTTCTATGTCTTCATATTTATCATTAGTTATTCATTCCTCAACTAGGTAGCATGATTTATTTCCTTATCCTTGTAGTGTCTAAACCTTCGGTATTATTTCTCATTCTTATCCCTCTTATCATTCCTGACATTATCAGGAAACCTAGATGTAATGTGACCAATCTTGTTCCAATTAAAATATTTTAGAGGCATTTTACCTTTATACTTTCCTTTTCCTTTTCCTCTCGATAGCCTCTTTGCTAGCAGTGCTTCCAATTATTCTTGTTCTTTTTCCTCAGTTAGTATACTATCATAGTCACTTCCACCTAAACTATAGTGATTATCTCTTTCTCTTCTTGAACTACCAATGCTCAAAGATTATTTAAAAGTTTTCTCAGTCTTTGATAAACTATTATCAAAATTACTAAGCTCAATTGCAGTCAACTTACCGATCAAAGCATAAAGAGTAACAATATTATTAGCTATGGATCTCACCTTGTGAATAGAAGAGTCTCAAATAGCATATTTAGGTGAAAGAGTCCTAAGAATTTTTCTTAACACTTCTTCTCCAGATAATGTTCCACTAGCACCTTTGATAATACTTACCACTTCCTTAATTATGAAATTGTACTATGCAATGTTCTCTTCTTCTTTCATTCTCATCCCATCAAATTTTCCTTTGAGACTATCAAACTTTGCTTTCTGTACATACAGATCACCTCCATAAATAGGTGCAAGTTTATCCCACATCTCTTTTTTTGTATTATAGTCCTTTGTGTCATTGAACTCAACATCAATTAGGGAGGAAGCAATTTCAATCATTACTGAGTTTTGTTGCTACTTTTTTCTCATTTTATCAATTCTCATAGGTCTAGGAGGTGGTGGTGTGTAGTCCCTATCCAAATAGTTGAGTGTAGAATCTCCAATTCTAGATAGGTATAACCTCATCCTACTTTTCCATGTAGATAAACTCTCCTTGTTTAACTTCGGTAATTCTCTCCTATACATCTTTGAATCTTTTACTCAAGTCTTGCAAACTTATCCCTTTAGATTACTTAGCTCCAATACCAATTTTTGTATTATGGAGAGGGAGGGGTGAATCAATAATTAGTGATTCTTTGCACCTTAACAAATTTCTCTAATTCAACTCAGTGTCAACTCAGTCTAATAAACTTCAATATCAACCAATAATATAGTAAATTAACTTTATCAATTAGCAATAACATTCAAAATAAAAATTCAACACATATAACACTAGTATTCAACATTGAAACCCAATTTGGGAAAATCCATTATGGGAATTGTCACCCACTAAAGATATACTCTTCTAAAGTATGCTCAGTTAAAAGCCAATCTGGTTAAAGATTACAATGCACATTGTTAAATGTGACCATGCTAGGGGATTTTCCTTAGATCTGTTAGGATCTTCACCCTGTTAGGAGTGGCCTAGTTAAAGGTATTGAAACACGCTTCTAGAATGTCACCTCTTTCAAGGATTTACAATAAGACTGTTAAGTCCAATCAATTAAGAGACTTTTCTACTACAAATATTAATAATCAATAGTATATAAATTGATCTATAAATCTACAACTACCTCTTTCTTAATCAGATCCCTTGTGCACTCTTTGTCATTCATTCCATCAATTTCCACTAGCTTAACACTTTATAAATCTTAGCTTGCTAACTTGAATTTCAACCTTTTTCTTATTCACTTCATCAGTCAGTGACTCATCAACCCTCCAACTTTCCAGCTCTCTCTTCAAACAATTTCATTCTTTATATAGACTTTGTTTTGCCTCTTAATCTCCTTTATTACATTTTCCTTTGATTAATCTCAACCGTCCAATCATCCAACTCATAAACTAATTCAATGAATTTAGAGCTTGGTAAAATGTTTTATCATCACCTCAAAACTTGAAATTTCTTGGAAGTTGCACCTTCACTTTTTGTGACTTAAATCTATACCATAGATCATAACCTTGAATTTTCCCAATCATAGATATCATCAACTAATTTTTCCTTATCCTTAGAATCTTCCAGATCATCATAGATCATCATTAAATGTTGTTCTAATCCTTGTATTGAATTTATGTTCCTTTCTCGGTGGCTAACTTCTTTTTCTTCAACCAAAATTCTGTTTACATCACTCGATAACTGCAATCTTCTACTTAGTGTCTTGACTTCCTTTCTCTTTACCGAAACTTGTTGGAAACTACAATTGAAACAATTGTTATATTTTCATTGATGTCAAACCTTAACTAGTGAGATAGTTGCTATCTAGTAGAGTACCATATCTTTTTATTGATGAAGAGGATTTGAAAAGAGGAGATAATAAGAGGACCAAGTGAAAGGTTGAGTTATGTGATCCTACAATGGGTACTTGATTAGTTGGCACATTGGAAATATAATGTGTTGTTTATCTTTAACACTAAGTGAAGAAGTCAATAGATTTGATGAATAAGCTTAACCAAGAAAAAGAGAATAAATTCAGTTTAAGTCGAGTGATGCTTGTGTCGACCGAGCTCTAGTATAAGCTAAGTAAATTTTAGTGTCGACCAAGAATCAGTAATTGTCAAGTATCAGAGAATTAACTGAGTGAAGACAGTGTTTTCCACATAGAACAATTTTAGCAATAACCAAGTTATTCAGTAATGACTGAGTAGATGAGCACAGTATTGACCGAGTGTCGGTAATTTACAATTTGTGAAGGAATTGAGAATCCCAGTCGACATAGTTGAATTATTGGGATATGTAAAACATGTTGACATTGATAATGAATGATCTGGAGAATTTAATGCATGGTAAACCATTTTCTTATGGATTTAAGGATAATTTTGGATAATTATCTAGAAGGATAAGGAGGAGAGCAAAATAATGGAAAGATTCAATGAATCTGACCTAAACCTAAGATCTACGAAAGAGATTAAGTGGAAAAAGATTAATCTACCTAATCAAGGAGGTATAAGAATGACCTAATTGTGGGCTATGTAGTGTGGTGGAAAGAGGTTGATGTTATTGACTAACGAACCTAGCAGAAGACTAAGAAGAGCTAAATAGAGTTGAGGTAATTTCTTGAAGGGATTTCTGAGAATATCAGAGATGGAGATGGTAATAAAGGCTAATCAACAAATCAACATATGAGTGTATTGGATATGTATTTGCAAAGTGAGTTGTGTATTTCAGATCAAAATCTACTGTTACTTTCTAACCATTGTATTAGTTAAAATCCTTTAATCAAGGTTGACCTAACAGTCATTTTGTAAACCAATTAATCAAGGTGACATTTTGATGGAATGTTCTTAAGCCATCTAACTAGGCCACTCTTAACAGGCTGATTAAATCCTTTAATAGGGTCACACCTAACAGTGTGTATTGTAAACCTTTAACAAGGTTGGGTTCTCACAATGCTCACTTTAGAAGAGTGAAAATTTGGTAGCATGTTACTGGTGGTTTTTCCCATATTGGGTTTCCATGTTAAATCCTAGTGTCATACTTGTGTGAATGTTATT
Source organism: Chamaecyparis obtusa (assembly GCA_027943335.1). Classification (NCBI taxonomy): domain Eukaryota; kingdom Viridiplantae; phylum Streptophyta; class Pinopsida; order Cupressales; family Cupressaceae; genus Chamaecyparis; species Chamaecyparis obtusa. Next base: position 377,927 of record BSBK01001108.1, on the reverse strand, counting down.
TGATGTGTTATGTTGTTGAACATTTTATATTATGTAAGTTGATTACTTTTAGACACTGGACTACACATTTTATGTTACTGATATATTCTATAGAGAGCGAGTGAATTACTGAATAGATCTAATTTTGTTGAAGATTTTAAAAGTTGAATTGGTACATCTAGACCTGAGGATAACTAATTCACCCCCCCCCCTCTCAGTTATTCAAAAATCATTCTAACAAAACTTACTTCCCTTTTATCAAATACATTTTTCTTGATCGGTAACCAAACTATTTTGTTTACCAGCTTGACTAATCTTCTTTACCGACTTGATATAATCAAATGTTTAGTGAAAAAAAATTATATCAACATAACCTTATCATTTTCTGATATTTATTAGCTTCCCAATTAAGCTCTTCAAGTTCTTCAACTTCACAATATTTAACTTTCTCTTTCTCCTTAACTCACTCAACTTATATCATACTCTGAATGATATGGAAAATCAATGATAAGACAATTTATTGTCTCTATTTTATGATAATCTTTATGCTTTGTTAAAACATTTCCAATACATTCATGGACCTATAACTATTTGAACTTGTGATAAGTACATTTAGAACCACCAAGATTATAGGTAGTTAGATATGACATGTTTTGTTGAACATTATATATATTGCATTACTTCATATAACTACTTGAATCTATGTTCTAATAGTTGGATAAGAATTGTCTAGATGACTTGTATACATATCCGCATGCTACTAACCTACCAGGAAAAAGGAACAACTGGAGAGTGGATCGACTGCATTAAAGAAGAAAATTTGAAGTTCCAGCTACAATGGAGAGAGCCATCATAGCACCAAGGATCATGCCACTACTAGGGAGGAGCCACCATCCTAGAAAATATAGGAAACAACTCTGCTATATTTCCTCAGTGCTCATTATTATGTTAAATCAATTATCCAGACTTTATTGTATTCTATCGTGGGTTGTTATATTTCCATCTTCTATGGAGAGACTTAGTTAGAACTTACTTTCATGCTTTCAATAAGCATCAATCCTCTATATAAAGGGATTTGATTGGTTAGTTGTGTAATGTGAAATTATATATGATTGTTGTGTTTAGCATAGCAGAGCTACTCTTTCTATTTTTCATGTATTGCTCCATTACTATGTAATCAGTTTATGAGAATATAATGAAAGAGTAATTTTGAGTATATTCTGTGTTAGTAGTTAGTAGAAGCCAACCAAGGGGGCCCACTTGAGAGGTGGATTAGATTAGAATAGATTATAATTTCTTTCCGTATTTCCCATTCTTTCAAGTAGAAGTTACAGTTTTACTCCTGCAACATTATTACTATGAATGTTCCTGCAACACTTGCAGAGATAGACATGGTGAATGCTTTGAGTTCCTAAAATAGGCTTAGGTTAAGTTTACAATATTTCAATAGTAATTTCATTAAGTATTCAAGTGTGCTTACTTTCCTATAGCAATAGCATAGGTTTCTTTCATGCACTTTATCTTCCTACAGTATAGGTAATATGACTCTTTGAGGGGCTTAGTGCACAAACCGTGCTATCCCATTTCAAGTATACGTCCCTAGATTGACAATATAAATGCATTTCATGATTGGAAAAGTAATCCTTAGTATGAATACATTATTCCTAAGAGAGACATTTGCATGATTATCATTACCTATTGTGAGACTATTCATTTTTTGCGTTGTTGTCGAGGATGGTGTCAAACTGAGAACCTGAACAAGTCATTCATTTTTAAGATAGTTTTCTATTCTTAGTCACTAGTTAGTAGTTGTGATCTTGCTTCACAAGTTCATTAACTCACTTGCATGCATCAAAGAAGGTGAGATGTTCATGAAATATTTCTTCCAAAAGAACCTGTTAATTTGAATGAAGAATTTGAAGAAATTGAGTTACCATTTGTTGATGCAAGCCCTAAGTTTTCTGCATTACCTTCAAGAGAAGAAGATCCTTTTGATCGATTTGACCTTCACCCTTTTATAGAGGTATTAGCCAGTTTCCTTAATAGCTCTACTCTAGGACCATCTGTTGGCCAAAGCCTTTTAGTTAATAATACTTACCAGCCGCAATTTCATTACCTAGCACCTCCAGTAATGGCAGGTCCTACCTTTCTATTTCCTATTCCAAGCCTTATCAACAATCCTAATCTTAAGAACATAGTTGCTTTGGCCCTTCCAAAGTTCTATGGCCTTATTAATGAGGATCCTGACACCTTTTTATTCAAATTTGACATTTTGTGTCAAAGTTTTGACTACAATACTGATAGTCATAAGCTCAAGTTGTTCCCAACAACATTGAAGGAATCAGCTCTCAAATGGTTCATGAGATTAGGAGTGAATGTAGTAGCTGTTAGAGTAATAAAGTGTTTATTGATTAATTGAATCATATCGATTTAATTATTTAGTCACTTATTACCTCTTTCGAATTAAGCTAAACTTTAGGCATATAATAATTAATTGCTTTATTAATTATTATTATGCAACCTAGGGTTTTACCTTTTTAGGTTTCTCGATCTCCTTTTATAAGGATTTCTCTCATAACACTTTGTAACCTTTTCTGACATTTCATTATTGATTGCAACTTTTGTTTTTGCACATCAAGAATTTCTCCTCTCTTGTGGATCCATACGTTCAAGTCTCCATAGCTGTTTGCTTCTCTCTCTTTATGTGACCAGTGTTTGTGTGTAGGTTTTTTTGGGAGCTGTGGGTTATTTTTCATCAACTCCAATATGGTATCAGAGCTTTATATCTGCTTACCCCTGTCCTCTTCCTAAGAGATTCAGCTATATTCATTAGATCTACATTTTTAGAGGGTTTTCTATTAGATCTAGGGGGACCTATATTTATGGTCATCTTGGCTTCAAATGGACCTCACAGTTGTGTTCACAACATCCAAGAACCCCAAGATCCATATAAAATTTGTCCAATTTGGACAAAGTTGGAATCTGTGGCAAAGAAAAATTGTAATCAACCCCAGCATGGATCCTAAGGTGATCACTATATTTTGGAGCATTTCTAGCCCAAATGAACCTCACGGTTGTGTCTGGAAGATCTAAGATACCCAATATCTATATAAAGCTTGTTGATTTTGGATAATTTAGCCTCTGAGGCAAAAAAAAATTGTGTGCCAAGGTCGTACGACCTTGGCACACACTTTGAGGCAACAGAAGTACAAATTTTGGAAAAAAAATTCAAAAAACATGCAGCACCATTGAGCAGCCACCCAAGTGCCACCCGTTGACTACATGGTACCCGACATGACTTCAGACGGTAACCACCAATCATGCAGTCACCACAATTAGCTAACCGCCAGTCACGCAGTCTGTGTAACCGCCTATGCCAATCCCCCAAATGCAGAGCCCTCGATCACATCGGTGACCAGCCCCTAGCCCTAGTGCTGGACTTTGAGCCCTCTGGTCACCCACATGACTAGGAGCCTATTTTGTTAAGTCCTAGGCATTTTTTAGACATGACGTTCAATTGGCCATCAAATTTAGGCTCGGAGTTTGCTACTATTGTTAGAAATAGGGAATACTGAGAGGGGGGGGGTGAATCAGTATTCTACAAATTTTATCTTTTTCCCAAATATGGGTATAATAGATTATCTTCACACATGCATAACATAAGAAACTAAATAACATGCATAGCAATAACATCAAAGAACTCATAACACATTATTTGTTCTCGAGGAAACCCTGGCCAAGGGAAAATCCTGGTGGAGATGGTACCCACAAAGATCCACTAATCAAAATTATCTTGTTAAGGATATTGACCCTGTTAGGAGTCTATTACAAGCATATAGTGTATCACTCCTGATTAAGGGACTATAGGCCTTGTTAGAAGCCTCAACCCTATTAGGAGTTGTCAATACAAAATCTGATTACCAGATGAGCCCACTGCCCAACCAAGTAATATACAATGTATATTGATTACAAAAATGGATTAAGGTACATAACCTTATGCTACTTACATCTGTATCTTTTTCACTTCTCTTACATTCACATCATATCATTACAATATTACACATCTCATTCATACTTCTTCTTGCAATTACAATTACATATATACAAGTTATTAAAGATAATAACTTTACATGGTCAGCTCCCATATATCATTAACTAAGAGTTAACATCTAGGATGTCATCTCTTTATATTGTTAAGTCATTATTTTGATAAACAAAATAATCCCTTAACTCTTTACCAATTCTGCCTTCATATTCTGTCCTGTCGGCTTCACACTGTCTTTGGTAAAACTATCATAACTAATTTTGTACATGTTGTACTAACTTGCACTCTAAGATGGGTCATCATTAGCCATCATAGAGTCTATGTTCAAGTGTGCAAGCATTGAACTCACTCCAGTCAATGTCACAAACAAAAACTATGTCCTGGTACACTGTGAAACACTATCTCACTTAGACAAATTTGTGATGCGCTCTGCTATACTTGCTCTCTAACTTGTGTGATCTTCATGAGGATCATATGTTGCCATAATGACAACATCTATGTACTCACTTCAGCCAAATTTCCAACAATCTCCCCCTTTGTCATTGGTGGCAACATATGAGAAAATTGGCTAAGTGTACAATAACAAAATTTCAAAATTGTCTCAAAATTGGCCATAGTATAAGATATATACTATCCTTATATCTCCTCAAAATAATTCTTATATACTGCAATACTCCCCCTAAGAGTACACATAATACTATCAATCTTCTACTCTATATAACTCTCAATTTTCCATATATCTCTCCCCCTTTGACAACAATGACAAAATAAAGTAGAGAGGCTAACAAAATTGTAACACAAGATTATACCTTAAATGTCTTATTGCAAAGCCAATAGGCTTGCAACACAATCTGTAAAATAAACTTTTATAGCTTCTAACTCCTTTTCCCATGACTTCTTGATGGAATCTGCCACATTGAGTAGTGTGCTCAGTCTATAAGCTGCAATTTGACATGCTTGGAGGGTCTCAAAGTTAAATTTCTGAAATGATATCCTAGCTGTAAGACATTCTTCCAGCTGCCCTTCAATAACATTTATCTTCATGGAAGTATGTTCTCTCAGAAGAGTGAGTCTCCTCATTTTTCTATTCCTCTCATCTTGCAAAAATCTTATTTCATCATACAGCTTCTGAACTTTCTTCTCAACATGACTAATCTTCACATTAGGATTAGAGAGAAGGTTTGATTCATTCTGAATCTCTGCTTCCTTCAGCTTGATCTGCTTGTCTTCTGCTGCTGCCAAAATCTTTGGTGTTGTACACTACATGTACAAAGACTTTCTTGTTCCCAAATGTCCCCTCAAATCCTTGATACAGATATCAAGACTATTGACATCATCTCTGATATTTTGACTGATTTTCAAAAGCATTCCAGCCTCATAGTCTGCTTGTGCCTTTACCTTTGCAATCTTAGATAGATTTGTAAACTCATCATCAAAGGTTATCATCAGTTTCTTTTCTTTCTCCAAAGGGTCTGCATTTGCAATCTGTGTGGTTACAACTCCTTGTAAATTATCAATTAAGTCCTTCAGACAACCTTCAAGATTCTTTACCTTCTTATTTTTACCAATAATTTTATTTAGGGAAGTGATCAATTCTAACTAATCATCATCATCAACTTCCTTGCCTAAATCTTCAAATAAAGATCCAATTTCTTTCTTCTTTTCAGTCTTAGGAGTAAGACTGATGTCTTCTTTTTTAGGAAGGGGTACCACAACCTCAGTTTCTCTAGGTTCTTCAGTCATAGATTGGGTTTGCTCTGCTTGTTCAATTCTATCCGGTTCATCAAGAGCCAAATTGTCAACAATGTTCTCTAAGTTTTGAAATACATTTTCTTCAGTGTCCAAAGTAATCTTTGTACCTTCAACATTCATAGATTATTCTTCAATATTTATAGTAGGTGGAGAAGGAGTAACCTCCTGTTCTACTTCTATCTCTTGCTCTGCAACAACTGAAGTCTCTCCAACAATTTCTAGCATAACTTTAATTATTGCTTGTTCTATTTATGTTCTCACTTGCTCATACTGTCCTGCCATGATCTGAATAGTTCTCCTCTTAGTCCTCAAAAGAGTGCCAAGGGGCTTTAAAATCTATTCAAGATGCTCATCATCTTTCACAACACATAGTGTCTTCACCATATTTTCTCTTATAGTTTTATCTTCTTCTTGTGCTCTCATTTTCTTGTTAACAAGCTTCTTGTAGTACCCCTACCCCTAGTCTGATTTTATAAATGTTAAGCTTACTTTAGGATGATAGATTTCATGTTAGGAAATCATTGAGGCATATGATTTTACTGACCCCATACTTGCATGTGTATGGTTGATGTGATTGTTTTACATTTCTATTTGATGTCCCTGATGTGGTTGAGGGACGGAGTCGTAGTTACTCACTTGTGAGATCCACACGATCCATCGATCCCTGCCATTGTCTATTATATAGTTGTATATGTATGGACATGCGGGTGTTGTATGCAGGTTCATAGGTACCGGGCAATGTCTTCCCTAAGTTGTCAGGATGAGCGTGCCCTATCACAATATCTCAAATGGTAAGAGAGGGGAGATAACACGGATCCAAAACCTTAACCCAAACCCATTTATCCTAGTTGTTGGATAAGTATCTGTTGACTACCCTATCCAAATTTGTTAGGTTGGTAAAGTTCGTGGATCCCTTTCTGGTGTTGCTTGGTTTTGGTTTTGTATGATTTTATCTCGTTTGGCTTCAGTTGATTTGCGGTTATGTGGGTGATTTTTATGTGATTATTCATTTATTGATTATAGTTGATTTATGTTTATATAGATTATTTTATGTGATTATCAATGTTAGGTGCATAGTTGAATTTTATGTTTAATTGAGGAAATTAAATTAAAGTTGATTATTTGAGTATTTGGAAATTAATATTGTTTATGTCCTAAGTTTGTTTTGATGAAATTTAATTAAAATCAAATAATTGATTATTTGGATTTAAATGATTATTTTATTGATAATTGAATTTTATTATGTTTGTGAGCATTATTAAATAAATAAATATTTAATTGCATATTTTAAGATGCATTAAGTATTTTATTTATTTAATAAATGTATTTTAAATTACTAACATGTGCAAATTGAAAAGAGAGTTGTTGTCAAAAAATGAACAACTAGTTTTCAAATGTCAAGTTGTGTTGTGCATTTAAAAGATATTTTAATTAATTAAATTAATATTTACTTTCAATTTTGGAGTTAGAGTTGGATCAGGAGTCTTCTTATGAGTCATTTTTGATTTGGAGTTGATCTGGGAGTTAGCTTTTGAGTTGTCTTTAGGGATTGCTTGAATTTGGGAATTGAATTCCTATTAGGAGATTTTTGTATTCATTTTTGGGGAGATAGGTTTTTGGAGAAGATTTTTGGGAGAGCTTTTGTGCTTGGAATTTTGGGGAATTCGTGGATTGTTTTGGTTGCTTGTTGAATTGTCTTGATTGTGCATCTAGATCTAGTTCCTGTTTTCATCATAGTTTTCAAATCTACAGGCAGGATTGAATTTGGAAGTAATTTCACTCTTAGATCTTCTACAAGGGTTTCAGTACAATTTCTGGCATTGGAACCAAGGTAGGATCTAGAATTCTTGTTTTGTGCTTTCTATTATTTTATCTGGTAGAATTCTGTGTTTGATTGGATCTGGATTAGTCTCATTAGATCTATATGATTTCTTGAATTTTGGGTATTAAAGAAACCCCAGATCCGTTGTTTTATGTTTTTATGATTACTTGGCACTGTATTGTTATGCTGGCAAAATTTCATCTCAAGGTTGCTTATAGTTTGCTTATAAATGAAAAAAATTGATCTTGGACTATAGTAGAACTATAGTGTTGGTAGGAAAATTAATCCCCTTGTGAAAGAAAAATAATTTTTTTGAAAAACCCAATTTGGGTGTAAATGTCAATTCTGGTAAATAAACCTTCTCTGTGTAAAAATAAATTACATCAGTCAAAATAAAATAAGGTCAAGGCATGAGTGTAATAATTTGTATTTGATAATATTCATTCCCTTTGGTTTACAAAACAAAATCCTATGTGAGATGATCTCTTAAAAGAAAATTAATATTCCTTTTGCTTTAGGTGCCTGTATTTCACATTTTGGAAAATGTGCTGTGAAAATTAAATATAAAATATAAAATAAAAATAACTTTAATTTGGAAATTTTTAAGTTTCTAAATTTTTAAATTAAAAAATATATATATTAGAAATTTTAATATCCCTTTTCGCATTGGGTATTGTGTTCTTTTCTAAAAAAAAAAATTTAAAAAAATTATGTTTGTGTAAGGAGGCATGGGGACCACCACTTTCCCCACCCCCCTTCTCAGCTGTCGTGCAGTATCGAGCACAGGGCATGGTACACTGCGTAGGCAGTGGTACTCTGTGCTGGCAGAGGCACCCTGCCTTGTGCAGTGGTACCATGTGCATGCATAGGCCATGGCACGTAAAGTAAGAGTAAACCCCTTTTTGTTTCTTTTTAAAAAAATTTGTATAAAATTTATTTATTTTGTTTTTGGTAATATATTTTATTTTGTAATAAATGTTATTTTGTTATAAATTTTATTTTAATTATTAGTATGGTACATATTAATTTTGTTTACATAAAATTTTAATTATTAATTTAGTTTAAATTAAATTTATTAAATAGCTAAAGTGTAAATAAATTTATATTAATGTGATGTTAATGCAAGGGTGTAATTAAGTTAGTATAATAAATGTGATTTGTTTATTAATTTAGTTAACTTAAAGTTTTATTTTCTAACTTAATTAGATATGTTTTAGTTTGACATTGTCTAATCTTAATTTATTTATTCATTGTAATATATTTATGGAAAATAATGTTAGGCATGTAGATACGTGAGGTTGTAATACATGTATGTTTGGGGAGTCAATGGTTATTATGTCATTACGAAATAAATTATTCTTTACAGTATTTCAAACCATATAGCACCTTCTTTAGGCCAAAATAGAATTGATTAAACTTATTTCTTTTTCTTTCAAGAGAGTTATGTGTTCTAATTGAGAAGTTTGGTGTGCAAAATGGAACTAATATCTTGACAAGTGTTATGTTTCTACTGTAATTGGGCTTTTTGTTCTGTTAGATCCATAGGACATCATGATGAAATATTCTTTATTTGGAACATTGTTGTAATGTTGATGCCCAGATTCACCGAGTGGGTTTATTTTATATTATGCTGGAATTCAGTTATGCTTAAATGGAACTTTAAATGCTTACGGTTTAGTTCTCAATTTTCTATAATGCATTGTGTCTTCTTCATGCCTGGAGTGTCTTCTTTTGCTTAATATATTTTGGGACATTAGATGACCTAAGGGAAGACAGAGGCTAGGGATTGTGTTTTTGTTTTCAATTTTATGTGGGGACATGAATGTGTGAGATCCGATTATACCCCTGTCTTGACCATATAGGCTCATGATGTTTTGTATTATGCTTTTGGTACTTTTGTAATCATTTCTAGTTCTTTTGTGTAAAACTAGATTTGGGATTACCTGGTTGTGTACCTATTTGATCTATGTGAGATCTGTGAGCCTAGGGTAGTTTACCTAGATATGTAGTAGGAGGTGGCTTGCAATAAGCGTCGGGGCCCACAAGTGGCTACCAGGATCACTTATTGTTAAGTATCTTAATCAAGTGATAACTAAATATAACATTGAGAGTTTTAAAAATGAATCTAATAAGATATGGTTTCCTCGCCCTGGCTTAGTGCTAGTACAGACTAAGGTGGGAATGGAGAAGATGATTAGCCCCCTTTTAAGGGATGAGTTGGCATAGTTGATGACTTCATCTATACAAGAGGTCATCGATGCCATGTATGGTCACTTGGGTGCTGGGATCTAGCAAGATTACCAGGATGAGACTCAAGGGTTTGACGTACATGATGACACCTTCCTATGCATAGTCTAGTTATCCTACATGTGTCAGTTGCCTCTGGAATGGTGAGTCTTTCATGGCATTATTACTTTTTCACCTTGAGTTAGAGAGCTTTCAGGATCCTTTCCTTAGCTTGATCTATTTGATTTTGTTATCCAAGTGGGATCTGTTGTTATCTCCTCAGCATGGTGGGAGTGGACCATTTAGGTTCATGAGGTCGGGTGGTAGTGGATCTTTTACCATTTGAGATTTTGACATTCGTGCACTAGTGCCGGATGATCCCTGTAGCAGTTGTTCCTTCTTGATCTTCATTGTTGGAGAGGTTTTCTTCTTCATGATCTTCTTCCTTGTGATCTTTTATCTTGTATTAGTTTCTCATAGACTTTATGTGTTCTTATTTTCAGTTATTGTACTACATACCCTGCGACATGTGCATTGGATGTAGGTTTATGGATACCTTATGGTACCAGTTGTATTTATGTCATCTTTTATGTGATGTTATTTTATCCTTCATTTTTTTTTATGAGTTTTTTAATTGAACCTAATCTAAGTTAATTAATTAATGTTAAAGTGATCTTTGTCAAGGAACCCTTGAGAGTTGTAACCTATGTTGGTTGTTTATGTTATGTGAGTTAATGGTAATTGCGTCTGCATTGATGTTTATCATGTATGTTAACTTTAAAAAAAGAAATTATTCTTCAAACTTAGATGCTTGTTTAGGTTAAGTTCTTCTGGGTTTGTTGGTGGGGCATTACACTTCTTGAATGGGTCATCAAGAATCTTTCCCTAAATAGTATCAAACTTCTTGTTAGCCAGAATCATGTACTTAACAACAAAATTTTCAAGATTCAATCTCTCAGAATAGTCATAAAGATCATAATACTTATTCATCTTAGTAAAGTCTCCATTTTGTATGATTTCTTCATTCACTCTCTCAACTTTGGGTTTCCATGCTTTCTTCTTCATAGTAGAGTCATCATCTTCAATTACTTCAATTTTCCTAGGGACTGGTGGCTCCAAAACTTTCTGCCTCTTACCAGGTCCTGTAGCACTTTCCTTCACTCTCTTGCTGGGTGTGGAAGAAGAGGATCTTATGGATTTCCTTGTTTCTTGTTCTTCCTTAGGTTCCTCAACTTTCACCTTTACTTGTGTAGGTTCATGCTCAACTACACTAGATGACAAGGGAGGTACAGACAAGATTTCTTTCTGCTCAATACCTCTGATTGCTACTGCTATCTTCTTTGCAATATCAAACTCATGCTCTGTCATGCCAAAATTCTTTAATATTTTCTTTATAGTGCTGTCCACTCTCTTCTTAGACTGCTTTTCTTCCATTATAGCTTTTGCAAGGTTGAAGTTTTCTTCAAATGTTCCAAATCTCTTGCACTGGGTGTCCAACTTACTCTTAAGTAACCTGCCAACATATCCTTCTATCTCTGCCTCAGATATCTCATAGCCAAGAGGGTCTATGAACTCAATTCTAGGTTCCACTGCTTCAATATAGGTAAAGTTAGTGTCAACCATGAAACATATATCATTTTTTTAGTTCTCCACAATAGACTGTGGAATCCTTGATCTGCTAGATACCAATCTCTAAAATGTCTTCAATACCAACATATTACTCTCATTCACTTTATCAATAACATGTTTCAAATATACTTTATTGATTCTTTCCATAGTGTTTTGTCCATTATTCCAATCATCTATAACTATGTAAGGAAATCTTCTTAATAGGTGGAAAAACATATAAGTGATCAAAGAAGAAAATCTAAATTGTGCATACTTGGTTTTCTTAATCTTCTCCAAGTTTTCAAACAATTGAATTCTCAGGATTTCACACATATCTACTAGTACCTTGTCAACACACATCAAATATGCTATATGTACCATACCAACTGCCATATCATCTTCTCTAGAATTTGCACAAAACTTAGTGGTTAGGATTTTGCACAAATATCTCACATCTTCTTGCTTGATTTTACTAATTACAATTCCTCTACCATTATAGGATGAACCCGTGTTATCAATAACTATTTTCCTCATATTCTTCTCATTTAAGGGAATAGCACCAGATTTAGATAATCCAGTTACATCATGAATCAAATCAGTAGTAATGTCTATTACTCTATCCTCTAGCCAAAATTTCCCATTATGAATTCTACTCAAAATGATCTTAGTGCATTCTTCATCGCCAAACTCATATTTCAATGAATACCTAAAAATCTCATTGTCTTTCAAATGTTCATATCCTTGCTTCAAAGACATATCTTGATTGTAAATCTTCTAATACTCACTAGTAAAGTCACTGTCACTTAGGGTTTCAATTTTACATCCAAGATAACTTCTTACATTTTCCAAATGCAAAACTCCATCTGGTACGGATGATAGTGCTAACTTAGGATCATCTTCCAAGGGTTCTACTAGTTCTTTCTTCAATCTAGGTCTATTCTTATCTCTGACATTGTGAATTAAGGATACATCCATGATTTCTTCTAATCTCTTATACCGATTCAAAGATTTATCAAGATAAATACCTCAAATTCATGATTTTAGGGCTTCCACAGATTCGACACTTCAATCTTTCACCAAATCACTGCAAAATGCTTCCAATCACTACTTTCTACTCTTCCAAACACTTAATTCACTTTGATAGACAAATAACTTTGATCATAACCTTTTATCACTTGAATCTCACTTAATTCTGACATCGCATTCAATTCTTTTTCTGCTTCTTTCCAAAAAGTTGTTTCTGTTAACCTGCAAAACTGAAAACTTCTTGCGATCTTGCATAACATAGTATTTTATTTTGCACTCTTAACCATAGCATTAGTACATCATAAGCTACCTTACATTAACTGCACAAGACTTAATTCATCATAAATCTACTTATACACTAATTCTAAGTTCCTAAACTACTGCAATTTACATAATTTAAGTGCTTAAAGATAGGTCAAGTAAGGATTCACTCTTACCACTTGATACTTCACCTTTTTGATTACCTTCAATGTTGAATATGTCTCCTTGATTTGTGCCTTTAACAAACTTTACTTCATCTTCATTACTGCAGCAACCTTTCTGACCGTTTCCCGTACTTTCATTTCTTCTTGCATGATTCCTAGGGTTAGGGTTAGGATGATAAGTTCCATTTTTCATTCTACAAAATATTGTTTTATGTCCAATCTTGTTACATATCTAACAAACAATTCCATTGTTCCCATATCTTGGTCCTTGTTGATTGATTTGTGACCTGCAATTTCTAGCAATGTGTCCAGCCTTGTTGCATCTATAACATACTACTCCATTCCTTATGTTCATATCTTCAGTAGGTCTCTTATCTGCATTGTTAGTATTCCTAATCATTCTACTACCATAATTATTCCCAATAATTTCATATTTTCTACATTCAATAGCTCTATGTCCAAAACCATGACAATTATAACAATAACCATTAAGAGGTTTAAATTGTTTACCTGTGCAATCTCTCTTCATGCGACCAATAGTATTACAACCAAAACATCTACCTTTGAATTCTCTTTGCATACCTTTGGGTGATTCTTCTTGCTTCGGTGATTCTTCTTCTTTAGGTGCATCTTCAGATTTGTTGATCTCATCTGACTTCTTTTCATCAATGCTTTTACATACTTTCAGATCTGGTTCTTTTCTTTCATCATTTGTTCTGAATATATTAAATCCAAGTCCAGTCTTATCATAGGATGGTTTCCCAAAAGATACTTGTTCATCGATCTTCTCACTATTTGAATATAGCCTTTCAAGTTGTTGTTTGGATTGAGTCAATTCACCTTTCACAATCTTATTGTATTTCTCAAGTTCTGTATGCTGCAAATTTACTTTCTCAAATTCAGATGTTACTTTGCCAAGTTTAGATCTTAATTCTTCATTTTCAATTTTCAATCTTTCATTCTCAGATCTCAAATTTGCTTCATTTTTGTCATTTCCATCTTTCAAACTTAGTTTCAGTTTTGCTATCTTTAGTTCATGCTTAAGGATCACATTTTCTTTTTCTAAATTGTCATCACAATCTTCAATAAGAACTTCAGATTCTTTTTCAGATTTCAGATCTTCTATCTTCTTTTTCAATTTCTCAATAAGGTTCTTTGCATCATCATATTTCCTTTTCAGAGTGTTTCTTTCATTAGTAAGCATATCAATCTGCTCAAGAGCTTCATCAAGATTTTTTTGTAGCTGATCCATATCCATAGAGATCTTACTCAAGCTGCTAGGCTTTCCTTGAATGATTCTTCTCCGAGTAACTAAGCTCTGATACCAATTGTTAGAAATAGGGAATACTGAGAGGGGGGGTGAATCAGTATTCTACAAATTTTATCTTTTGCCCAAATATGAATATAACAGATTATCTTCACACATGCATAACATAAGAAACTAAATAACATGCATAGCAATAACATCAAATAACTCATAACACATTATTTGTTCTCGAGGAAACCCTGGCCAAGGGAAAACCCCAGTGGGGATGGTACCCACAAAGATCCACTAATCAAAAGTATCATGTTAAGGATATTGACCCTTTTAGGAGTCTATTACAAGCATATAGTGTATCAGTCCTGATTAAGGGACTATAGGCCTTGTTAGAAGCCTCAACCCTGTTAGGAGTTGTCAATACAAAATCTGATTACCAGATGAGCCCACTGCCCAACCAAGTAATATACAATGTATATTGATTACAAAAATGGATTAAGGTACATAACCTTATGCTACTTGCATCTGTATCTTTTTCGCTGCTCTTACATTTGCATCATATCATTACAATATTACACATCTCATTTATACTTCTTCTTGCAATTACAATTACATATATACAAGTTATTAAAGATAATAACTTTACATGGTCAGCTCCCATATATCATTAACTAAGAGTTAACATCTAGGATGTCATCTCTTTATATTGTTAAGTCATTATTTTGATAAACAAAATAATCCCTTAACTCTTTACCAATTCTACCTTCATATTCTGTCCTGTCGACTTCACACTGTCTTCGGTAAAACTATCATAACTAATTATGTACATGTCGTACTAACTTGTGCTCTAAGATGGGTCATCATTAGCCATCATAGAGTATATGTTCAAGTGTGCAAGCACTGAACTCACTCTAGTCAATGTTGTGAACAAAAACTATGTCCTGGTACACTATGAAAACATTGTCTCACACTTAGACAAATTTGTGATGCGCTCTGCTATACTTGCTCTCTGACTTGTGCAATCTTCATGAGGATCATATGTTTCCATAATGACAACATCTATGTACTCATTTCAGCTAAATTTCCAACAACTATCACTAGAGGGAGCTACCTGTGCATTTTTGTGAATATCTCAGGCATCTGGGATTGAAATTGGGCGTACAATATATCATCGAAAAGCTAGTTCCGAGCCCGATCTGAATTTTCTAGTATTTTTTTGGAATTTTTTTATTTGATTTCATTTAGTACTATCAAATTCAAATGTTCTCTATGATCTTGGCATTTCAAACCTCCTACATTTGGGGATCCGTTTCTCTTGCATCCGAGCTCCACTTTCAGCAAACAAGATATTGCCAAAAAGCTCTTTCTAAGATTTTATTAGATCTTATGGTTTCATATGTGATTTTATCCTTCTTCTAATGTCATCCATCTTCAAATCCTTCCAGACACCTTCTTTGGGCCTTCCAGCGTAACTATTGGTTTTTGGCTCATATCTTGAGCATACAGTGTCAAAATTTGGCAAACGAGATATCACTGGAAATCTAATTCTGAGCTCTTTCCAAATCTGCAAGTTTGATTTTGTTTTTTTTCTTTTTTAATGATGTTTTTCATTGTCAAAGCTAGATGTTCAATTTTCTACTCTAAGAGCTCTATATTGCGCATCCGAACTTTGTTTTCAAAAAATGATATATCATTGGAAAGATTGTTCAGAGAGGTTTCTAGTGATGTGAGTCATTTTTCTAGATTCTTCTCTAGGTTCATTTTATTTAGATTCTTTCTATTTTGCAGTCTGGTGGATATCTTATATGTTACAGGTCCTGGGATCTCTTCCCTCTAAGGGATGGCTCATTTTAGGTTGTTCTTTTGTTTCAGCAACCTTCGTTCTTCTTTAAGTAGTGTATACTTCATTTTTCGTAGCATTCTTTTATGCACACGCATTGAGATAAAGTGTCATTCTATTGTATGTATGGGATCTTCCACATGTTCGTGCTCTTTGTAATCGCACTCTATTATAAAGTATCAGGGGGTTTTGATGTTTTCCTTTGTTTTCCATCTACTTTTTCCATGTGATCGTTCCTCCAATGACATTAGTCCCAGGTATCTCTATATGTGTTTGTACTCTCTCTACACATTCAATATTTCAGATTCTTCTTCATCATGCAATTCATATTGGACAATATTTTTAGTGTACCTATCATTACTCCCTTGTCAGCAGTATGGGGGGGTTTCTACTATTGGTTCTACTTCTTCCTTGGTTTGATAGTGTGAGCTATGTATTTAGTATTTGATTATATGTACTAGGTGGTTGCAGTGACTCGGTACCTATGCATTCTGGTGATATGGACCATTTACCATATGGACACTCTTTTCTTTCCTATTTTTGGATGCACTCCTCCAGCTTTGATTGATCAACTCTTCAAACTTTTGGTGTTTATTCCATATGTATCTTTGAGTTTAGGTGTTTGCCTTTGTTTGCCTCTTGATTCAAATAGTGTTATTTGAGGGCACTCATGTAGATTAAAGTCTTCTCTACCTAGTCATATTTCTATGGAGGATCTTCAGATCATCAGTTTCTTCTTGACAGAGTTTGCAGTTTCATGCTTTAGTGATGTTGTACATGTTCATCTTTGTTCCTATTTTATGGAACATTCCTAGTTTTCGAGGCTTCTTCAGTCCTTCAGACTAGTCTTGGTCTCTTTTTAGAGTAGAGTTTTTCCTATGTGGTTTTCTCTATTTCTCCGCTTTGTAGAGACTCTCTTTTGTACTTGGGTACCTGATCAGGCCTTTTGTTGCTGGGACCCATTTGCTTTCAGTTGTTCTTCCTAGGTTTTTAGCTTCTCCCAAAGTTTATCTTAAGGGGGGGGTGTTAGAGTAATAAAGTGTTTACTGATTAATTGAATCATATTAATTTAATTATTCAGTCACTTATTACCTATTTCAACTTAAGCTAAACTTTAGGCATATAATAATTAATTGTTTTATTAATTATTATTATACAACCTAGTGTTTTACCTTTTTAGGTTTTCTAATCCCCTTTTATAAGGATTGATCTCATAACACTTTGTAACCTTTTTCTGACATTTCATTATTGATTGCAAATTTTATTTTTGCACATCAAGGATTTCTCCTCTCTCGTGGATCCATATGTTTAGGTCTCCATAGCTATTTTCTTCTCTCTTTCTGTGATAGGTGTTTGCATGTAGATGTTCTTGGGAGCTATGGGTTATTTTTCATCAACTCCAATAGTAGCTACTTCAGATGAGATGCACACTCTATTCTTGGCCAAATACAAGGAATATTGAAAAGGTGGTGACTCAAGAGGAGATGACATCTTTCAGATGTCATAGAAAGAGGAAAAAACTTTGGAGGATTATATTTTGCGCTTCCTATACAACTTGTAGAAGAATCTACAACATGTGCTGGAGGAAGATTCTCAGAAACTCCTTTCTTGAGAGCAGTAAACAACAACTATTTGGAAGCATTAAACCTTATGGATGGGGGAGACATATCTTAGTCCACATGAGATGAGCTCAAGAAAATCAATCTTAATTATTCAAGGTCAACTGTGAAGAAAGGGAGAGGATTTTGACACATAGTTGCCAAAGGAAGTGGCTCCAGAATTTCCAAGATAGAAATCTCAAACCTGCTATCAGACTTCAAGCAGGGCATCATTAATGATGTCACTACACACCTGGACTTGATGACTACCAAGAAGAAGCATGCAGCCATGGAGGTACATGGTACAGGAGCACCTAGACATTAGGATATTGAAGATGATTCCAAAGGATATTTTATTGATTTAATGTAAATCCATATGTTTGGATGTGGTATTCCATGTAATGGAATCAATTGTAATGCCTAAGGGCAATAAAATTGTGAAGTTGTCATTTAGTTGTCATTCAAGACCTAGATTGGTCAAAAGGTCAAACTTGTAAAAGCCATGAAAAGGATAGAAATCATGTAAAAGGTCTTAAATAGGTTATTTGGACATGTCTAGGGTGTTTTTACAAAGTGTGGAGTCATTTTTATTAAGTGTCATAAAAGTTATCAAAATGCATAAAAGTTGTCAAAAGGAAGATGAAAGGTCATAAGGGTAGTTAAGTGGTTTCTAACTACCTAAATATGTATAAATATGATTTATTGGTCAAACCAAATCATATTGGAGAGAATAGAGAAAGGGGAGAACATTTTGGAACAATTGAGTGAGTTTGAATATCTCATTTTGATCGGTTTTTCTTGTTAAGTTGTTTCTAGACCTTGTACGGCCATGTACAGCTTGGAAACTCTGTATATTTATAATGGTTAGATAGTATAATGAATTCTCTTTCTTATTCTTTTATTTTGATCAATTTTTATTAACTTTGGAGGAAGTTATGAGGTTTTTGGTGAAAGTTAGTATTTGTAGATTCAGGATTTTTTAGAACAGTCATATTCAAATGTGTGGTAAAAACACATATGGAAGATTTAAGAACTCTAATTATATTAATTAAAAATATATTTGAGTAATATTTCATTTAATTTTGGTTTGGTTCAATTTTATGATGATTTGTGGAATCTATGACATTTTTAATGAAGACTGTTTTGAAACCCTCTTCAATGGAGTTGCAGGCAACAGGCAAAGAGTTGTGATGGTATAATGATTTATATTTTGGAAATATTAAATGGATTACATATTTGGAAACTATAATCAGTAACAATGATTTTGGAATTGGTTTGGTTTCATTTGGTTATGTATTGCGAAAGTTATATGATGCCCTAGGCGGATTGGGAAAATGAACTTTTTGTTTAATGACAGAAAATAGGTCTCGGTATAGAGATAATAACTTTTTATCTAACTATTGGATCCTTCTAATTTTGATATATGTTATGGTTATCCTAATTTACCACAAACTCGCTAAAGTTATTTTGATGATATGTTTTAGAACAAAAGTTACAGATTCTTGAGTGCTAATCTGTAAAACATGGCAGTGTGGACAACAAGTTTTGACAATGAATTATTTTGTTTTCTAATCAATGATGGGTTTGATCTTGTGAGATGCCTCTAACAAATTGTTCTTATAATGAAATGAATATTGGATCAGATGGATCTTATTATGTTGAAGTGTGTGAAGGATGCTCTGCATCAAATTGGTATCTAGGCAGAGCATCCTTCACACACTTCAACATAATATGATCCATATGATCCAATATTTATTTCATTATAAGAACAATTTGTTAGAGGCATCTCACAAGATCAAACCCCTCATTGATTAGAAAACAAAATAATTCATTGTCAAAACTTGTTGTCCACACTACCATGTTTTACATATCAGCACTCAAGAATCTATAACTTTTGTTCTAAAACATATCATCAAAATCCCTTCGGTGATTTTGTGAAAAATTAGGATAACCATAACATATATCAAAATTAGAAGGATCCAACAGTTAGATAAAAATTTATTATCTCTATACCAAGACCTATTTTCTGTCATTAAACAAAAAGTTCATTTTCCCAATCCGCCTAGGGCATCATATAACTTTCACAATACATAACCAAATGAAACCAAACCAATTCCACAATCATTTTTACTGATTCTAGTTTCCAAATATGTAATCCATTTATTTTTCTAATTTATAAATCATTATACCATCACAACTCTTTGCCTGTTACAAGCAACTCCATTGAAGAGGGTTTGAAAATAGTCTTCATTAAAAACGTCATAGATTCCACAAATCATCATAAAATTGAACCAAACCAAAAGTAAATGAAAGAATACCAAAATATATTTCCAATGAATATAATTAGATTTCTTAACTCTTCCATATGAATTTTTACCACGCATTTCAATATGACTGTTCTCAGAAATCCTGAATCTACAAATACTAACTTTCACCAAAAATCTCATAACTTCCTCCAAAGTTAATAAAAATTGATCAAACCAAAAGAATAAGAAATACGATTCATTATAATATCTAACCATCATAAATATATAGGGTTTCCAGGTCGTACATGGTAGTACAAGGCCTGGAAACAACAACTTAACAAGAAAAACTAATCAAAATGAGAGATTCAAACTCACTCAATTGTTCCAAAATATTCTCCCCTTTCTTTATTCTCTCCAATATGATTTGGTTCGACCAATACATCATATTTATACATATTTAGGTAGTTAGAAACCACTTAACTACCCTTATGACCTTTCATCTTCCTTTTGACAACTTTTAGTTCCTTTATGCATTGTTTCATGCTTTACAACTTTTATGCATTTTGACAACTTTTATGACACTTAATAAAAATGACTCCACACTTTGTAAAAACACTCTAGACATGTCCAAATAACCTATTTAAGACCTTTTACATGATTTATTTCCTTTTCATGGCTTTTTTATACAAATTTGACCTTTTGACCAATCTAGGTCTTGAATGACAACTAAATGACAACTTCACAATTTTATTGCCCTTAGGCATTACAATTGATTCCATTACATGGAATACCACATCCAAACATATGGATTTACATTAAATCATTAAAATATCCTTTGGGATCATCTTCAATATCCTAATGTCTAGGTTCTCTTGCACCAGTACAACTTGTCGAATACTGTCCCCATTGCCACAAGAAAAAGAAGGATTGTCAATGAAAGTTGGTCGCGAACCTGGAGAATCGACACCTTCCAATGAAGTATTTGAAGATAGAAGGAGAGGAAGAGAAAGTGTTCATTGTTTCTCAACATTGGCCATGGGCCACAAGAAAAGGTATGCCTCAAGATCCTTTGCAAATTTCAAATCCTTATAATAATCAGTGGCAAAATCAAAATGTCCAAAACCCTCCTCAGTATACTGAATCTACTTGGAATAATGCCTAGCCCAATAATCAATAGAACTAGTGGTTTAATCCATAACAACCCCAATGGCCACAACCTCCAAATCAATGGTAGTCACCACAAGGGAATTGGCAACCAACTAACTAGTGGAGAGGACCTCAACAATGGCCTAATCAGAATCCTAGGTATCCACCTTTGCCACCTTCAGTGAATCCACCTCCAATTATGCCACCTCATACAAATATAGATCCTCCAAAGTAAACACAGTTACCTACTCAGCCACAACCAAATCCAAATAGTCAACCACAACAAAATAAAATGTATGCTACTGATGTGCAATAGTACCCTACTTATCCACTCAACATAGTTGATATACGCCTAAGATCGGGTACTACTATGCCTGCACCTAAACCTCCTCTCATCTTAGAAGTTCCAGACCTTCTTGCAGCATCAGTACCACTTTTAGAGAATGCTTTGCCAAATACAATTCCCCCACCTAATGTCTCCAATCTAGCTGATGTTTAGACCTTAGTAAAACCTCCCTTTCCTCAGAGGCTTCACCTAGACAAACCTATACCCAAAGAAGACCAACCGTTTGATATCCTTGACTAGCTAAAAAGTATGCATATCTAGATTCCTCTATTTGAAGCCATTAAAGATGTTCCTATCTATGGAAAATAAATTAATGAAGCTTGTCTCAAAAATCCTGGATGATAGAAAAAGGATCCCAAAATAGTTCATGTTATAGGACAACTAGTTGATATTATATTGAGAAAGCTTGTAATTCCAAAGTATTCCGATCTTGGGAGCCCGGTTGTTACTATCATCATTAATGGTCAGTCTGTAAAAAATGCTTTAATAGACTTAGGTACTACCATTAATGTAATGACTAAGGATACCATGCATAAACTAAGTATAGAAGGATTATCATCATTAATGGTCAGTCTGTAAAAAATGCTTTAATAGACTTAGGTACTACCATTAATGTAATGACTAAGGATACCATGCATAAACTAAGTATAGAAGGATTGCAAACTACTCCAACAATCTTGCAACTTGCAGATAGTTCTATTGTCACCCCTGATGGCATGATAGAGGATATAATAGTTACCTTAGACTCCTAGGAATATCCTATCGATTTCATGATTTTATCACCCAAGGTAAATCTTGTTGGTTACCCTGTTATTTTAGGACATCCATGGTTAGAAACAACTGATGCCAACATTAGTTGTAGATTAGGGAACATGAAAATTTCATATGGACAAGAAACTAAGAAACTAGCATTATACCCTCCAGCTCAACCTCAGCTAGATTTAAGGGCCCCTATATGGCCATATTTAGGAGATGGACAAGAAGAGTTGAACTCTTTGGCTCAACTCATGATGTTACCTAGGTAGTCTTTTCTAAAGTTGCAAGAGGAAGATGCAGTGATTCAGAGCATCCTTACTAATGATTGTATTGTGATAAAAGACATTTCTGAGAGCTCTATGTTGCAGTTGTCTACCTATGAAGACTATGTTGAGGACTGTGTTTTGCCATCAAAACCTAATATTATCCATTAGTTAATATCATGTGAAGTATTTACCAGTCCTATCTCTGAAGTATCCATGCTTAACCTTACCTTTATTGTTGAGCTTTCCAAGGATCATACCCTTCATGTTAATAACAAGCTTCCCTCACAGTAGTTGGAGCAATTAACCAAACTCCTACAAAAACATGAAAAATCCTTTGCATGGGACTATGGGATATAAAGGGACTGATCCCCACACTTTGTACTCATAGTATTTATATCAATGAAGGAAGTCTACCACTCCGCCAACCTTAGAGAAGAATTAGCCCAATGTTAAGAGAAATAGTCAAAACACAGTTACAAAACTTGTTAGATGCTGGTTTTATATATCCAATCGCTAATAGAAAATGGGTATCACCTTTGGTCATAGTGCCTAAAAAGGGGGGTAAATGGAGAATTTGTGTAGATTATAGGGAATTAAACAGAGCTACTAAGAAATATCATTTTCCCTTATCTTTCATTGATCAAGTACTTGATACTTTAGCTAGTAAAAAGTATTTTTCTTTTCTTGATAGATATAGTGGGTACAACTAGATTAGTATTGCTCTAGAGGATCAAGAAAATATGACATTCACATTTCCCTAGGGAACTTATGCATATTATGTCCTACCATTTGGGTTGTGTAATGCTCCAACAACATTCTAGAGGGCTGTAATTAGTATTTTTGCTAACATTTCACATGATTGCATGGAAATATAAATGGATGATTTTACTATATTTGGGGTCACTTTTGAAGAAGCACTATAGAATCTGGAAAAGGTGCTAATCAGATGCAAGGAACACAA
Organism: Chamaecyparis obtusa; assembly: GCA_027943335.1. Classification (NCBI taxonomy): domain Eukaryota; kingdom Viridiplantae; phylum Streptophyta; class Pinopsida; order Cupressales; family Cupressaceae; genus Chamaecyparis; species Chamaecyparis obtusa. The sequence continues at coordinate 354,627 of BSBK01001108.1, read as the reverse complement.
TCTCTCTCTCAATAATGAGAAATGTTTTATGTTGATGCAGGAAGGCGTTGTACTTGGACATTTCATTTCAGTAACAGGTATCCAAGTGGACCCTAAAAAAATTGAGGTAATTCTCACATTGCCTACACCTACTAAGCAAAAAGATGTAAGATCCTTCTTAGGACACGCTGGATATTATAGGCATTTTATTCAAAATTTTAGTCAAATATCTAGTCCTCTATACACCTCTCTTACCAAAGAGGCTGACTTTATATGGACATCATCTTGTGATGAATCGTTCTTGCAGCTCAAGTCACTTTTGACAACTGCACCAGTGCTTAAAGGACCTGATTGGCCTCTACCATTTCACATACATATAGATGCCTCAGACTATGCAATAGGTGTTATCTTAGGAAAAAAGCCTAGTAACCTTGAAAATTCCATTTACTATATCAACAAGAGCCTACATGGACCAGAGTTAAATTACACAATAACTAAAAAAGAATTACTGCCATTAGTTTATGCCTTAAACAAATTTCACCATTATGTAACAGGTTACCCCATCTTTGTTCATACTGACCATGCAACAATCAAGTATCTAATGAACAAACCTACCATCATAGGAAGGTTAGCAAGATGGCTTCTTCTTTTGTAGAAATTTGATATAACCATTATTGACAAGTCATGGAAGGAAAATGTAGTGGCTGACTATTTATCTAGAATTTAGAATGCTGACTAAGATGCTAATATGGTTGATGATACATTCCCCAATGAACACCTATTTCATATTGCTGTCCAAAATCCATGGTACACTGATATAGCTAATTACTTTTTAGCTGACAAAATGCCCCCACATTTCCCTCCAAAGGACAGACAAATACTTTTTGAGAAAATTTTCCAATTATCTTGGATTGACAATACCTTATTTTATACCGGTCGAGACCAAGTCATGAGAAGGTGTGTGCGAGAGGATGAGATATATGATATTATCCATGCTTGTCATGATAAGACATGTGGATGCCACTTTGTAGCCAAGAGGACAACTCTAAAGATCTTGACAATAGGTTACTACTAGGAAACACTTCACAAGGATGCAACCAACTACACAAGAAAATGTGACAAATACTAGAGAATGGGTCATCCCACAAAATCAAATGAAATGCCCCTAAACCCACAAGTGGTGGTAACACCATTTAACAAATGGGGCATGGATTTCATTGGTCCAATAGATCCTCCTTCAAATGGAAAATCATACATCTTGGTATACATAGATTATCTGAGCAAATGGGTGGAAGTAAAAGCTATGCAGCATGTATGAGATCAAAAGGTAGCAAAGTTTTTATATGAGGATATCTTCACCCGCTATGGAGTGCCAAGAGAACTTGTAACTAACTAGGGAGCACATTTTACATCCAATCTGATAACCAAACTCATGAAGGAATACAATATCAGGCATCGAAAGTCCAGTCCTTACCATCCTCAATCCAATGGTCAGGAAGAGGTCACAAACAGAGAGATTGAAGCCATCTTAACAAACATAGTTCATCTGCACCAATGAGATTGAAGTAGGAAACTCTCAAAAGCACTTTGGGCCTACTGAACAACCTGGAAGACAACCATAGGATTCACTTTGTTTGAATTAGTATATGGGAAGGTGAAAATGTTACCAATTGAATTTGAGCACAAGACACTGCATATAGCGCTGGAATTAAACATTAAACTCCCTACAACATAGAAAGAACACCTTCTACACCTTAATTCCTTGGATGAAATGCATAAATCCACATTGGAGCACACAAAGATGGTATAGAAACAATAGAAGAGGTGGCACAATTCCCATATTATGAGCAAATAGTTTCACATGGGTAATTGGGCATTATTGTATGATTCTAGATTCAAAGAAATTCCAGGCAAGCTATAGACAAGATGGCTAGGACCTTATGCAATTGAATATGTCTTCAAAAATGGAGCATTCCATTTGACAACAATTGATTTAGTGTAATTCAAATTACTCATCAACAAACATCGGCTACGCTTGTATCATTAGCCCCAAATAAAGGAGGACTTCCTGCAGTAAGTTTGCAATAATACTTCAGTAGCACAATAGGTAACACTTCCTGTAGCAGAAGGTGAGAACCTTCTTCCTATTGCTTCAACATGGCATTCCTTCAAGGTATGACCATAATAAAACTTCATGCCACATGAAGTCCATTTCTCCATTCACTTTTCTCTATTCTTCTTTCCAACCCATTTCATTTCTCTATCTTCCATCCACCCACCATCCACATCATTATCTTTTCCTATTTCTATGTTTTCAATAAGAGCCATGTCAGCTGAGACATGTAGCCACCAGCATCGTTTCACTCTCATTAACTTTTATTTCGCACATACAGTAATCAACTGCGAGGTAAAACTTTTCAAATCTCCTTCCACTTTTAGCTCGTAGATTTTGGTAATTATATTTAGTACTACAATAAATGTATGATTACAGTGTTATATCAGTTCCTCATCCCATGTCAAATGTGCCAAGTGTGGACACTTATTCTTGTTTCGTAGGGGGTAGGGCAAGTGTATTAAGCTCTAATGTCAATTCTAAGCTATCCTTGTCACTTCCTTGTCATTTCAAAGTTGTATGTAGGCCTTGTTTCATTAAGTCCCTTTACTCTCACATATTTTCCGTACTATAAATCCCAAATAATTCCTAATTTTTTGAAGTTGATGTGACCTGAAAAGATTATAATTAAACTGTGTGGCAACTCATAGTTAAAGTTATAAATTCCTCTGTTAAAACACCATTATTATTGATTCATGATAAAAACAAAAGAGGAATTGAAAAAAAAAGGTCTGTATTTTCAAGAAGAGAATTTGAAATTCAAGAAGGGAATAAGGTATTTGCAAAACAAGAGGGATTGGAAGATTAACAAGCTACGGTGAGCAGAAGTTTGGAGGAAAAATATTTGGAAATAAATGGGTGGATGGCTGCAGAGGCGTGAGCTAGTGCATCATGGCCTTTTTCTTACAGACATTGAAGCAGTTAGGAGGTTTAATGCATGTGGTTGGTTGGGTTATTTCTTGAAATTATCATATTTTAATGAAGAGGTGGCAACTGAGTTTATGAATACTTTTTAGGAAGGGAAGGTGACCGTATGGGGTTTAACAGTTGTCGCAACATAAGAATGAATAGAAGAGGTAACTGGGTTACCAGCAATTGGGGAACATTACCCCAATGAGCATGATGCTAGGTCATCACGAGCCCAATTTTCCCTTCCAAGTGATCCTCCTCTAGAGATTAGCAAGAAAGGGTGCAAATGAATTTCTCTTCCTCCACCATACAACGAGCTAGCAACACATATTATTAGGTACCTGACATGTGAGGGAAGATTTTAAAATTTGCATGCAGATCATTTTAAGATACTTAGCTCTATAAGGCATAGTCTCCCAGTAAATATCCTTAATTTCTTGTATAATATGCTAAGTATTAGCACTAAAGAGACTCAAAAAGGGAATACAAATTCAGTCACCCACCATTCCCTAATTAAGCTGATATTTGAAAAATACCTTAGTGATGTCTCTCCCTTAGTGTGGTCAGAATTTGTCCAACATAAAACACTACAACCTCAGGTTGACCCTGCTGGGCAACCCCTTGAAAATGATGCAGCACCTTTTGAGCCTGTTGTGGAAACAACTACACAAGAAAAAGAACTGGAAATACTTCAAAAAAATAGGCCTTTGCTCGTTCCATAAAGTAATGTCCCTACCTCTTCCACAAGGGAAGGAAAATAGAAAATTGGAAAAGAAGCCCTTGATCTTGAGAATGAAGTTCAAAACCCCGCGGTTCCAAAAAGTACAAGAAAAAGGTCAAATCTTGTAGCATCTGCTCCTGTAGCAATAAGGCCAAAAAGAACCCTCAAAAATAAGATTTTAGAGGTTATGAAAACAAGTATGTGGAGAAGTCCTCAGATGCAAGAATAAGTTCCTCAAATTTCCCTAGAAAACCCAAGCGTTCCATTAGCAAAACCTACCACAAAGACTTCTATTGTGTATATCTCTAACAATTCCCCTAAGAAAATAGAAGTGCCTTCATCTCCCCAAAATCTACAAGAACCTTGTGGTAATATATCACATGATGATCTGGGTGCACCTAAGGAAAGCCCTAATCTAGCACAAGAAAACATTTCTGAAGATGTCCAGTTGACTCATCCACCAATCCCTATTTATTCCCATATGTCTATTGTGCCTTACAAAGAAACATGGTTTATCGAATATTTTGAATAGGCTTGTAAGGAAAGGAGAAAACAAAGCACCCAGTTGCAAGAATTTGGCCCTCCAACATTACAATCTATCCTCTTCAGTATATATAACCAGTTTGTCTTCCAGAAAACTTTGTGGAAGCAAGAAAGAAAAAGAATGCAGAAAGAGATAGATTAGCAGCAAGAGGAGATAGAAGTTCTTAAAGAACAGATGAAGAAGTAGAAGCAATGAATGGATCATGCTCTCAAACTAGCTGATCATGTTATAACTTGTAGACCACCTCCCAGAGTTTATGCCATATGTTTGAAAGAACAATTCCTCTTATTTCAGCTAATGATGACTATGAAGGATATAGACTGCCAGTTTAAATCAGCTCAAGAATTTTATGGATTGTACCAGACCCTTCCTTCATGGAAACATAACTTACTCTATGAGCTTTATCTGCATAATTTTGTCATTCCTCATGAAATTGAATGGAACCCTTTTCTTTATATAGGAGATATCCATTTGAGAGCCCTAATATCCTAGATGCAAAATGAGGCAAATTATGACAGGCAGCTAAATAACTATAGTGACATGGAAAAATCTGAATCATTACCCTTAAGGGAAGAATCGAGAAAATGTGATGTCCTCCTAAGAGATTGGTTTAACCTAACCTATGGTAGGTGGAAACCTAAAATTAGAGAAAAGGTCTTTGCTCTCAGAGATAAGGTTTACAGGGAGTATCAAGGGTTACCCTATTTTTCATTCCAAAGAGCTCTCACCTGGGTAAGAAGTAGATGGAATAGGCTACCTAAGATCTTTAAGAAATCTGAGCCACATAGCCCAATAAATTTCAAGGCAGCTGCGAATAGAGAAACCAAGTACATTCAGCTAGGATGACAAATTAGAAGAGAACTATGGTTTCCCTTGTCTTTCCAACCACTAATTCTCTTATGGCCACTGCATGATATCAAAGCTACCATGGTAGACTAGCTATAGGAGAACCATCGTATGGATTAATGGGAGAGGACAAGGGGATTCCATTATACTTTTAAGAGTAGGAAGAGGGGAAAGACAGATGATGGTGAATTTAGATCTATAGCCAGAAAGTGTAATGCTTGAGCACAAGCACTATGCTTGTTGGGGGCAGATGATGAGATACTTTATTGTCTCTATTTTATGATAATCTTTATGCTTTGTTAAAACATTTCCAAGACATTCATGGACCTATAGCTATTTGAACTTGTGATAAGTACAATTAGAACCACCAAGATTATGGGTAGTTAGATATGACATGTTTTGTTGAACATTATATATATATTGCAGTACTTCATATAACTACTTGAACCTGTGTTCTAATATCTGGATAAGAATTGACTAGTTGACTTGTATACATATCTGCATGCTACTAGTCTGCCATGAAAAAGGAACAGTTGTAGAGTGGATCGACTGCATTAAATAAGAAATGTTGAAGTTCTAGCTATGACAGAGAGAGTCATCATAGCACCGAGGATAGTGTTGCTAATGGGAAGGAGCCACCATCCCAAAAAATATAGGAAACAACTCTGTTATATGTCCTCAGTGCTCATTATTCTATTGAATCAGTTATCCAGACTTTATTATATTCTGTCGTGGGCTATTATATTTCCTTCTTCTATGGTGAGACTTAGTTAAAACTTAATTTCATGCTTTCAATAAGTGTCAATCCTCTATATAAAGGGATTTGATTGGTTCGTTTCTTAATGTGAAAATATATACAATTATTGTGTTTAGCATAGCAGAGCTACTCTTTCTATTTTCATGTATTGCTCCATTACTATGTAATCAATTTATGAGAATATAATGAAAGAGTAATTTTGAGTATATTTTGTGTTAGTAGTTAGTTCAAGCCAACCAAGGGGCCCCACTTGGGAGGTGGATTAGATTAGAATAGAGTAGAATTGATTTCTATATTTCTCATGCTTTCAAGTAGAAGTTACTGTTTTACTCCTGCAACATTATTATTGTAAATGTTCCTGTAGCACTTGTAGAGATAGACATGGTGAATGCTTTGAGTTGCTAAAATAGGCTTAGGTTAAGTTTACAAGCTTTCAACAATAATTTCATTAAGTAGTTAAGTGTGCTTACTTTTCTGCAGCAATAACATAGGTTTCTTTCATGCACTTTATCTTCCTGCAATATAGGTAATATGACTCTTTGAGGGGCTTAGTGCACAAACCGTGCTATCCCATTTCAAGTATATGTCCCTAGGTTGACAATCTAAATACATTTCATGCTGGGAAAAGTAATCCTTAGTATGAATACATTATTCCTAAGAGAGACATTGGCATGATTATCATTGCCTATTGTGAGACTGTTCACTCAATATAAACCAAAAATCAATTGCTTGACATCAATGAAAAGATAATAACTAATCTAATCCTTCTACAATGTTTTATACCTCTAATCTTAGTTAGTCTTCATCATCATCACCATTAGTTATAGTAACATTTTGCGCTATCATGAAAGATAAGGAGTTTACTTTTAGTGTTTTCTCAGTATATGCTCCCAATGATTAAAAAGATAGAGTGGAGTTATGGAAATGGTTAACCCAGTTAGAGGATGTCCCTTGGATCATTGTAGGTGACTTTAATATGGTGGATAGGCCACAAAATAAAGCAGGTAGGAGTAAGTTTGATTGGAAAGGGGATGAAAATTCCTTCTGGTTTAGAATGTTAAGAAATCTCAACCTATGGGATCCTCTTGCTAGGAAAAAAATTGATAATCTAGGAATATGGCACACTTGATGCAACTACCAATAGGAGAAAAAATAATATATAATAGGTTTGATCATTTTTATGATAATAAAGACTTTTAAGCTTTAATAATTAAGTGAGAGGTGCTTGTGTCAAAGTGGTCCCCTATACACTATCAAATCACCACCTCATTGTTGTAGAGATCTCATCTAGGGAGACCAATTCAATCATCAGAACCAAGGGAGACTCATTTTCCTTAAACACATTCTTACTCTATTATGAGGAAGTGCTTAATGGAGTCTTTATCATTAATCAGTTTAATACATGGTCTAACCAAAACAATTCTACTATTGATACTAGGTTTAGAACACAATTTCTTGGAAGAAGTTGTTCCAAGTGGTGGGTAAAAAACTAGCCAAAGATTCTATATATCAGGAAGCCATTTTGCATGATAAATTATTATTTGTGGAGGATCATATCCAAAACAACCCCTCCAATAGCAACCATTGAAGCCTTGGCTCATGCTAAGAATTCCCTGAGAAGGATCCAAGATAGTAAGATTCAAGGAGCCAAGGTAAGAGCAAGACTAAAATAGCTTAATTATGGTGATAAGGGAACCAAATATTTCTTTTAATTATTGAAAAAATAAGAGGCAAGGGAGAGAATTGACAACTTGTGGTAAGAGGGTGTCAACCATACAGACTAGCAAGAGATCCCTTTGGCTTTCTATTAGTTCTACAGTAAATTTATTGTTATAGAGGATTCAAGAGATACTATGGGAAGTGCTAGAGACTAGATAAACAATATCATCCCCAAAAAAGTCAAGGTTGAGGGTACCAACCTCCTTGATAAAGAGATCACAGTGGAATAGATTAATAATGCCATTAGATCCTTGAGAAATGATAAGGTCCTACGACCTGATGGGATCCCTAGGGAGTTTTACAAGTATAATATCAAATGGATTGGGGAGGAACTACTTAAGGTTTTTGAAGAATCTACCAACCAAGGATACCTTGGGAGTGACATAAATGTAGGAATAATCAAGTTAATTCCTAAAGAGGAGGATAAGACCCTAATTAAAAACTGGAGACCTATAATCTTGCTCAATGTATGATATAAAATCCTTGCCAAAGATTAGAAGATGTCCTTTTGAGTTTTATTAATCCCTCCCAGATAGGATTTTTCAAGAGGAGATATATTTTGGAAAAATTTATCAATTGTTGAGAAACAATGAGTTGGGAAAAAGATTCAAAATAATATGCATATATGATTCTAATTGATTATGAGAAGGCTTACAATAGGATTGAATGGGAATTTATCTTCATGATGTTAGATGGGCTTGGTGTAAGGCCCACCCCATTTCCACCTTTTCCTCGACACTTCGATGTCGAAGGATTAAGGGGTTTGGTAGTATCTAGATGATTGGTAAATCCCTAACGGAATTATACCTCGGGATAGACCTATATATTATACCTTCATATTAGTACCTATCAACTAAGTGTCCCTATGATAGAGGTGATATCTCTAGGTTATTAATTGTGAAAGTGAATCTTGGATGCAGTATGTTACCCTACGGATCATAGATCCAACTAGACTATTAAATTCCATTGAGTACTTTTGTTGAAAGGATTTGATTCGAGAAGTCGAGATGTAAATGCCAAATTAGTTATGTGATAAGTCTTAAGTTTATCTTGGATTTAATTAATAGTAATGTGTGTATTCTAGTAACTCCTACGAGGAGGATGGGTAATGTTTTGATGATGTATTATATGATTATACCATAGTGATGTTTTGGGATATTATTAGAACCCTGAACAAGGAATTGTTAGATCCTAGACTAATAGGATTATTCTGCATTTTGTTTTCCTAGATTAGGAAATTTAATCATACTTGTGATAAGAATTTTATAGGACCTGACTGTTATGGTTACCCCTTACCGATGTTGAACCATTGATTTATCTTAAATATTATACTAAGGAAAATTGAGATACTTGGACTCATTCAATTTACTGTTATGTTATGATGGACATGTTAGACTATACATTTTGTTGACTCTGTATGTGGATCCATGATTAGTGGATTTGGATTTGATCATGTTAGACTTTATTATTATCTTCATGTTTTGAGATCCTGAAGATTATCTTATGATGATGATAGATTATGGATGATCTTGATTTCAATCGAACTATGAAATTGAATTATGCAAATTAAATTATGAATTATATATGCAATTGAAGTATGAATTGAGTTATGCAAATTGAATTTATTTGATGTGATTATTGAATCCTATATGATTACATGCAGACAATTGAATTATGACATTTCATTCTATGTGATTGAATGTTCAATTGAATTGTGTAAGATCATTATTTGTTGCGTGATTTCATGTATGCAATTGAGTTATGAATAATGTGTGGATATTACATCTTATATGTTTATATGTGATGGTTTTCTTCCTTGAATTACTGATGCTACATTAAGTTTTTTCAGGTGGAAGGACCATGGAAATATTCGGGGAAACCACATTGAATGCTTGTGCCATCAGTAAAGCCAAGGCCCCATCTAATGAAGAGACCAGGGCCTCGTTGTGAAGTGTTTTATTTTGTAACCATAATGTGAATGTATGTGTAGGATTGTTAAGTGTTGTAATATGTTGGACATACCTTAATTGTGATGTTAATTATGTGAGTGTCACTTGACACTAGAGTTATTTGTTAACTAAGGTATGTTGTGTGATTGGAGTACGAGAGCAAGTCCTAGAAGCTTCCTCGAGGGGGTATTCTAAGTGCATCCTCTTGTCTTAGGACCCCTAAGTGAAGTCATACCTTACTTTTTCGTGCATAAACTGAACCATGATTTTTGGAGGGTTAAATGGGACCCTAGGGGGTAGTTTCATGCATTTTTAGGTAGCCCATTCCTCGTACCCATAGGTTAGGGGTAATTTTAGCATGGGAGAAGCCATATTTTGACCTTTTGTCCCCTCCAATAGTGCCCATTTAATCTTGAACGAAATTGCAACTTGCATCATGGACCCAGAAGTACTTCCTAGGACCATCTTAATGAGGGTTGTGGAGAGTTGGTAGGGGGTCCCTTTTTAGTATAACTTTTAGAGGGGTTTGGGTTGTTCACCCACTCTCTACCTTTAGAGACCACTAAACTTGGAGAAGGAGAAAGCTAGGGATAGAAGAAGGAGAAGGCTCAAAACTTCATCATTTTGCATTGGATCATAGGTTGGAGGATCTTTCTCTTCATCTCTCTCATTTTGTTGTAGATGAATCCTGTAGTTGTAATTTTTGTTAAGTTTTTAGCTCCCCATGGTTGGTCATAGTGAGAGCATGAAATGGTATTTGTGTTTTCTTTTGTGATATGATTTTGGGTTGTTTATTCTTGGCTCAATCACCCTTGGGAGGGAAGAGCAACCAAGAGGGGGGTGTGGAGATGGAGGCAACTCATGTGCAGAGTCTCCTCCATGTGTGGGGAAGGATGAGCTTGGGTGTGCTGTCCCCAAGTAGCCTTTGCATTTTTAGCCCAAGGGGCATTTTTGGGGGGCATAAGGAGGGATTTGGCCTTGTGTGCCATTGATATGAGATACATTGTTATTGTGGTCCATGTGTGGCCCTTGATATTGTTTATTATGGTCCATGTGTGGCCATATTTTGGCATTGGCTTCTCCATGGGTTGCCCACCCTCACCCCATTAAAGGATCATGTTGGATCCTATGTTTTATCCCTAAGGGAATTTGGGTTTTTGTGGAATGTAAGTATGTTTCCTTGTGAGTGTTTGATTCTGAGTGTATGTATCCCATTTGATGTGGTTTCCCCAAGCTCGGGGGTGGCCTCATGAGAGGCCTAGGATGGGAGGTAAGCTCCCATGGTCTTTCCTTTGCCTTGTATATATTTGCAGATTTGTGGAAGCTCAAAGAGGAGCTATCATGGAGGTTTTCATCTTTTGAGTGGTTGTGAGAAGACAACCCGTTTATTCCTTTGTGAAATCTCTCTTTGTATTTAGACTTCTATTGTTGTAAAAGAGATTGTAATGCTTTTTACTTGGAGCTATTGTGAAGATGAAAAAGATGAGAGACTGTTATTTATTTGATCTCCCATTGTGTGGCATTAGCAATTTGCAATGCTTTATTGTAACTATGAAAGTGCAATCTTATTTGATGTTTAAGTAAATGTTTGGAGTGAAATTTCATATTGTTTATTATGATTCCTTGCATATATTATAAAGAATCTCTCTCTCTCTCTCTCTCTCTCTCTCTCTCTCTCTCTCTCTCTCACGATAATTGGCAAATACTCTCTCTTTGCAAATGAGTTATCAACATTGAAAGATTAAATATTGTAACAATTTCATTATGATTCCATATTTGGGTTGATATAAGAATATCGTAGTATCATATAAGATGATTTAATTGTCATGATCATTGAAAATAATCTCTATATATGATTCATATCACTCTTTTAGTCCTCTAAATTGTAATGAAACAACTATGAAGAAATGAACAAATTAGTTTTTATGTTGATATCTCAATTGATTTGCAATCAAACTATATTTAATCCTTATTGATACACTATTAATTTTAAGACTATACACTTCCTAATGCATTCAGGAAACTAATAAAATTATGATGTTATATTACCCATCATTAACAAGTTTTAAAAAAATAGTGCACTATTAAAATAGCACTCTTCAAATTTTGGAGAGCAAAAATACTCTCTGAATTTTGTATGGGATAAAAATCCCATTCAAAATCCATGCCACAGTCATATTATATTATTAAATCTTCCCACCTCAATACGTAATAAACAAATAAAATATCATTGTATTATTTCCCCTTACCTTATTTATTACCTTCCCCTTTACATGGCGCATGTGGAGGGAGGTCATAACTTGTTTAAAGTTTCAAACTTTTCTATTGGTCTAGATTGTGTCCTTGTGCTGACACATCATAAACCTTTTTCTAAATGCATTAACCTTCTTGTCTTCAAAACCTGCGCATGCTTCCTCTTGCCCATGCTTAGCATTTAACACCAATTTTGTTTGGTACTTCACTATGACATGGGAAAGGAGTGGGACCCACTTTCCACTTCCTTTTCATGTCTTCCACTTTCCCGTGTGCTGGTTTGGCGCAGGCTTTGGGGGAGTATTAAAAAACTTTGTTTGAATTCACTTCACATTCCTCTTTATTGCGCACCCCTCCCTTGTCCTTTGTGATGGTAAGTGGAGTGAGGGGAATATTTGATAGATTTCTAGGGTGCTAAGAGTAGGGAGATAGGCTAGTTGACTTGGTAGGATGATTAGATTAGTGAGTAGGTTAGTATTTAGATAAGTCAGTTTAGGTTGTTAGTTAATTATTTTTATATGAGATTAATGTCTTGATAATATTAGTAGTTAGTCATTATTTTTAGCAATGTTTAAATTATTTATTTTGTTATTATTTATGGTACCATGTGCTAATGTTATAGCATGTATATAATATTAATTGATATATTATAGTATATTAACTAATTAATAATTATATTAATTAATTAATATATTATAATTATTAATTAATTTCATATATATTATTTAATTATAATCTTTGAATATATATCATTAATTAATATTTTTTTTAAAATTTATTGAATAGTTAACAAGTTCATTAATCAATTGTTATGTTGTAATTATTAATTGAATTGGTATGTATTCATTTTGCAACGAATATTGGTGTAAACGATTATTAAATTTTATATTCAATATTTTCATTAACTGACAATCTAATTATAATAATCAAAATTGGACTTGATTTATATATATGGGAAAATGGTTAATCTATATGTATAATAATGTTATTAAATAAATCTTCTTTTACTCTTGGATAATCTATAAGATTAATAGATTGACGATCGACGAAATTGATCATTAAGATGATTTACGAATTCTTCTTATATTGAAATTTCAACTAGCATCCTATGGAAAAACAACATTGTTGAGGTTGATCATCTGAATCTTTTGTGACCTCGTCATTGACTCCTCTTACCCGCATCTTAAACGTGGAACTTTTAACCTTTTTAAAAAAATTTGTTGGTTGTGTTTTGACCCGAACTTTTGGGCATTACACTTGGCTTCCCTAAATATTTTTAGCACATGATTAGAATCCTCTTGAAAGATGCTAATGCTAAGGTGGATATGAATGGATGTCAAATGAAACCTATTCTTTTATCCAAATCCATAAGACATGGATACATATAATAGCTCCTTCTTTATTTTTTATAGCTATGGATTCCCTCTATTACTTGCTATGATGCCATCTCCCCTAGAGTTCAAGGTGTCACTTTACCTAATGGAGAAGTTATTGTAAACGTTTAGTTTGAAAATGATACCTCTATCCTACTTGCTCTAAAAGATGGTAATTCAAAGAGATTAATAGAAAAAATATATATCTTTTGTAAAGCCTCTTAGAGTAAAATATCTATTTCCAAGTTTATTTTGTTAGGCTAGGAGGAACCCCCCCCCCCCCCCCGCCCCCCCGCCTTTCCTTGGTTCTCTAAGTGTGGTTTGACATGGGGAGGTCCCAAACACCATGTTAGGTATCTAGGCATTCTTTTCTCTATTTTCCCTAACTTAAAAGAAATGTGGTGTTGGAATAGAAATAAACTTGACAAGAAATTAGGCATATGAAACAAAAACTTCTTGTATTGGGCGGGAAGATACCAAGTTTGTCAAAATATTATTTCCTCATATAGTATCTATTACACTTCATCTTGGCTATTTAATCAATATCAATTCAATTATATACATAAGAAAATAATGAACTTTTTGTGGTCAGATAGAAAATGGGGAAAAAATGCAATGTAGCAAATTGGAAATGGTGTACCATGATTAGGAAAGTTGTGTTAGGAATAAGGTGTCTCAACCTTGGATAATTCCTATTCTTATTATTTGTTTTGTAAAATGTATTTCTTGCAAATAATGTTGATGTGTCAGCATCTTGAATTGTGTGTAAGGAGATCATGGCTAAAACAGTTATGACGGATTCCTATGACACGTAAGAGCTATGTCAGGAAGATTCAATGACAGGTGAAGACATGTGGCAACTGATAAATTTGAGTACTGTACACTCTTCCCCAATCGTGGGGTTCAGGGCATCGCCCTGAAAATTTTTTTGGGGTTCCTATTTTCTCGGAGAATGGTAAAACCCTAATATGGTTATCTTTGGGAGTAGCCCTAAAAAGTGAAGCGCATGATATAAGCATTTTTAGGGTTGCGAAGAGGTGTGATGCGAGTGTATTGTTGGAACGTTTTATGCTGTCGTGATTTGTCTTCAAGGGTTAAGAAATCTTCTAAAAGAACTTGCATTGCAAGTGTATTGTAAGCTATAATAGTTTTGATCAATACATTGTGTAGGTTTTGGAGTGCTGGGGTTTTTACCGAAAGGTTTCCCCAGGGTATATCATTGTGTCACTCTCTATTTTTCTGTATGTATGGTATGTGGTTGCAATATCTTTGTTAAAGTAGTTAACGAATTTGAAATTGTAAGGATTTAAAAGAATTTGCACATTACTCTCCTATAGAGATTAGCGTAGGAAGCTATTTCTGCACCTGAGTTTCCTTACAAGTTGGGGTCCTCAGTCTTAAATACCTTGGGATCCAAGGGCTCTCCCTTTCTACTAAATGGATCTGTAAAGCCTTGAAAGGTTGTGAACCTTGGAAATTTTTTATCAGAAGAAATATTAGTAGAGGAGTTCCCCACAAATGCTCCTCTTGGAAAGGAATTACCATGTGTGACCTTTTCATAGGATCCTTCCCTGTCAGAGTTATTGGATCATTTTTATTTAAATCCATATGGAAACCTTGGAAATCCATGAGACACTTTGTAGTTGGAAATGACATTATAGTAGAAGACAACTCAATTTGTGGTGAGAAGTCTATTTGGTGGAACTTAGTGCACAAAGATAAACCCCTTGCCCTCTTGCAAGGATTTTCATAAAGATATTGGACTAATAAAGGTATAAGGATTATGAAATAAATTATCATTTACGAATAACTTATTTAATGGGGAACTCTTAGGACAAATTATGCCATCCCTCATGAGAATCTTAGAACCTATTCTTTCCTCAAAGCTTCCTGTCAAGCCCTCTCCCTTCCTAATCCATGTGATTTCAATGAGTTGAGGTTCCTCTCTCACCCATGGACTAATGGTACCCCTCTTCCTTCCATCAAATCCAAAGGCATTTACTCCCTTCTAGCTAATAACAATGATATCTTTCACCACCTTAACAACTGCTAGTCTCTTAAATTTGATCCCTCCCAATGGAAAACCAACATGGATAAGTTATGAGGTAGCTAGGTGGTTCCCATAAAGGAATGCTTTTTCTATAAAGTACTTTTTCATAAACTACATCTTAAGCATCCTAATGGCGAATTTAATTTGTGTCATGTATGTAGAACACCAAAAACTATTAAACATCTTTTATTTGATTGTTTGGTAGCCAAATAAATTTGGGGTCTTTTTGGCCTTTTTTTCATGAGAATATACATATTAGTGAAATACTTTTTAGCAATATCCTAGGTCTTAGAAGTGACTTCAATGTTTTTTCTCTCTATTTTATCAATTGATATTCTTTGGTCTATTTGTAAAATTAGGAATGGCAATGTATTTAATGACATATCTAGAATCCTTACTGATTCTCCAAGGAGACTCACCTATCATGACCTTTATTTTTAGGTCATAGTCACATTGAGGCTCTCGAGGAAGAAGTTTGAAGATCTTCTTCAGGGAGGAAAGTTAGAATTATAAGAGAGGAGATCTCTCATGGTTTCACTTGGACTTGGACAACAACTAATAGAACCCCATTTGAAATTGATCTCCAAAACTTCTTAGTTGAGATCAGGGATCATGAGGAAAGAAATAATGACCTCCCAACCCTTGTACCACCGATTGTAGTAGTACCTCCACTAGTTGTACATGTTGCAACAGTCCTTCCACCTATCCTAATTGTTGAAAGAATTAATCATCCATATGCACAGAGGATTAGAGATGATAGCATGCTTAGGTGGATGGATGAACACACAGGTTGGATTGCATGGATAAAGATAAGAGGCAATGCCATGATTAGATATGTCTTATTCTAGTTGTTTTATACCTATGTATATCATGATACTATCGTTCAATTGGCTTTTCAATAGTTTTTGTATTACATAAAAAGTATGTATGAAATTTTGATGTAAGATCCAATGGTAAACATGTTTTAAATAGTCGATTGTAATATTTTGACTACTTTATATCTGATACAACAAAATTAAGAGATTGACAAAAACCCCTTTTAGTACCAATAGGAAACCAAACAAGATACTATGCCTTATGAAGTGTAATAATTCCATGTTTATTTTGTAGGCATAGATTGAATATGAAAGTGGTAAGTATTATTAGTAAGCCCATTATAAAAATCTATACTAATATCATCTCAACCTATATTATAATAAAGTATTTTCAAACCTATGCAATTTTATGTGCAAATGATCACAACTTTGAACTCTTATCACAAATGCAGTGTAGAGTACATCTTGTGAATAATGAACATGAGAAGGTCATCATAATACAGTGAATATCAAACCAATACCACTGAGATGTGAACCAAAGTATGTGCAAGCTTGTTTATGAATATAATCACATAGGAAACACATTTGTAAACCATCATAGAATCTCATTATCTCTAAACCACTTGAATAATCACAAACATCTTAAGACATTTGAAAATAAAGTCAACATGCCTTAGGAGTTCAACACATGTTTCTTTTGATCATGATTTTAAATGAGTGAATGAATGTCTTAAAATACAACTATGCTCACAAATCAATCAAACATTTACTAGAAAATCTTACAAGAGTTAATAAGTAGTTAGTGATGTGTTGACTTGAATTTAAATTCTAAAAAATAAGATTTAAATATGGAAAGTTGAAGTGTCTTGAATTAATTACGCACTCATGGTTATTTTCCAAGATGGTAAATCATTAACCTTATAAATAGTACATATAAGATATTTTCTTTTTTAAAAAAAAATTTAATGTGAAGTTATGAGTACCTTTTGTAATTGTGCACTCAAAATAATCTAAGGTGGAAAAACCATGCACTCTATTTTATACATCTAAGAATTCACAATATATATTTAAAAATTAATTATAAATAAAATTTCTATGTGAGATATAATGAATGAAATACTTGAAAAATGTGTTATTTTCCTTTTGGTCAACTCAATAAAAAGTCATTAACGTTATATACAACATTTAAGAATGAATATATGTTTGAGAATTAATGGTATAAAAGATCTCACACTGATTACATGAGTTAAATAAATGAAAGAACTATGTCATTTTAAAACTATATCTAATTATTCACATTTATATAACCAATTCATACAGATTCTAATCCATTGAATTGGACACTCTTTTATTTGAAGTTAAATCAGATTTTTATCCTCATACTTATATTAAACTGCCAAAGGAATTTGTACTCATTGTATATAGAGTCAATTTGTTTGGCTGCTTTATATTAATAAGAGCAAAATAATATTCAAAGACAATATAACAAGTACACCATTCAAAAAGGCTCTCTTTCACAAAACCATATTTTTTTATTTCTATTACAAAAAACCAGAACATGTTAGAAGGGTTACAAAATTAAACCATGATTGCTCAACGAGACTCCAAAATTTATACTGGAAAGTTAAGAACTTTGCATTTCCAGTATGTATACATTATCCAATGCCTTCCACTCTTTAAAAGGCCATGACAAGGCCGAGAAAAGTAATCGTAATTGCAGAGAACAGGCTGTAACTAGATGAAAAAGTAGAGCTTGCAGCGTTTGAGGCTCCATTAATGGCTTGAGAAGGAGATGGTGAGATAATATGGATTGATGGTGATAAAACTACAATTATCAGTTTTTGTCCATGTGCACAGTGACCAGGAGCTCCACTGATGAAGTAGAAAGGACCAGGACGACGAAGCTTAATCACTGTTTCACCATCACTGTATGATGCAATAGGATTAGAAGTATCACAGGAGAAATAGGATTCATTTGTCACCAAAAGCACTGAATCCTCATTTGGGTTGTACTTGAAATCTACAAAAATGAAATACAGAAGACATTATAAGTAAATAGTATAACTACACTATATTCTGTAAACTTTTACTATCTTAATCAGGAACCATTGCACCTTAAAAGGTGCAGTTCACTGAGAAAAATCTAATACATGAGATCAGTAAAACACAAAGAATATGTATAAATGACAAAACTACAAAGAACACTTAGAAACCTGCAACCATTATTGATAGCCATTGTAGACTGAAACCCATTTTGATTGATCTAAATCATTAGTACTTCTGATAAATAGTAATCACATATTCACAGTTGTAACAAGATATATTACATATTTTCTCCATCTCTTAGTAGTATGAGCTATTTGTCTTTGCTGGTTATACTATTTCTGTGATTATGAAGGTTCTATCCCTTATAGAACCCTAATTTTCTTGTCTTTGGAAGCACCTAATAAAACTATACTACATTTTGTAAACTCTGACAATCTTAACAAGTATATATTATACTTTAAAAGCTAAGCTCACTGAGAAAAATTTAAAACAGACCAGTAAAACACAAAGCATATGTATAAAAGGCAAAACTATTAAGTACAATTATGAAAAACCCTGCAACCATTACTGATAGCCACTATAGATTGAAAGCCATTTTAACTGATCTAAAACACCAATACTTATGCTAAATAATAATAAATTTGTAGTTGTAAAAGGTATATAGACTATATCTCCATCTCTTGGTGGCTTGTGATGTTTGTATTGACTGTTTTTAATGTTTTTGATTATATCGGCAGGGATTTCGAAAGGGTTCTGATCGCTTTTTACTGTTTTTGTAATTGTATGAATTCTATATCTCATAAAACTTTGTTTTTGATATTTGGAAGTACATAGCTAGACTATACCATATTTTGTAAACTTTTATAATCTTAATAAGTAACTATTATACTTAAAAGTTAAATTCACTGAGAAAAATCTAAAACAGATCAGTAAATCACAAAGCATATGTACAAATTTCAAAACTATGAAGACACTGAGAAAAAACCTGCAACCATTACTGATAGCCACTGTAGATAAAAACCCATTTTAATAGACCTAAATAATCAGTACTTATGCTAACTAATAAAAACATATTTACAGTTGTAACAAGATATATTGACTAATGTCTCCAATTCTTGGTGGTATGTGCTATTTGGATTTGCTGTTTTACTTTCTCTGTGCTTATGTATGATTCTATCTCTCATTGAACCCTGATTTTATGACCTTTGGACATTTTGTAAATGTTGGGCCTCTGTAACCCTTCTTTACTTTGTCAGAAAACAAGATATATTGACTAATCACACCGAACAACAGCTAGACATGTTTCAGAAACAAAACAAACACACTGAACAATTTTTTGTCAGTATGACCAAGAAGGGAAAAAGATGATTTTTCAGTGTTTTACAGTCACTTTGAAAACTAGGAGTTTAGTCAGCTACTTCAGGAGATAACAAAGGAAAGCAGCACAGGAAACAAATAGAAAAGAAAAGAATAGAAATAAACTAAGTCCAATAACTTACAGAGATTGTCATTAACTTGAAACCTGTTTCTCTCAGCCCACTGGTTATAAGTCTCAGTTTCATTCCCAGTGGGTTCAAACCAGCCTCTTGGCCCTCCTACTCTGAACATATTTGAACCCACACTCTCACTGCCATTGCAACACACTGCCAAACATACTGCCAATGCCAAACATTTCCACTGAAAATTTACCATTTTGCACTTCAAACACACAAAAGAACAGCAACAAAAACAAGACTACTATTATTTACTCCACACTCTATTTTGCACAGAGATCTCAAACAAGCTTGGGAGGAATGAAGTAGTGGGGTTATTATATATATTTGAATTTGGCATAGGTTTGAAATGGTGGTATTTAAGAGAGTTTGTTAAAGTTTGTTAGTCATGGTATTTCGTTAGGAGACAGACAACCGTTTATTTAATGGAAGTTTTTTTAACATCTCTAATTTTAGACTAGGTCTGACTGCAAACACTTTTCTCTTGTTTTGACCAGAGCATTGGAAATTAATAGTCGGAGGTTATTCCATAATTAAGATGCAACGAGGTTAGTGGAGTTCTGTTAAGAACTTGTCAATCTTAGATTCCCTCCTATGTCTGCAATAATATGGCATTTCTAAAATTAGAAACTTCACCGTAGATGTCAATTAAATAACGAGTCTTTATTTGTTAAATTGGATTGATGATAGGTATTAAAACAAAGTAATATGGGGTGGCTCTCTAAAAAAATGTGGAGAAATAAATGTAATAATTAAATTTAAAATTTTATGATAAAAATTTTAAATAAATGTTTTCAATTGTTAAATAAAATTAATGTTTAATATAGATATAAGATTGTAGTAGATTTATAAGATATTATGTGTTTAAAAGATTAAAAATTTAAGATTAGTGATTACAAATTTTAAAACATGGATTATATTCATATTTTTATATGATTTTTTTTTGGTTAAATTTTCTTATTGAATTCTTTTTAAAATAATTAGAAACCTACAAGTTTGGAATGTCCTCTTAAAATTAAAGTTCAAGTGAAAAGATCTAATATTTGATTTCAGTATAGGTTTTTTCTTTTAATATTTTTAATTTTTTAATATTTATTTGAAGTTTGTTAGAATTTGATAAGAGGTTGTATAGTGAAGTGTAATCACAATATCTTTCTTTTAAAGAATGGTTTCTTTGTCAATTTGAAAATTTAATATATTATTTTATCTAAATATATTGTAATAGTGAAATTCTCATGTCACTTCTCATCTAGTTTTTTGTCCAATTTGAGGGAATGCCTTAATACATATGCAAATTAGCAAATGACACAAACTTATGCAAAGTTGGGATAATTCCTTTATGTTTTACCTATACCTATACATAGCAATTTCCCACATAAAGCTCCCAACTTATTTTTATACAATTCTCCAATTCATTCATCTTATGGAAGTACTTATTACACTTATATAGATGTAGCCACTCTACACTTGGATATGATCCTTTTCCCACCCAAAGCCATATCCATGACCATAATAAAGTCAACCCTTCAATCATGGAATTCACTCTTGACTTCTAAATTTGAAAATCCAAATTTTGGTTAATTGAACCCCTTAGATATTTTTGTCTTAAGAAAACTAAGAACATATTTTATAAAATATGATACAATGTACTAGTATTCAAAGGCCTTCACTTATCATTTGTTGTTTCTCATTTATCCTCTTTCATCTTTGAGCATTAAGGAATTGATAAATAGTAAAGAAAACTTAAATTCAATGCTCTAAAACAAGAAACATGCATAAATATCATTCTAGGGAACTTTATTTCTATATTTGAGTTTTTATCCATATTTTGGGGGTTGAGCTAGGAGAACATATCTTCTTGCAACATGTCATAGCAATGACCCTTTCAAAGTACTTTGATATAATGGAAGCCATACATACCAGAGAAAGAGAAAAGCAGACAAAGGCTAACTAGAGGATAAAAACAAACCACAAGTGCACACTATGTAGGATCATATCTAGATGCAAAGGACAAATCTATGATTATATCCTTCACCTAGAGCCATGAACTTGTTTTCTAATATTTGATTTCAATATAGGTTTCTTCTTTTAATATTTTTTATTTTTAATATTTATTTGAATTTTGTTAGAATTTGATAAGAGGTTGTATAGTGAAGTGTAATCACAATATATTTCTTTTAAAGAATGGTTTCTTTGTCAATTTGAAAATTTAATACATTTTTTAATCTAGATATATTGTATTAGTGAAATTCTTATGTCACTTCCCATCTAGTCTTTTGTCCAATTTGAGTGAATGCCTTAATACATATGCAAATTAGCAAATGACACAAACTTATACAAAGTTGGGATCATTCCTTTATCTTTAACCTATACCTATACATACCAGTTTCCTCACATAAAGCTCCCAACTTATTTTTATACACATGCTCCAATTCATTCTCTTATGGAAGTACTTATTACACTTATATAGATATAGCCACCATACACTTGGATATGATCATTTTCCCACTGAGAGTCATTTCCATGACCATAATAAAGCCAACCCTTCAATCATGGAATTCACTCTTGACTTCTAAATTTGAAAATCCAAAGTTTGGTTAATTGAATTCCTTGAAATTTTTGTCTTAAGAAAACTCAATACATATTTTATAAAATATGATACAATGTACTTGTATTCAAAGGCCTACAATTATCATTTCTTGTTCCTCATTTATCCTCTTTCATCTTTGAGCATTAAATGATTGGTAAATAGTAAAGAAGAATTAAATTCAATGCTCTAAAACAAGTAAGAAACTTGCATAAATATCATTCTAGGGAACTTTATTTCTATATTTGATTTTTTACCCATATTTTTTGGGTTGACCTAGGAGAACATATCTTCTTGTGACATGTCATAGAAATGGCCCTTCCAAAGTACTTTGATATAATGGAAGCCATACATATTAGAGAAAGAGAAAAGTAGACAAAGGTTAACTAGGATAACAAAAAATCACAAGCTCACACACTATGTACGATCATATCTAGATGCAAAGGAAAAATCTATTCAACTATAGCCTTCACCTAGAGCCATGAACTTGTTTTCTAAGGGTATTTTAATAGGAAATTTCTCTTAGGTAGATGCATTTCTCTTAGGTAGATGCATGCATAGTTTATTATGATAGGTCTTTTATCAGAACAGACAAAAGAGCTTAAGCGTTAAATTTAACCTTACCATTAGAACCAACAAAAAGAAGAGTGATGCATCTACTTTTGATGGTCACTTTTTGAGGTACCCAAAGATGTGTGCTCATCAATTAGAGATGAAAAATATGAAGGAAAATAAAATGGTATGGAACTAGAGACTTGACCATATCACTGACAAGGGTCGTAGAGACCTAAAAAATAAGACCCTTGTCAATGGGTTAGATGATTTTAATATCAAGCTAAATTTTGTGAATATTATATTATTGGTCATGTTAATGTTCTTCCATTATCTAGATCAATTTATCTTGTATCATTCACCGATGATTTTAGGACATGTGTGTACTTTCGTAGAAGTAAATCTAAATTATTTAGTTAGTTCAAAGAGTTTAACACTTTTGTTATAAATAATATTGGTAGATATATTATGTGTTTGAGGACTAAAAATGACAATGATTTTTTTTTCTACATGTTTTCTAATAGTTTCTATAAAAAGTATGAGATTGATAGTAATCAGAAAACTCCATACACCCTTCAGTAGAATTAAGTTGTACAAAGAAGATGAATAAGATGTTGATGGAAATTTATAGGAATATTCTAAATGGAGTTGTTCTTGAATACAATTTTTGGGTTGAAGTTATTTCTATTGCTCACTATCTAGATTTAATAGATTTCTTACTTGTTGATACAACACCTATAGAGGTGTAGTCAGGAAATAATCCCTCATGAATATATATTTTTATGTTTAGTTTCAAGGCATATGATCACATTCCATGGGAGATGAGGTATAAGTTGAATAACAAGGGAGTTAAGTGTATCTTCATCAACTATGGTGGTGCTTTGAAAGAGTACAAGCTTTGGGATCTAGTGTTGTGAGATTTATGTATAATAGAAGTGTTATCTTAAAATAGATGGGTAAGTGCACCAAGATGGTGTTCAAAAAGGGGGTATTTGTGGCCACTTTTTTTTTGAAATAAGGTAAGATTGAACTTCAAAATGAAATTAGAGATTCATGCACTCAAAATTAGAAGATGTGCAAAGAAAAAGAATCATAGTACTCTGAATCTAGTTTCTAAACTACTAAAGTTTTTTAAAAAAGGATAAGATTAAGAGGGTTAGATTCGTTACACACAAAAGACTATTCCTAATTTTTTAGAAAAATATTTAACATAGTGTCTATTGTGTGCTTCAAAAAAGATATAGTTCGATTTATTATTTTGAAAAAACCTTTTGTATAATGATAGGTAAGAGAGAGCAAAAAGTTGTGTATTTTTTTGTAATTTTATGTTCATGAGTAGTTTTTGTTTTATGATTTTTTGAAGTGGGTGCATCCTAAAAATTAGGTGTTTGTTCGTGTGTTGGACATAACTTGCATCAAGATAATAAAAAATGCAAAAATATTTTTTAAAAGTGTATAGAATCAAGTCTAGAACAATAGTATGTAATTTGTTTTAAATTGGTCAAGTAGATTGAAAATATTATTAAAAAAATGGTAGATATATGTCTTTGAGAACTATGGAGACATCGGTAAAGAAAATTAAACTTTACTACACTAGTTTTGTCCAAAAATATTTATATGGTTAGAGAGGTCAAAAACTATATAAATTATGGTGGTAATTTTACAAATACCCACTTGATGATGTTAGGAATAACAGTCCACCAATACAACTTAGAGGGGGTGTGAATCAGTTGTATGATAGATTATTAAACTTTAAACTTTGAATAGAAAAAATGCCAAATCAAATGAACACA
This sequence comes from Chamaecyparis obtusa, assembly GCA_027943335.1. Taxonomy (NCBI): domain Eukaryota; kingdom Viridiplantae; phylum Streptophyta; class Pinopsida; order Cupressales; family Cupressaceae; genus Chamaecyparis; species Chamaecyparis obtusa. The sequence continues at coordinate 330,128 of BSBK01001108.1, read as the reverse complement.
ATGAATGCCAACATAATAACACAATATTTTTTGTCGAGGAAACCATGTTAAGGTAAAACCCTGGTGGGAATTAACACCCACTAATGATGTATTGAGAGTATAGTATCCTTGTTAGAAGATCTAACCCTGTTAGGAGATGATTAAAACATTACAGTACATAGTCCTTGTTAGAGGACAACCCCTATTAGGAGTCAAGAAAAGAGGTAGGCTCGTTGCCCAGGCTCATTGCCCAAAGAATTTTATGTCCACCTCCTGAACTCATTGTTCACAACACAAGTGTATGTAAGAAAATACACAATCCTTGAACTGTTTGATAGCAACTATCTTCGCTTGATCAATTCCAATGAAGTATATAAATTATCCTTTTCTCTACATCCAACAGACACAAGCTCGCAGCTTCCACAATCCTCTTTTACATCACATACATTCCTCCCATATCTTTTCAAAAGAAAAGATCTTACATATATACCCTATTACAAAATAAGTGATCAGGTCGACCAATTAGGCGTTCCTATTACACAAATGATTACATAAATTCTTGCTAAGATACACACAATATCTAAAACAAGTATACAACAATTACAATTCAACAATTAAGGACTGACATCTGTAATCCATGCTCACCATTCATGATACACGCTATAACTCTGAAGTCGGCTTCCAAATAGGTCTTCTCCAGAACACACGCCACAACTAACGTCATCCTTCTTTCTGTACCTTGCTAAGATTAGCTAACATTCTTTAGTACACTATCTATCATCCCTTAAGCTCCAATACACTGAATCCTCATCGCTTATACGATATACCCAAAACTTAGAGACTTACTCTGCCAACTTCCACTGTCATAGTCCAGTAACTAGTCTTTACTAAATATTCTATATTTCAACCAATATGTAATGTTACATCATGTGATCTTAGATATAAGATCACAACACCTTCCAATACACACAACTGTGTTTGCATGATCTGAATCATCTGTACAGTCTCTGTACACTGTAATAACCAATATGTTCTCTTCATATAAACATATGTTGACATCAGTGACAAAACATGAATGACAATAATAGTAATTCCAACAACACTTAATGTAGAGATTAAATATATTAAATGTATCAACAATCTCTCTAATGCATTAGCAATATCAACCAGATGATGTGTAAACCCGATGATGATGATATTGAGAAACCTATTTTGAAGAATAAAACACGTGAAAAAGGAGGGAAATAGAGGGAAATGAAGCTCCCAAGTCTCAACCTTGTTATCCAATCCTATTAACTAGCATTTTCCTTGGCTTAGTAATTTACCAAACTTAAGCTCAATTATATTATTTGAATTTAAAGTAAGCCAATCGTGTTAGGGGTATTTTGTTATTTTTTTGGATGGGTGGCCACTTTTTTGCACACCATCTTGGTGCACTTACCCAAATGTGTGCTTCTTAAAATGTATTGTATCATACAAAGAAATAGAAGAAATAATATTTGGTTTATATTTCTTTTAACCCTAAGAGAGTTGAACCAAAAGCCTATCGTAGACCTAATGATGAATTGATCTCTACAACTCTAAAATTCTAGAAGAAGATGAAGAATCACAACCATAGTTTTTGAAGGGGTTTATGTGGATTAGGAAACAACCCCAACGATTTGGATATTAACCTAAAAGGTCTGGATATTCATTTTTGGATTGAAATTGTATTTTTACTTTGATTATTAATAGTAATTTGAAACTGTAACATGAAAAATTGAAATGTGACTTTTTTGTCTCTCTTCAATCATAACTTAAAATTATAAAGGATTTAACATGGATGGAAAGTCATCTACAAATTATATTAAATCTATATATCATTATTTTAATTTGATTTATTTATGCTCAACTTTTGGTATTTAATTAATAATCTTAGGTTAAACATCACAAAGAAATTAGCTTCCTTTACATTTTGGTCAAGCCATTTTATTTTTTGATTTTTTGGGGTCATATTATATTTAATATTTAAAATTCCACTTAAATAAATTTTCTATCATTTCTTTATCATTTTTCTACCTAGTTTTTGCCTATTTATAGATAAATAGGACCCAGGCCACATTTGGGCCAAAGTACAAGGGGCCAGATCAAGTTTGGAAATCTGTCACAAGTACAAATTGATTTTGGTGATCTGTACCCTAGAAAATAAGCTCAAATTTTAATAGGATGTTAGGAAAATAGAGTAGGTGTGGGGTTTCCAAGTAAAACTCATTTCAAGGTTAGGACAGGTCATGAAGCCCACAAATAAGGATATAGGGATTAGGTGATGAAATGAATTATCTAATTAGAGGAAAAATAAAAGAGCACACTTAGAAATAAGGTCTAACCTTGGTTTTTCACAAGATTGAAAGGATAGAGGACCCATATGTGAGTTTAGGTATCCATTAAGTGCCATATGAGGTCCTATTATAGAAAACGCACTAAGGTGGGAAAAAAATAATCCTTAAATTGTACATAAATTAGGTTCTTACAATTTTAGATGGTACATTTAGCCCCCACTTTAGTGAGAGTATGAGACAACCTCATGCTTTTGGTAAAGGATGATGGGAGAGAAGAGAGGAATGAGAGGGAGAGATGATTATGGGTGAATTGAAAAGAGATAATAAGTCACTAAGTTCAAGGACACAAGCCCCTAAATGAAAGATCTCAACTCAAACATCCATGCACAAGGAAATGAAAAAAAAGACTGAGAAAAGAAAAAAAGACACAAAACACAAAGAGAGTTAGTACTAAAAATAAAACTCCAAATCCACTAGTAAAAGAGATCTCGATTAAGAAACATCTCAATCACTAATATTATATTTGGAAATATATTGCAAGAGCACAAGTGAACACATGGAAAGAGGAAGAGAATCACTAAAGACAAAACAAAACTCCAAGATATAAACTACTAGAATAGTTATGAGAGCATGGAAAGAAAAGAGAGAAATTATGAACATAATAGGCTAGCCAGTTGTGTTATGTTAGGCAATCCATGGAAGAATAAGAAGAGAAGGATAAGAGTAAAAAGGATAGTATGTGTTATGCTAGCTCCACTCATCCCAAAGAGAAAGAAAAGGAGAATTGATGGTCTAGAAAACCATGTTATGCTAGTCAATTCTACCTTGAAAATGTTTGCACACGGGGGCAGCTTGAAAAGTTCTTGCACACAAGGGTGGCTTAAAAAAATTTATATGCACACGGGCGGCTTAAGGGACCAATATTACAAAAAGAATTGTCTCCATGTGGATCCATAAAAATGATAATTCCTAAGGATATCATTGTCTCCGTTGGGATCAAAAACATGACCAGTCCTAAGGAAATCATTGTCTCCTTAGGGATAAAAAAATATGATCAGTCCTTTAAGGAAAGCATTGTCTCCTTAGGGATCAATAAACAAAAGCTTCATAATATACAAGGGATGCCACATGTATATCCTTTTCCTTATGATGGAAACATAGGACTATGGATGAATCATAAGGAAAGAGAGAAAAAGGATACCTACAAGTCCAATAACAAGGATATATCCTTAAAAAATAATATATGCCCGTTCCTTTAGCAAAGAGTAAAAAGTATCATTAGCCAAGGGAATAGATAATCGTGAAAGGATATCTAAAAGTGGGAAGAGGCCTTTGAATGAAATAGATCTTGGGTGCAATACATCTACCTTCAAGAGGAGATCTTGAAAAAATATATCTTCAATACAAAGAGGAGAAGATAACAAGAATACACCATTTTAACCCTCAATTGCTAGGTGAAAAAGGGATCCTTGGAGAAGGATGACACACTTTAAGCTCCTAGAGTAATTGATTTTTTTTAGGATGAACACACTTTTACAAATAAGGAAGAGGTTATGATCAAGGATATACACCACTTGCATAATAAAAAACCCCAAATCAAAAAAATCACTTTCATAAAAGAAAACAATGTCACATCAAAAAAAAATGTCACTATACTAAGGAAATTGGATACTTAGAAAGAGAAGGGAAAATAAGATTGACACCTAAAACCTTTCTCCCCAAGTATGAAGGAAATGGAAAATATGTTACATTTCTCATCCTAAGTGATAGATCTTTTCTATAATAGCCATACACTTTCAAGAAAAAAGAAAAATAAGTTGTAAATAGGGATATAAATCTCTTGAAAAGAAGATCCTAATTTAAAACAAATAAATTTATCATAATATAAGAGAAACAACTCAAAAAAGGGAGAATGAATGGATTGAAAAAGAAACAATATTCACTACCTAAATGGAAGATCATTTATTATACACATTCCCTTTGAGGCGTACAATGTTGAGAAAAGATGAAGATACCTTAAACAAAACAAAGAATCTCATGCCAAGAAAGAATGTACCACCATAAAAAATACAAATCCATAAAGATAAAATGAAGGAAAAGATGGAAGGATGGAACATTATGCAAACTCGGTGGATAAATCAATTATATAAGATATACACTTCCAAGCAAGGAAGAGATTGTAAAGAAGGATATCAATCCCATTAGAGAGAAATATCCTAAAAAAACAAGTCCATGTATGGAAGGACATCATAGTATAAAAGATGTAACCAATGAAGAGATAATGGATCCTCCAACACAAGTCACATGACTCATTGTTAAAGAAAGAATAGATATATTTGCCAAATCTTAAGCAAATTGTCTAAATTCAATACAATTAGAAACAGAGTGTTTATTTCTATGATGAAAAAGACATATAAATTCACCATTAATAGTTCTTTGATTCTTTGGACAATGTCTATAAGGGAAGAAATTTTTAGGAATATCATATTTAATTCTCCAAAATAATATTTTAGCCAAATGATTGTTAGAAGGAGGTGTGACAATGGATGGTGTTGGTAAAATAATATCAAGATGATGTTTGTGTTGGGATGAAGAAGGATTAGAAGAAGGTAAAATATTATTTTGAACCAAATTTTGGAAATAGCGATGTTCCATCCCTATTTTTGCGAACCATTTTTGCCCAAAAATGCACCAAAGACCCTCAAAATTGCAATTTACTAAAACATATGAAATTTTGAAAAAATTAGATTTCAGTATTTTCCCAATTTAATCCTGATCAATGAATCTCTGTCCTAACATAGCAAGTCAAAACCAGCAAGGAAACAAATCCAAATCTTGCAAAGAAATCACCAAAATCAGTCACTGCCAAGCATGGGTGACAGTTCTGTTAGCAGAAGAATCGTACGATACTTCGCAGTATACTAGTGCGATATTTCTTCTCTATGCGATAGTTCATGATACCTGCATGCGATAGAGAATAATATGATAGTGCAACAGAATCTGCAAGGGCGCATGATACTTTAACTGGTAAAGTATCACATTGATATACAAGGAACTATCATACGACACTGGAAGACTCACACAATAATTCTGTGAGAAAAACAAAGAGCCAATACAACAAGCTAAAATGATGACAAAAATTTGATGAAAATGCATAAAAAGAAGGACAAAACAAGAGTGTCCTGCCCCATGGTGGGCACCAAAAATGTACACACTAAATAGTGCACTTCTCTAAGTCATTACTTCCAAGGGAATCCATGAATGGGAAACCTTGAGAAAGCGACCTAGAGCTCCCTAGGCATGGAGTCACAAGGATGTTGATGGTGCTCTCAGCCAAAGCTATTGAAGCATGCAACTTTGCTAGTAAACCACACAATGGGAGATTCAAAGAGACAAGGGCAAGAATGCCAATATCCTCAAGAATCAACAATGAAAATGCAATGCAACTGTGCTAAGAATGAAGATGCAAGATAAGCTATGGAAATGAAAGTATTAAAAATCCTTGCTAATTAAGCTATGTGAGCTAATCTAGAGCATAAAGGAAACTAAGCTAGATGCCATGAAAGTTAAGATGCAAGAATGAAAGCTAAATGCATGAAGATCTCCAAAGCTCCAAAGTCTCCAAGAAATCCTGCAGCATAAGATTAGTATTCAAAATTGGGATTTAAGAATGAGAAAAGAGCTCTCCTTTTAAAGGAATTGAAAAGGAATGGACCATGGAGATTAAGACACAAAAGATTTAATCTAGGGTGGAGCTTGAAAGAGGAGCAATCCATGTGCACAAATATCCTCCAATGAGAAAATAAGAGTTGACTTTTGTGTCCATATGAGACAAAAAATGCATTTTCTTCTTTTTATAAAATAAGAATAATGTTTTATTTGTGCAACTTAGGATAAGAGGAAAAGTGGGGGCTTTTTATTTAATAAAAGGGGAGGAAATTCCTTTTAAATAAATAAAGACTTAGGATAAAATGGTTAGCCCATGGAAAATAATCGAAAAAATGATAAAAATAGGATTTGATCAAGGAAATTGATATAATTGAAAAATATTGATTTTTGAAAATATTGATTCAGGGGTTTGATAAATTATTGAATGGGGGCCCAAAGTCTAGGCGACCATTTTAGGGTGCATACAAAATGCACCCTGCAAAGAAACCTCTAGGGTTTTATAGAATATTACTCTTCTCTTTGTGGGTTTGGGAATGGGGAAGGAATTCAAACAAAAACCAAGGTGATGCGCTAGAGGTTTTGAAACCCTTTGAGCTCTCATTAGAAATAATAAAAATTTCAAACCCTAGAAATTAGCATAGAACGCCATATGCTCTTCATTCTTGGGAAGGGAACACGATGGAAAGATCTTGGACATAGGCCGAAACATTCATATCTCCTCATGAGAAGCACCCATTAAGGATCACAATAAAATGTCCCTATTATCCCACTAAAACAACTATTCTTAGAGAATTTTAATCACCACAATGGCATGGTATAGCCTTAAACAATAAGCATTGAAAGAGTAACTAGACATGATCTAAAAACTTGTAAATCAATAATGGATTATAAGAGCCTAAAAGCAATAGATGATATCTATATTTGTTCATAAATGACACATAACCTTAAAACCATCTACAAAACAAAAAGAAACATATAGTAAAATAAATACTAGGAATAATCCAACATATTTATTCCATTAATTATGTAGAAAATACAAGAATAGGGTCAGAATAATGCAAATATGATTATTTCACAGTGTTCTACTATATAATGAACAAAATTTTCCTAGTTAATAAATTCTAGATCTAACTGAACTCTCCAAAAAGACTCCTTTTACAATGTGCATGTAGGTATTTTATAGAAAGAGATCCCTGAACTAAATCTCAAAAATGTCGTGAGAAGGGGCATGCATTTATGCTATGTGGAAGATTCATCATTGTAGTTACTACAACTATCTCAACATGTTGATCTATGCATCATTAATCTCCTTCCACACACACAACATGAATGCAACATCTTCTTTTTGTAGCCTTTTCTCCATTATGAGGGAATAAATTCCCAACTCCACTCGCTATGGTTCCTCATTTTTCATGCATAGATATGATTTCATTTTGGATCAAAACTACCTCAAGATTCGTCACCAACTGAAAAAGTGGCAATTCTCCCTACAGAATTTGGGCCCTAATACCCTTTGAATCATGTGACCACAAACTAGATATATGTCACCATGGTGGAACTTGGAGAGGGGAGACCTTGCATGAAGGTATTTGAAACTATGCAGCACGCTGACACATGGCATGATGCCAGGATTTATTGAGTGTTCGTCATCATTGTAGCCTTCAAAACTTCACTATGTTGATGACTTTCTCTCTCTATAGAAAGAAAACTTAAGAAGTGGAGGAAATTGAAGGAAAGAGCCATGTGGTTATGAAAACATGTCATCTTGGTACCTTGTCACAATTCTACACTGTATCTTTAGCAAGGATTTTCCTTAGATTTTCTTGATTAAAAACATGGTAGATACATCTACATTTTGGCCACTCATAGGGGATCCCATCCCATTGAGAAAGAACCTCAGAATCTCTTGCTACACTGAATATTATGCTTTATCCACTAGGCACAAATTTAAAATCAAAGAGCTTCAAAAAAAAGACTTGCCTCGAACAAGAGAAGACATAAAATTTGTGCAAACATGTACTTAAAGGAAAGATGGAAACTACAACATGCATTCCCTTGAGGAGAATGCAATATGTACAATAATAATTCTTGAAAAAATAAAATGCCTAACCTATTATACACAAATATTTACATTGAAATGATATTAAACAAAGCCATTAATTGGCTTGTTGAAGTAGCTTCCCTTCCTAACTAGCTTATGATATTTCACATGCTTTTGGAAAAGTAACTAGAAAGGAAAGCTTTAAAGGCATTAACATGTTGGAATGCCTTGAAAAAATTTAGAATAAAAAATCTCACCCATGTTTGAATGTTGTCTTCCTACAATAAATGGTTAAGTTGAATCTACTCTCTTTGAATCTCATCTTCATGCTCATAGGTATGCATGATGAGGAGTGACTTGTAGATCTAAGATAGATGTTTGATGAGACATCCTCTTGAAATCTATACTTCCCAAATCTCTTGCTAAACAACAAGGGCTAGTTCTGATGGATTTTTTGAATGAATATGGACCTCCTATTGTTTCTCTTATTGTACAATATCTTCCATCTCAAGAGGTAATGGCTTAGTGCTAAGGTTTGAACATAAGACCTCTTTTTCATGCCAGAATTGTTCTTTGCTTAGCACCTCCTTGATTTATTTTTCCCCATGGCCCACAAAGTGAGGAAGCTCCTTAAATAAGAGGAATAAATCATCTTCTTCACCTTCATCTTATATCTCTCTAGTTCTTTATTGATGTAACTTATCCTCCTTTCCTTTCAAAACATAGGGGAGCTCATAAAAGAGAGAGATCAAATCTTCCTCCTCTTTTTCTTCTTCTTCAACTTCTTCTTCCTGAGGCATATCCTTAGCTTTGTAAGAAAATGGAAGTGCAAAGCCAGTTGCTCATGCCTCTTCCATAATCACCAATTGCCTGATCCTTTCTTCAATAGCAGTAACTTGCATTGCAATAAATTTATCTTGCTATTTTCTGAGGACCTCATCTTTCTATTGTATAATCTAAGCCTAGTAAGAAATCTCATTTTGTCATTGACGATATTCTTGTTCCTCCTCAATAGCTTTCAACTCTTCTTGTATATTCAACAATATCTCCCTCCAACTGATATTTTCTAAATTTTCCATGTTTTGGTATTGGACGAGAGGGTAAGCATGTTGATAGTAGGTGAAATAAGCCTCCCATGGCTTATAAGCATAAGAAGGTGAGTAGGACTAGGTGGGAGGTAAGCATTACGAAAATGCTCTTAACTTATTGTAGTATGGAAATATGGGGCAAAATTGGAAGAATTTATAGATTGGTATTGCTTGTAGGGAGGTGAAGTGCTTGCATTCTCATAAAAAGTAGGGAAAAAATCCAATGTCCATAATATCCCTCCATATTGAAGCATTAGGAAAAAAAAAGATCTAAAAGTGATATTTCAATCAAGAGAGAAATATTTTCAAAAAATCAAGATCTTGGCACATACCATCAGAACTAGCCAAAAATTCTCTACTATAGAGTCACTAGGTGATTAAATAGGGCCTCTACAAGACTGAATATATTGAATAATGCACCAAATCTCTAGGTGTGAAAGTTCTGTCCCACTAAGTGTGCCAAGAAAATTGTTGATCTCATAAATAGGCTCCCACCTAGATGAAGGAAGTCAGAAAGCTTTGCAGGAGTGGGACAGAAATGCACCTTACAAAGCAACCTCCGAGGTTTTATAAAAGGTGGCTCTTCTCTTTGTGGGTTTGGAAAAGGGGAAGGAATTCAAATAAAAACTAAGGTGATGTAGTAGAGATTTTGAAACCCTTCAAGCTCTCGTTAGAAATAATAAAAATGTTAGACCCAATAAATGAGCATAGAATGCCATAGACTCTTCATTTTTCAAAAGAGAATGTGATGGCAAGATCTTGGAATTAGGCCAAAATATTCATATCTTACCATGAGAAGCACCTGTTAAGGCTCATAGGGAAACACCCCTATTATCCCACTAAAACAACTATTCTCAAAGAATTTTATTCACCACAATGACATGGTATAACCTTAAACCAAAAGCATTGAAAGACTAACTAGACATTACCCAATAACTTGTAACTGAATAATTGATTATAAGAGCCTAAAATAAATAGATGATAGCTATATTTAATCAAAAATGACAAGGAACCTTAAAATCATCTACCAAAAAATATAAGCATACACTAAAATAAACATTAGGCATAGTCCAATATATTTCTTCTATTGATAATGTAGAAAATACAAAGCTAGGGTCAGAGGAATGAAAATACGACTATTTCACAGTGTTCTTCTAAAAAACGAATAAAATATTCCTAGAAAAGAAATTCTAGACCTAAGTAAACTCTCCCAAAATAATCCTTTTATAATGTGCATGTAGGTCTTTTATATAAAAAGATCCCTGAACTAAATCTCAAAAATGTCGCGAGAAGGGGCCTACATTTGTCCCATATGGAAGAGTCATCATTGTAGTTACTATAGTTGTCTAGACATGTTGAACTCTACATTATTATACTCCTTCCACATGCACAACATGGATGCCAGTTGTACTTTTTGTAGCCTTTTCACCATTATGAGGGAACAAATTCCCAACTCCACTCATTGTGGTTCCTCATTTTTTGTGCATAGAGATGATTTCATTTCGGATCAAAACTATCTTGAGATTCACCGCCAACTAAAAAAAGTGGCAATTTACCCTAAAAAATGTGGGTCATGCCAGCCTTTGAATCATGCAACCATAGATTAGACATGTGTCACCATGGTGGAAATTGAAGAGGGGAAACCTTGCGTGGAGGTATTTTAAACTCTACAATGCCAACATGTGGCATGGTGGTGGGATTTCTTGAGTGTTTTCCACCATTCTAGCCTTCAAAACTCCATTGTACCGATGCCTAGCACTCTTTGCAGAAATAACACTTGAAAAGTGGAGTAAATTGAAGGAAAGAGCCCTGCAGTTATGAAAACATGTCATCTTGGTACCTTGTTGCAATTCCGCACAATATCTTTAGCGAGGATTTTCAGTAGATTTCCCTAATTTAAAACTATGGTAGATACACCTATAAAGCATAAACGCTAAATTTATTCAAAATAATGTAGACTTAATTAAGAAGTTGTAGGTTGTTGGGGTTTTCTCCCTTGGTTTTAGTTTTTATTGCTTGGCATAAGACTTTTTGTTAATTTACTATTGGTCATACTATTTATATTTTGATGTTTTGAACTTGGGTTTTTGGGCCCTGTAAAAGTAGTTTTCCCCTAATCAAAAACCTTTTTGAGTACTAATGTCATATCCCATATTGTAATTATCTTTTAATGTAGAGGTTGATGGAGATTCATCTTGAGGTTTACAAAAATGTGTGGTATGAAGAGGAATAGAATGATTCATATTCTCTTTAGGAGGAAAATTCCTATTACTAGTCTTATTATGTTTTGGCAGTGAAGAAGAAGAAGTTTTATCAAGATCTTCTTGTCTACTTAATATTCTTGGAGATAAATCATCAAGAAAAATCTTAACATTAGAATTATGAATAATGCTTTAATAAAAAGAATATTGTTTAAGATCATCCAAAGAACTCCATAAGGTAACCTCCCTAAGACTATCCCCTAAGGTTGGTTGAGAAGGAGAGGATCTAGTATCTCTAGGATGGGATCATTAGGAGAAAGATCTCTATCATGAAAAATAGGGATACAATTAAGAGGGTTTATATTACTTTTATCTTTAGGTTCATTCACATATTCCATGTATTTTGTTAAAAATTGAATGATAAAACCACATGAAATATTGATAAAAGACTTGAAAAATGCGTTATAAGGAAGAAAGATATTTGAAAATCTCATAATTCCATATACAAGAATAACATGTAGGAATACAAACATCATGAAATATAAGAAATTATTGTTCACTTCATGTGATTGATGAATATAAGTAAGGAGAAATGTAATAATATAGGTTATCACACACTAATCTAACTTAGTAAATTTCATGAATGCCAATGAAATTTAACAAGCACATAAAGGAGATCTAACACAAAAAATTAGAATGGAAATTTTATGAGTTAGGTTCAGCAAAACGTACAGTGGGAAAAGTGAAGTAATGCACATTTGGAAGGAAGATGTCCTAATAGGCTAGGCAGGTCCCAAGTGTTGAATGGGTCAATAATCCTTTGCTAAATATGTAAACTTGAAATGGGAAAATAAATGTTTATTATGAAAGATTTACATGCAATTGGAATCAAAATTGGAGATATGCTATTTCAGATTTGAATATCAAACAAACATAATCCTGAAAATACCTATAAATAAAAATTTAAGGCCCGAAGACTATAACCTGAATCCTTGCCAAACCTAAGTTCGATCTGGAGGGTACAGATAGCCAAAACCACTTTTTACCCAAGTACAAATCACCAAATTTTTTGTGCACCTTGGGTTTTAGCCTCAAAATTCTAGGGGTTCTCTGACAGTTATAGTTCTTTCTGGAATTTTCCTGATATCTCCACAACCTATTCTTCCACATAGAAAAATGGGGATGAAGGTTGTATAGAGGGGGTTTTCCTCAATAAAACCCCTATTTAGGAATTAACATTGAAATGAAATGAAATAGAGAAAAGTGTGTTGTCATGTAGTAGAGGCTAGATTTAGAAAATGAAGTTATCATACCTTGGAAATGTAAATGCTTCTTTGAAAGTCATCAAGTATATTGATGAAATAGGTTTTACTAACACAAAAAGCCAAAATTGTTGGGATTATGGAAAGATATGTACTAAGAGGGGAGGGGTGAATCAGTACCTTTAAAACTTTTCAAGACTAAAAACTTTGTAAGCATAGATAACATTAACCGACTGAATCCATTGCATGTAACATACATTCAAATATAACTAAAATGTAAATACATGTAACCTAATCAATAAATCATTCACGAAACTCCATACACTTAACACAAATATTTTGGTATCGTAGAAACCCTTGTTAGAATGTAAAAATTGTGTTGGGGATGACACCCACAAAGATTCACTAGTATAGTAACAAAGAATGTCGGTTAAGGTAACAAAGATTTTGATCACTTATGGTGATCTTACCCTATTAGGAGTAACAATAAGATCAGCTAGATCTACCTAGTTAGAGGCTTTTAGTAACACAATCAAGTGTGTACTCAGTTGGGAGATTTACAATAGAATTGTTCAGTTCACTCTGTTAAGATCTTTACAAATCTTCTACAATGGTTAAAGAGTAATAGTAGGATATATATGTAAATAGTAACTGTAACTTTCCTGATTCAGATCTATGAAATACTATAAAGATATCACCTTATTGTGATGTATATGTCCTTCTATACTACTCAGTTTTGGAAACTGCAATTGAAAAAATTGTTGTATTGTCATTGATGTCAAACCTTAACTGGTAAGACTATTGCTATTTAAGAAAGTACCATATCTATTTGAGTGTTGCTAAGGGGATAGGCATGGTTGGTAATAACAGCACCTAAGGAAAGCTTGAGTTATCTTGATACTTCAATGAGTACTTGATTATGTGGCACGATGATAAGACAATGTATTATTTATCTAAGTAAGAATGAAGACTAAATTGGTAGGCTTAACTGAGAAAAAGTGAAGAAATCTAGTTTAAGCCGAGTGTTGTTTGTGTCGACCAAGCTAGTATATGTCGAGTAAAATCAGTGTTGACCAAACACCAGTTAATTGCCGAGGAAGACAGTGTTAGCTAAGGAAATAGTTTATGTGGTGTCTGAGCTTTCTAGAGAAGACTGAGAAGTTGAACATAGTATTGACCGAGCGTCAGTATTTTGCATTTGTGGAAGAATTCAGATTTCCAATCAACATCTTTGAATTCTTGGATTATGTAAAACATGTTGACTTTATTTATTGATTGTATGAAAGCATTTAATGCACTATAAAATGTTTTATTGTAAATCTTTAAGAGATTCAAGATATTTCTAGAAGGATAGCTGAAGAACATAATGTAGGACGGATTCAATGAATCTAATCTAACCCTAAGATCTACGAAGGAGATTAAGTAGAAAAAGATGTATTGACCTAATAGAGGTAGTATTAAGGAAACCTAAGTGAAAGGTTGTTGTAAGAAGTGGATGTTGGAAGTATTGTTGATGTTATTGACTGTCTAAGCAGAGAAGGCTGAAGGAGAAGTGTTGTGATTGCTTGAAGAGGGTTCTGAGCAGATCAGTGATGGAGATGGAAAAGGTTCATAGTCAGTAAGCCAGCATATGTGTAGGAAATTGGATCTGATATTTGCAAAGTGAGTTGTATTTTTTTCAAATCAATACTACTGCTACATTCTAACCATTGTAATAGTCAAAATCCTTTTAACAGAGGTTGACCTAACAGTCACAGGTATAAATCCTTTAAACAAGGTTGCATTCTAATGGAGTGTATGTGAGTCCTATAACAAGGCATACTTTTAACAAATTAGTTTAAATCCTTTAACCAGGTCACACCTGAAAATGTGTTTGTAACCTTTGACAAGGTTGGCTTTTCACGGAGCTCACTTCAGAAGAGTGAACATAATAGTAACATGCTACAAAGTGGTTTTTCGCAAATTGGGTTTCCACTATAAATCCTGATGTTGATACTTGTGTCAATGTTTTGGTTTGAACATTTATGTGTTTTACAAGTTATATGCTATTGGATAAGTGGACTGCACTATTATATGTTTCTGTTATGTAATCAGTAATGACCGAGTAGGTGTTGGTTATTAGATCTAATTTGTTGAAGAGTTTAAAGTTTGTTTTATACATCTGGACTTGAGAACAATTGATTCAGCCCCCCTCTCTGTTGTTCTAAATCATATTAACAATTGGTATCAGATTTATTGGTACTTACAGAGAACAAGTTTGAAGTTACTTGAAGCAAATGATCAAGATGTATAAGAAGGAGGTACCAAAGTTGAATAAGGAAAACTTTCCTACATGGAAAAGCTTGATGAAGCTACATTTGGCTAGTATTGGTGATTTTGCAAAGTATTACATTGAGCATGACTATGTCACACCTGTTGCACCTCTGACTGCCAAGGAAATGAAAGCTAAACAAGAGCACAACCAAGCAATGTTGGAGACTGTCTGCCCTAAGTTATCCAGAATTTAAAGACATCAAAGACTGTAGTACTGCAAAGAAAATGTGGGACACCCTTGCAAACATTTATGGCAGTGACATAAATGTGTTGAGAGCAAGAGCCAAGAGCCTAAGAGGTAAATTTGATGAAATGAGAATGCAAGAAGGTGAGAATATTGCACAATATTATGGTAGAATAAAAGAAGTTGTAAATACTATTAGAGGAGCAAATGGAACTATTGATGATGAAACTGTAATAGGAAAAGTATTGAGAACTCTACGTCCTATCTATGCAATCAAAATTTCTGCAATTCAAAAATCTAGATGTAACTCTCCTAATGCTCTTACTTTAGAAAATTTGGTTGGTAAGCTTACTGCTTTTGAACTTTCTAACTATGATAACTTCACTGTTGGTAGTATTGAATCTTCTTTTAAGTCACAAATGGTTCTGAATAAGTCAAAGAAGGAAAAAGAAAGATGCATCAGTGAAAGTGAAAGTGATAGTGAGAGTGGCACATTTGATGAAGAACTTGAGGATCTAGAAGCTCTTATGGCTAGAAGACTGAAAAGGGGAAAAGCAAGGTACAAAGGTAAACTCCCTATTATATGTTTTTCATGTAATAAAGTTGGTCATATAGTTGCTAGATGTCCTGACAAGGATACTAAGGATGAAGAAAGAGACAACAAGCATAAAGACAAAAGAGAAGATAGAGATTACCGAAGATACAAGGACTACAAAGGGAAAGGTCAGAAATCCTTCTACATTGCCGAAGAAGAGACTGACACTGATAGTGATGATTTTGAAATTGAAGTTGTCTATGTTGCAATGAAAGATGAATCTGATGAGGATGAGAAAATTGGATTCATATCTTATGTGAACAAAAATGATAAATGGATTATTGATAGTGGTTGTTCACATCATATGACTGGAGATAAGAGTAATTTTGATACCTTAAATCATTATAAAGGTAGGAGTGTGAAATTTGGTAATGATGCACCATGTCCTGTTAGAGGAAAAGGATTGATTAAGCTGACTGATAAGATCACTTGTGAAAATGCTTATTGGGTAGAGGGTCTTAACTATAATTTGTTTACTATTGCATAGCTTAATGGCACTGGCTACCAAGTGGAATTTCATCACAGGAAGGCCAAAATATTTTATCCCACTGGTGAACTGATTGGAAGTGGAGAACAAACAAGAGGTAATTTGTTCTATCTAGACCTATCTGAAGAAACATGTATGATTGCACAACTTGATGATATTTGGTTATGGCATAAGAGGCTATGTCATGTTAACTTTGATAATCTGGTAGAAATTAGCAAGAAAAAGAAAGTGAGAGGTCTACCTAGATTGAAGAAACCTAAGAATGCAATGTGCAAAGAATGTTAGTTGGGTAAGATGACAAAGTCTAGTTTCATGAGAAAAACCTTTACTTCTGAGAATATCGTAGATTTGGTTCATACTGACCTTTGTGGACCGATGGGTATACAAAGCTATTGTGGTGCTAGATATTTTATCCTATTTGTTGATGATTATACCAGAATGATGCATGTAATGTTCTTAAAAGAAAAATATGATGCTTTTCAATTTTTTAAGTGGTATGTGGCTAAGGTTGAAAAAGAGACAAGTAAGAACCTAAAGTGTCTGAGATCTGCCCAAGGTGGATAATTTACATCAAATGAATTTAATCTATTTTGCAATGATAGAGGGATCAAAAGATAGATGTCTGCACCTAGAACTCCTCAACAAAATGGTATAGCAGAGAGAAGGAACATATCTATCTTGGACTATGCAAGGACGTTAATGATTGAAAAGAATGTTGCACAGAAGTATTGGAAAGAAGCTGTAAGTACAGTTGTTTATACTCTTAACTGAGTATAGATCAAAAAAGGTACAAATCTGACACCTTATGAATTATGGCATGGGTATGCACCGAATGTAAAGTACTTTAGAATTTTTGGAAGTAAGTGCTACATATTAAAGGATAGTAGAAATGGAAAATTTGATGCTAAAAGTGATGAGGGTATATTCCTAGGCTATTCCACAAAAAGTAAGGCTTATAAATTCTAACACTAAAAAAATTATGGAAAGCATGAATGTCAAAGTTGATGAGTATGCAGAGAAAAATGAAGCTAATAATAATAGAAAACCAGAAGATTACAGATCTTTTGTGTATATAGAGGAAGAAGAGGCAAGTGAAAAACTTGCACCTGATGCTAAATCTCAGGTAAGCAATGTCGAGCATCAGGATAATAATGCCAAGAGAGAAGAAGAACGTGTCGAGCGAGAGGAAGAATCTATCGAGTATCAGGAAGAGGTTGTTGAGCATTCAGAAGCTAAATCTGACAATCTTGTTGGTGAACCTGATGAAAAAAATGAAAGAAGAGTAGAACCTATTCTAGCAAAATATATAAGGAGACATCACAAGCCTAAATAGATTATTAGAGATAAAGATACTAGAATTTAGACCAGAAGCAAGGCAAAAGATCCAACATGTTTACTATGTGAATTTGAGCCTAAGACAACAAAGGAGGCATTAGAAAATGAAGATTGGATAGAAGCAATGAATGAAGAGATAGACTAGATAGAGAAGAATGATACCTGGACTCTGGTTTCGAGACCAAAAAATAAGAATGTCATTGGGACAAAGTGGGTATTTCATAATAAGCTGAATGAACATGGTCAAATCACAAGAAACAAGGCTAGGCTGGTATGCAAAGGCTACGCACAAGAAGAAGGAATAGATTATGGGGAGACATTTTCCCTTGTAGCATGGTTGGAAGGAGTCAGAACTCTGCTTGCATATGCTACCTATAAAGGTTTCAAGGTATACCAAATGGATGTTAAGTCTACATTTTTAAATGGTATATTGGAAGAAGAAATATATATTGAACAGCCAGAAGGATTTGTTGATCCAAACAGAAGACACATGGTTTGCAAACTAAATAAAGCACTATATGGACTAAAGCAAGCTCCCAAAGCATGGTATGAGAAATTGCACAACTACCTAATACAGATTGGATTCTCAAGGAAAAATGACACAAGCAATCTGTACATGAAAGATGAAGAAGCTAAAGGAATCTTGTTAGCTAAGATCTTTGTAGATGATATTATATTTGGTGGACAAGATGCCTTGTGTAAGAAATTTTCAAATGAAATGCAAACTGAATTTGAAATGAGTATGTTTGGGGAGATCAAATTTTTTGTTGGTTTGCAAGTATATCAGATGGATAAAGGAATTTTCATCACCCAATATAAATATGTTCATGAGATACTGAAAACCTTTGGTATGGAAGATCCAAGGCCAGTAAGTACTCACATGGCTACTAGATAGAAGTTGTCTAAAAATGATGATGTTGTAGAAGTTAACTAGACTTTGTATAGATCTATGATCAGAATGCTACAGTATGTTGTACATAGCAGACCAGATATTGCATTAGATGTTGGGATTGTGGCAAGATTCTCTGCCAATCCTAAGGAAACTCACATGAGGGTGGTTAAAAGAATCATGACATATTTAAAGGGAACTACTGACTATGGATTGTACTACAAGAAGCATGACAAATTTGAACTAAGAGTATATAAAAATGCTAATTGGGAAGGAAATGTAGATGATAGAAAGAATACTAGTGGTGGAGCTTTCTTTCTTGCAAAGAGATTAGTTTCTTGGACAAGAAAGAAACAAAATTGCATATCCCAATCTACTGTTGAAGCTGAGTATGTGGTTGCAGTTGTGAATTGTTCAAATTTGATATAGATAAAGCAATTGTTGGTAGGCATGAAAGAAGAAATCACTGAACCAGTTGTCATCTTCTGTGACAACACAAGTGCTATCAACATCTCTAAAAATCTAGTGATGCACACAAAGACCAAACATGTTGCCATCAAGTATCATTACTTGAGATAACTGGTACAAGATAAAGAGGTCTGCATGGAATATGTGAATACCAAGGAACAATTAGCAAATATATTCACTAAAGCTTTACCTAAAGAATCTCATGAATACCTGAGAATTCAATTAGGGGTCCTTCCCCTAACTGAGGCTGCCTAGTCAAGCTAGGAGCACTGCATCAAATGTATTGTAATGAACATCTAACAAATTGATGTAGAGAAAGGTCACACTTTAGGAGCAACCTAGAGTTGTGAAGAGCACAGAAAAGTCAAGAACAAGTCATAAGCAAGATGACAGAGAGGGAAATATTGTTACTGAACTAAAAGGTTGATATCTACATCTATAGGATGTATGTTTTTGTTGTTGCTTTGGCATTTTTGTCAAAGAGGAAGATGATCACAGATGAATGCATAGAATGAGAAGATCAAGATAGTGGGAGAAATTCAGTGGATGGTCAAGCATGGCTAATTGATTCTGTATCAGAATGAAGCTAAGGATATTTTTTTTTTAAATTATGATGGACAGATAAGTTTTTTTTTGGATTGGTTGGTAATTCATGTGATATTCATATGGTTTTGCCATCAATGCCAAAGAGCGAGATTGTTGGAAACTACAATTGAAGCAATTGTTGTATTGTCATTGATGTCAAACCTTAACTAGTAAGACTATTGCTATTTAAGAAAGTACTATACCTATTTGAGTGTTGCTAAGGGGATAGGCAAGGTTGGTAACAATAGCACCTAAGGAAAGCTTGAGTTATCTTGATCCTTCAATGAGTACTTGATTATGTGGCACAATGATAAGACAATGTATTATTTATCTAAGTAAGAATGAAGACTAAACTGGTAGGCTTAACCAAGCAAAAGTGAAGAAATCTAGTTTAAGCCGAGTGTTGTTTGTGTTGACCGAGCTAGTATATGCCGAGTAAAATTAGTGTTGATCGAACACCAATTAATTGCCGAGGAAGATAGTGTTAGCCAAGGAAATAGTTTATGTGGTGACCAAGCTTTCTAGAGAAGACCGAGAAGTTGAACACAGTATTGACCGAGCGTCAGTATTTTGCATTTGAGGAAGAATTCAGATTTCTAGCCGACATCATTGAATTCTTGGATTATGTAAAACATGTTGACTTTATTTATTGATTGTATGAAAGCATTTAATCCACTGTAAAAAAATTTATTGTAAATCTTTAAGAGATTCGAGATATTTCCAGAAGGATAGCCGAAGAACATAATATAGGATGGATTCAATGAATCTAATCTAACCCTAAGATCTATGAAGGAGATTAAGCAGCAAAAGATGTATTGACCTAATAGAGGTAGTATTAAGGAAACCTAAGAAAAAGGTTGTTGTAAGAAGTGGATGCTAGAAGTATTGTTGATGTTATTGACTGTCTAAGTAGAGAAGGCTAAAGGAGAAGTGTTGTGATTGCTTGAAGAGGGTTCTGAGCAAATCAGTGATGGAGATGGAAAAGGTTCACAGTTAGGAAGCCAACATATGTGTACGGAATATGATCTGATATTTGAAAAGTGAGTTCTATGTTTTTTAGATCAATACTACTGCTACTTTCTAACCATTGTAACATTCAAAATCCTGTTAACAGAGGTTGACCTACCAGTCATAGATATAAATCCTTTGAACAAGGTTGCATTCTAATGGAGTGTATGTGAGTCCTATAATAAGGTGTACTTTTAACAAAGTGGTTTAAATCCTTTAACCGGGTCACACCTGATAGTGTGTTTGTAACCTTTGACAGGGTTGGCTTTTCATCGAGCTCACTTTGGAAGAGTGAACATAATAGTAACATGTTACAAAGTGGTTTTTCCCAAATTGGGTTTCCACTATAAATCCTAGTGTTGATACTTGTGTGAATGTTTTGGTTTGAACATTTCTGTGTTTTACAAGTTAGATGCTATTGGATAAGTGGACTGCACTATTATATGTTTTTGTTATGCAATCAATAATGACTGAGTAGGTGTTGGTTACTAGATCTAATTTTTTGAAGAGTTTAAAGTTTGTTTTATACATCTGGACCTGAGAACAACTGATTCACCCCCCCTTTCTATTGTTCTAAATCATATTAACACTCAGTAGCCTTATATCTATTTTGAAAAACTGAATACTTCTATGAAATCTTTATGTCAAAAATCTTGTCTGATCTTCTGATGTCCTGAGTGCAGCTACTTCATGATAATACATGATCAAATGACATCCTTGAAAATTTTATATCAAACTTACTTGACATAATTAGGGTTTTACAATATCTTAGAAAACCTAAGATCAATGGTGGAAATAAATAACCTAGATCAAAAATACATAGGAATCATCAACAATTTAATGATTACATCCATATTAAATTTTGTGTCGATCTTGGTAACCCATTTTCTGATCAGTGTAAACTATTTGCCTTGAAGTTTATGCCATTCCAAACTACTATGTTATTTCATGTTTTACTCAGTGTTCACTCCATTCATCACTCGGTAATTAGTTGGTGCTTAGTTCATATGAATTCTCAATGACCATAGTGCTCGATACTCGATGATTATCTATCTTGGTAAGAGTGCTTAGTCAAGGCTATGTTCAATTAACCCAGGTATCTGCCTTGTGTCCTACTCGGTGTATAGGCTCTGTGTATTGATCGACTATCCTATTTTGTCTCCTTTATCGACTTTATGACTGAATGATACTACTGACAACCATTAATGCTCAATAGAAGTAACATTCTCCCCCTTTTCCATTAGTATCAAAAACTTTCTGTATATGTACCGACTTCAAAAATTTATACTTAACAAAAAATATGAATCATGTGTGAAGTGATGTGAACTCCCCCTTTGTACATGTTCTTAGTGTGAAGTACATACAATTATATATATATATAATTTCCCCCTATTTTGAAATTAATGCCAAAAAAATAATGTACTTACAGCTTGTCAAAGATATTCTGATGGGTTTTCTTCAGTGAATCCAAGAGGTTTTCCCATTCCTCTTTAAGGTTCTCAAGAGAAATGTGCTCTAGACCAACTTGTGCATGCATATCAAAAATGTTTTCTACAACTGATATTTCTTGGGTGAAGTCCTTTTCCTTATTAACATGTCTCTCCATTATCTTAAGATGGGGAAGAAACTCATCCTGAAGCTTGGTTACTTTCTTTTTTATTTTATCCTCTTGCTTCCTCAAATCAATTCTTAACCGCTAGATTTCTTAAATTTTTGAATAACGCTTATGAAATGCATTGTGCTCAGTTAAAGAATTATTTGCACAAACCTATATTTCTTCATCAAGCTTCTTTAACTTTTCATTAAGCTTGGTAGTGAAGTGGTCTACTATGCATAACTTATACAAAATTGTTATTATCTATTGAATAATGGTGTCAAGCTTGATAATGTCCTCTAATAGCTTGACCTTATTGATTGCCACTTCCTAGTTTATTTTCTCTGCTAGATTTATTTGTATTTTTGCCTCTACCCATTCTTCCAATCTATTTTCTGCATCTATATTAGGGGCATTGATGTGTCTGGTTAGAGTGGCAAGTCAATCAATGATGGGAGTTGCCTCATCAACATTGATGTTGGGAACTACTTGCATCAAAACGTCTCTAACTTCCTCTAAAACTTGTTTTCTCTTGCTTTATTGCCTTAATTTTGCTCGTGCAGCCTTCCTTGTGCATAATTCACCATATCTTTGTAAGGCTTTGGGGTCTAGAGTCTTAGGGTCACATTTAGGAATTTCAATAATCTCATCTAGTGTGACAGGACTCTTACCATGTTTCTTCTTTTTCTCCAGTGTGAGGGATTTGATATATAGTACAAGAACTTTGGTCTCCAGATTTGTGTTGTCTATCTCGGTAGACACACTTTCTTCCTTTTCCTGCCAGTGACTGGTGTCTCAAGATCTTGTCCTTGGGCATCTTGTTTATTGTCTATCATATCTTCTTTGTGTTCTATCTCTTTAGTCTCAAGCTTATTTGTATCTTTCTTCTCTTCAGTATGCTGACCCTCAGTTGTATCCTTTTATTTCTTGAGTATAGAGCCTTTGGATTCCCCTTGTGTAGCAATCTATATTGCTTGAACTAGTATAGGTAAATCACTCGATATATCAATTATTATTGCCTCGGTAGGTTTATTCTCTTTTCTATTATCTACAGCAGTGTTGATGTCTACATCATCATTTACATTTTCATGAGGATCTCCATGTGTGATGTCCTTAATCATGACATCTTCTATCTTGGTGGTTACTAGCTTCTCGGGAGCATCCTTTTTATATTCTTCAGTATATCTAACCTAATAGAAATCCATGACATAATTATCATCAGCTATCTTAGTATCGAATATATGTATTAGGTCCTTGGTGGCTATATCAACATTATCTAAGTGAACTCCTTTTCCTTTTCTTTTGTCCTTCTTCTCAGATGATAGCCAATGCAAGTTGATCAACTTCTACTCTAGCTTTCAAAATTGTATCCCATAGAATCTTGTTGTTCTCATCAACTGCCTCAAGGTTGCCTTCTAAAATGTCAAGTCTCTACTCTTCATCAAAAAATGTTTGGAATATTTCTTCATCAATTCTTCTATCTCGGTGAAAGATAAGGTAGACATTACCAAAATCAATGAGTGTTCCCTCATTTTCTTCTCTATGTGTAGGGAATATGTCCACCTGGCTGACACTTTCTCATATAGTTCCTTAGGAACATATCTTACAAACTCAATAGGTACTCTCTTAAACGTAAACATCATTTAAATGATAGCTTCCTCTATTTTCTCTTGATCATGGGTGGTCATATATACATGCCAATTCAACTTAGGGTGAGTTAGACTCCCTATCTCCTTTATACTATTAGCTAACTCATCTACGAGCTGACTTTTATTTTAAAAAACCTTGAATTTACCTTGATCATCTTCTTCCTCAGAGTTGACATTATCCTTGGATCTGATCAACCTTCTCCACTTCTTAGGTTGTCCGGTGGTGACTTGGGCACCTCTCTTCTTCTTCTGATATATTTTAGTGGGAGTAGGTCTTGTTATTTTTTCAATTCCTTTCTTTAGGCGTAGAGAAGAAGATGTCGAGGATCTTGTCCTTTCTCTTATAGGTGTTTCTTCTTGTTTCCTCTTCCCTATGGCCTTTACTGGTGCAGGTTGAATATTCTTATCTGACTCGGTATCCTCCTCATGCTCACTATTGCCAATCAAAATTTGTTCCTCAATTGCTTTTTCAACTTGATTAGCTAATGATTCTTCTTCTTCATCATCTTCAAATTGTTTCACCAGTGTGTCCATCATCTTTTTGGATTTTCTCTTACTTTCACTTTGACTAGATCCATCTTTATTCTTAGCTCAGCCTCATCATACATTCCAAACCTACTATCTTTTGGATCTTTGGGCTTGGCTAGTAGTACCTTAATTCACCTAGAATCTTGTTCAATATCTAGTTCATATCCCATAGGGGGTAACCAAGCAGTCCTTGGTTCAACTACCTTGATCAAAGTGGTGTCGGTATCTACTAGGAAAAAAATATCTTCTTTGTGTCTCTCTACCAAATGACCTAGTATCATGCTTCTTTGATACATTCTATCCTTGAATTATCCAAAATAATCATCCATAACACTAACAAAATTCTAAGCTAGACTTTGAATAAATTCACTTATTTGCATAATAACTGGTCAGTTGACATCCCAGTCAATATTACCGACTGATGGAAAGAATTTTTGCAGGTAGAAAAATGTACAGACCAATAGAGAACCAAACTTACATGTGTTTATCTTTGCTACCTAAATGGTTCTCATATTTTCCTCTAGTTATTTAAGTAGTAGCTCGATGAGGTCTAATTAAAGACCCTTCTTAACAATCTTATAAGAAATATCTACTACTCTACAAGGTACACTATTTGGCCTTCTCGATTGAAATATCTTATAGTCAATAACATAAGCTCCAAACCTTGTCTCTGGATCAATGATTTTATTAACTCTCATTAATCTTCCATCCCATTCATCTCCAGTCAGCTTCTCGGTCTCATCCCTTGGTGCATTCCTTATCACCCTAGCTTTATCGGTAGTAGGGTAATCAGTGATCACATGCATAATGTCCTTCGATAATTTAACTAGCTCATCTAGCCATATTTTACCTTCATGCACTCAACTCAAAACTGTTAGGAATGGGAACACTGAGAGGGGGGGTGAATCAGTGTTCAATGTATATTTATCTTTTTACTTAATCATTAAACTAAACTTAAATGCTTAAGTACAAAAATGAACATCCACATAAACATGAAACATTAAATCAACACATCACACCAATATGGTTATGGGGAAACCCAAATAGGTAAAAACCTCGGTAGGAATTGACACCCACTAATATTATGTACTAGTTTTTTGTGATCCTTGTTAGAAGATCCTTAACCCTATTAGGAGTTGCTTTATAATGCATTAAGTACAATAGACCTTGTTAAGGGTTAGACCCTATTAGGATTCTTTTACAATAGTCCATGTTAGGGGAGTGGATGCACTTTCCTAGAGCTCACTGCTCAAGTGGTGAAGGCTACAACCTTCTGATCTCAGATACACACTATATCTACTGAATGAACTGTCACTATGACACTACTTGTCAGATCAGTTCCTTTGATGCACTAATGCTTTGACCTTTTGCAAAGCTCTAATACATCTTATAGTCTCTTTTCACACTTCTACTCTACTTATCACAATTCTATCTCAACATTCATGCTATTTATAATAGGCGCATCTCATATTTATATGTGCATACAAAATAAACAACTAGGTCAGCCCTTAAACCTATTACATACAATGCTTCCAAATGAATTGGCTCAAGCAAGTTTAAAAAAAAACATATATACATGTTGGAAACCTAATTACAATAGGTGCATAGCCTTTACATCAATAGAATATAACTACAACTCAAAATGATAACAGTTGGCTGCTTACTCTGATCTTCACTGGCACACACTGGCTGTGTAACTTCAACTATCTGTATCTTTCTCATACTTTCATATTTGATCATGTGCTCATAGACTAAGCATGAATATAGTCTAACCAACTTAACTTCCAGGTTGCACACCATAACTCAATCATACACACATGCGCTGATGCTCTGAGCTTCAGGAACTCTGTACACTGTCCAGTCTTCAACACTTAGCTGATTTCTAATCTTTACATCAAGTGCACTGACTCCAAACTTCTATATGACTTTGTTTCCATAATTAAAACACTATATTAAGTCATATACACCAGTATAGCCAACTTTCCAACAATCTTCCCCTTTTTCATTGATGGCAACAAAGGAATATGGACAAGTTCCTAACTGTCCTTAATACAAAAAAAAAATTTGTCTCCCTATACATATCTTTCTATCTTATATCTCCTTATACATATCTATTATCCATATTCTATACATACTCCCCCTTTGACATTAATGACAAAGGTGTGTCAAAAAATGAATCTACAAAAAACTTACTATGATAGTACATCCGGATATGCAATCTGCAGATTTTGGATCTCCTTCTTCCAAAATGTGATCAATGAATTTACAATCTGTAGATGGGCACATAAAGCATACTGAAGCTTCTCCATCTTCTCCAGATCAGTGCTAGGAACTTGATCATTTATCACCATGGTGGCATCGATCTCCTTGATATTCTGATTTAGTATGTCTAATGAGGGTGCACGAGCATTCCTTAGCTGATTCTACCTTCCTCTTATCTTAGTCATCTCTTTTTTTGCCTTTTCAATTTTATCAATCTGACCTTGGTAGACATTATTGCACATGTTCACATCTACTGACGGATCTTCCACTTATTTTCTTATGTTGTCTATCATAGCTTCAGCCTCTTGAATCTTCTTGTATAGTTCACCAGTTAGCTTGTCTTGGTTCATACAGTCAGCAATGATTTTCTTGCCTTTTGCTACAAACTCCTTCAAAGATGCTTGACCAGACTTTAGTGAGATAAGGTCAAGTGCATAGTTGCTAACCAATTAACTCAATCTCTTCTTCAAGTACTTCTCCTCTGCAACTAAGGATTTAGATTCTTCCAGGCTAGAGAAATTGCTTTTGAATTATGAAATGAGTGAACTTACATAATCAACAGAGTGTACTTTGGATACTTTCTTGCCTGCAGGTAACAAGTTGTCCAGGATGTTAACTAACTCTACAAGGAGGGGATTCCTCATCACTTGTTTCTCCTTGGCCTTCTCCATGTAGCCAGGACACTGAACTTAATCAAGTCTTCTTCTCCCCATGAGTCCAAACTAGTTGTGTGAGGTGTCAAACTTGACAACAATGCTACTGAAGGAGTGATGGGAGTGCTATCCATCACTTATTATTTCACCTTGATTAGTTCTATTGAGTTTCATCCTTTTGATCACTTTCTTTTACCTCTTCTTCTTCCCTTTTTTTTTAGCTTATTTTCCTTTTTCTTCTTCTTTCTTTTCTTCCCTCTTTTCTTCTTCTTTCTCATTTGTTATATCCTCAATCAATATTTCTTCTTGATGAGTAAGAGGATTGTTACTGCATGAGTTTTCTACCTCTTGAGTGCTTACAAATTCCTCTTCAAACTTATCCAATTCAGTGTCAGTGGCTACCATGGCTATCTCTACATTGTCAATGATAAAGGTGCTATCATTTAGTGACTATGTCATGGGTGTAGACTTATCTGCCTCTGTTTGTGTTTCTATTGTAGGTGTTGAATCCTGAGGACCTGTCACAAATGCATTTGTGGGCTCTTCCATCTTGACTTCTTTTATGGGTACTTTTGTTGTGGGTGCAATGGCTGGATACATGTGCCTATTCATGAATACTTTCTCAAATGCCTTCTTTGTTTCCTTAGCAACAAGATCATAGTTCTTGTCCATAATGTGCAAAGTCCTTGACTTTTTCTGATATTTGGCTTCACTAAGTCTAACAATAAAGACTTCTCCTCTAGAGAACATACAGGAAGGGTATCATCTAGAATCTTTTCCCTAATCTGTAGGTCTTCTTTAATAGCCTATCTCTTTTGGAATTCTAGGATGTTCCACACATTATCAGGGATCATAGTCTTAAGTTCCAAGACTATCTTCTTGAACTTCAGCATGTGTTTGACTATCATACCACGTATCTCAGATTTGTCTATTTCACTATAATTTTCATAAAACTTCCCTACTTGATCAATTCTTCCCTCATCAATTATTCTTGCACTTAGCACACTGAGACTATGTTTGAAACTTACTTCATGAGGTGCTTGGGAGTTCTTTCTGTTCCTTGTGACTCTTGAGGATGGATGACTAGTGTTGATCTCTTTTTTTGTCTTCGACATTGCCTTATACTCAGGAGGAGTAGTAAGGTCAATGGTTACTTTGGGTGCAAAAGGAGTATCATCAACTTTACCCTTATGTTCATCATATTTTTCTATCTTCACCTTCTTTAACTTGGAATCATTTGATTCTACCTTTGCTAAATTTGTGCTCTCTAATTCCAAAGCAATCTTCTATTCCCTTTCTTTTTCTAGGTCTGCTTGAGATACTCCATGTATTATCAAGATTTCTAAGGTAACCTTAGCAACTTTTCTTTTTGTTGTTGTGTTGTTCAAGAATGCATCAATTTCTCTTGTCTTCTCCTCATAGGTTCATCTTGGCTCATTAGGGTCAGTAGGAGCTGAAATAAGTACTTGAGCATATGCTTCTAAAACTTGTTCATCTACTTCATATCCTAGTGGATGAATCCACTTTGTTCTAGGTTCAACTACCTCCATGCATGTTGTGTCTGTTTCAACCATGAAGAAAATAGTATCCTTGTACTTTTCCACTATCTTCTCTGGTATCCTATACCTCATATGCATCTTAGCCTTGAATGTCTTTAGCTCCAATGTCATGTAATCCTTCAAGGTGCTCTTTGTATATGCCTTGAGAGATATCTGAGGCATTGTGTGAATGGATTTGTCTAGATACACATCAGATACTTTTCCAACAATGTTAAATTACATATAGATGATCAAAGACCCAAATCTGAATATTTTGGTCTTATCATGCTTGATTTCCTTAATTTTATCAATCAGTTGTGCATGCAAGATTTCACACAGGTTGAACTCTCCATTTTCACTAACAATTCTTATGGCTATAAGAATTGTGGCCACAAACACACTGTTCACCCTATTGGTGTGTCAAAAGCTGTATCCAAGTATCATAGACATCAATTTGATGTCATTTTGCTCAATAGGCTCTATGGTCATTCCACGCCTATCACTCCTTGACTTGAAAGTCTGTTCAAAAATCTTCCTCACATCTTTACCCACTGGAAGAACGATGCCTATCCTTGAGAGCCCTATTATTTCATGAATTAGGTCACTGGTAATTCTGACCAGCACTTCACCTATCCAAAATAGGTCATCATGAATCCTGCTCAAAAGAATCTTGATCCATTCTGATTCATAGAACTCATATGTCATAGCATACTCCACTATAGGGTGATTATCCCATGATGCATACTCATCCAAGAAGGTTTTGTTTTGTTTTAACATGGTTTCCATGTGTGCCCTTAATCTGTCCAATCCTAGTAGTTCTTTCTTATAGTAGATGTATGCCCTAATGTCCTCGACATGCATAACACCCATAGGCGTGCAGGAGAATGCCCCTTCTAGGTCATCTAGTGTAGACTTAAATGGATGCCTCTTAAACACATATCTTTTCTTCTCTGCAACATCAAATACTATGGGAGTAGCCATCACTTACTTGTGTATCACTTTCACAAAGGTTTCCAAGAGATTCTAAATCAGTGCGATGAACTAGGGTTTCCACAACTGATCAAATGTACAACAAATCACTTGATGAATCAAACTACAATCCTTCTTAATCAAGTGCTAAGACTCTTCAATCACTCTTAATTTGAATGCAATGAGAGATCTTCTAACTTCTATGTACTTTAAGGTAGAATTTATGTCATTAATGCTTGTCGCGTAAACTAGGTTGTCACTTGGAAATTTCTATCTTTCATTTTGCAAACAATGAACTAGTGCGCTCTTGCACGAAGGTTTCTATAGTCTCCAAAATCTTAAGCCCAAAGGTGCATAAACTAAGAGTGAGTATACTAGCCATGCAAGGGTCTAGAGCTAAATTAGCTCCCCCTATGACCCTGAGGGACATTCATCCATATGTAGAGGGTGTGTCCACTATGGATGCATCCAATACATACTCATCAACCTTGTCCTTCTTTATTTCTGACCAAATCAAGCTCACATCCTCTGAAGCTTTCACAAAATTGACTTCTCCTTCGGGATCCAAAACTGGTTCTTCAAGCTTTTTGGGGCTTTCCTAACCTTGCGTCCTTGATCTACAAAACTTTGAGATTTGTCTAGCCTTTTTACAAGAGTGACAAATGATTGGAGGCCTTGTATTCCTCGGTGCATTGACATGAGTCACCATCTTACATTATTTAGTTAAGTGACCATTATAGTTACATATCTGACATGAAACATTCTAAGAGCTTCTTATATTTGATTGATTATGCTTTCTTTGATTATGAGTCCTATTCTTTTGGCTTGTCTTGCAATTCATAGCTCTATGACCAAATTTATTACATGAATAACAGTAACCATTGAAAGGTCTTACCTCTGTACAGTTCCTTTCTATGTGTCCATGTTTGTTACATGCATAACAAGTGTGGTCCATAGGCTTGCACTCATTCTTAGGTGGTTCACATTTATCTTTGGTTTGATCTTCAGTCTTTTTAGTATCAGTAGAGTCTTTTTATGCATTCATTCTTGCTCGCATGTTGTTAATCTGATTTTGTGATTTATTGTATGTAATGCAGCTAGTATCTCCTTTAGCTCTTCTTGCATACAATTGAGATTCTATTAAATCAGAACTGGTGTGTAATTTATCAATGTGATTCTTAGCCTCTTTCAATCCAAATTCCAAGCTTTCCTTGTTGTTTCTTAGTTCTAAGATTTCCATGTTTTCTTGCCTCAATTCTTCATTCAATTGAAGATTCTCTTTAACCTGTTCATCATTGACTTCATGATTGTTAGTCATCTTATCATCAAATTCTTCAAGTTGTTCTTTTAAGGATTTATTTTCTTCATTTAGCTTCTTGACCATTTTCCCTAGATCACTGGTAGATCATTCTTTCAAATCTTTCCTTAGCCTTTTGATGACTAATTGAGCATCACTGAGTTTTTCCCTTGGTTCTTCAATTTATATTTCAGATTTGTCCAAGTCTTCAAGAGCAGCTTCCAGATTTCTTTTTAGATGTTTCATTTTTACTTTGTCCATGATCTCCTCAAGTGGTTAAACTTCTTTGCTAAGGACCAGAGCTCTGATACCAATTGTTAGGAATGGGAACACTGAGAGGGGGGGGTGAATCAGTGTTCATTGTATATTTATCTTTTTACTTAATCTTTAAACTGAACTTAAATGCTTAAGTACATAAATGAACATCCACATAAACATGAAACATGAAATCAAAACATAACACCAATATGGTTACGGGGAAACCCAAATAGGTAAAAACCTTGGTGGGAATTGACACCCACTAATATTCTGTACTAGTGTTTTGTGATCCTTGTTAGAAGATCCTTAACACTGTTAGGAGTTTCTTTACAACACATTAAGTACAGTAGACCTTGTTAAGGGTCAAACCCTATTAGGATTCTTTTACAATATTCCCTATTAGGGGAGTGGATGCACTATCCTAGAGCTCACTGCTCAAGTGGTGAGGGCTACAACCTTCTGATCTCAGATACACACTATATCTGTTGGATGAACTATCACTGTGACACTACTTGTCAGATCAGTTCATTTGATGCCTCTTGCAAAGCTCTAATACATCTTATAATCTCTTCACACACTTCTTCTCTGCTTATCACAATTCTATCTCAACATCCATACTATTTATAATAGGTGCATCTCATATTTATATTCACATACAAAATAAACAACTAGGTCAGCCCTTAAACCTATTACATACAACACTTCCAAATGAATTGGCTCAAGCATGTTTATAAAAAAACATATATACATGTCAAAAACCTAATTACAATAGGTGCATAGCCTTTACATTAATAGAATATAACCGCAACTCAAAATGATAACAGTCAGTTTCTTACTTTGTTCTTCACTGGCACACACTAGCTGTGTAACTTCAACTGTCTGTATCTTTCTCATACTTTCATATCTGATCATACACTCATAGACTAAGCATGAATATAGTCTAACCAACTTAACTTCTAGGGCACACACCATAACTCAGTTGTACGCATGTGCAATGATCCTCTGAGCTTCAAGAACTCTGTACATTGTCTAGTCTTCAACACTTAGCCGATTTCTGATCTTTACATCAAGTGCGCTGACTCCAAACTTCTATATGAATTTTTTTCCATAATGACAACACTATATTAAGTCATATACAGTAGTATAGCCAACTTTCCAACAAGAACAACCCTAATCCATTCTATTTTAAATTCTCTTGGGAAATATAGGGCATTCATCAATCCCTTCACCTCCAAGTGTTAGTGCTTATCCTTGAGCTTTCCATTCTCACTCAGCTCCTGGTAAGTGGATTGAAGTTTGAAATCTCTAATTTCACTAATTTTTCAATGGATGTATGCACATATGTCTTGCACCAACTAAATCATTGGCAGTATATTAAAAAATGCACCAGCTTGATCAATCTATGAAGCTACTTCAAGGTGCAGCTTGTATTTCGGTTAATCATAGGTCATAGACTTAATCAATGTGACCTTCTTGTCACTCTTAGACTTCAATTTCATAACCTTAGATGAAGCTACAATTGTTTCTCAAATTTAGGGCTTTGTAAATGTTCAGTAAAATAATTCGATGGCTTGAAACTTACTTGAAGTAGTGGTAAACTCACTTGGGATCTCCTTAAATTTCTATCAAATGCTCTAGAAATTCTTAGCTCGAATTCTCTCAAGTCTCTCTGGTTCTTCTCATGATCACTATGTGATGAAATGACTAATTTCATCATATATTTATACCAAAAATCTCTTTTCCCACTCAAACTTTTGCATTAAATGTTTTACCTACCACAGATAAGTAAATGTAGTTGCGCTCGGTTAAAACTTCAAAGGCTTCATCTTGGTTAACACTAGATATTATATTGATTGATACTTCAACTTGGTTAACCTTGCCAATATTCACTGACTAACAACCATTTAATCTATCATGCTTTTACTGATTGTACACATCTTAAGTTCTAAACATACAATACCATAATATATCTCATTTCACGATGATTTGATGTTCATTCACTAGATATAAGGAACTGTTGCAAGATATAACAGATTGAAATTCATTTCCATACATACCTTAATTACTTACATAGAGGTGGTGATATCACCTAATCCAATGGATGATGTGTCACCGACTGCAGTGCTTGATCCAACATTGTCATTTGAAGCTTTCTCCATATTTGATTTCTTATCCTCATTATTTCTTCAATTGTATTTTTATTTGTATCAGCATTTATCTTTGGTGCTCAGTCTCTACAATCTTTTCTCAAGTGATCGACCTTGTGATAGTGCAAACATACCATACCATTACTTGTCCAATTACAAGATCTTCCTCTCCAGTTATTTATCATGCAATTTCCTGCTACATGTCCATATCTACCACATGTTGTTCAATTAACCCAAGTGTTGTAATCTCAAGTGTATGTGTTACCTTTCCTTCTCGGTTGATATGTTTTGTTCTGTTCTTTCAGTGTCTAGACTTTCTTCATCTTTGTCCTATATTCATGTGATATGTGTCCATGCATGTTGCAAGTGCGATAATGTTTTTCCATATAATATTTCTTAGGTGTCCGCACTTATGCGTCTAATGCCCATACTTATTACAATTATAGCAATAACCATTAAATTTTGGAGTGGATTTAGGAATACCTTTTTCTTTTCTTTTGAAAATATTTGATGTGTGGCTTGGTTTTCCACAATGATAACATGATAGCTTCTTTGGTCTAGGGTTGGTATAGACATTCTTCTATTCAGCTTGTCTTGATGACTCTGCTTACTCGGTGTAGTCTAAACCAGTTGTGCTATCAAGTCTTTTTTGACTAATTAGGAATTCATCCATTCTTTTAGTACTATCTTCAGCTTTCTTGATCATTTCATTGTGTTGATATTGAACCTTTACCTCATTTTTAAATCTTTCATTTTCTTCTCTTAATTCATCAATGTCTTCCAATTTCATTGTAAGCCCACTATTTACTCAGTTGACTTCCTAACTTATGATAACCATTTGATTAGAGATTTTAAAGTGATGCTTAGTGAGTCTTAATATTTTAGATTCCTTCTCTTGCAAATTATTAGTCATTTGCCTCCTATCATCAATAGCCAAATTTCTTTCTTGTTCTACTTGCCTAGCATTGTTCATGACATCAATCATTCTAACCAATTGTGTCTCTTGACTGATTGGTAGTGCTTTCACTTGTTCAGTAAGATGTAGGTTCTTTTTAGATAAATTTGATACGGTTGCTTCAGATGCATCAGATATACTATCAGATCCAGATCCTTTAAATGGATCATCTATCTCTTCTTCATGATAATCAGTCTCATTATTCTAAAGTGCCATTCGCTTCCTTTTGATCAATAAATTTTTTAGTTCTTCTTTGGCTTCTTTGAATTATTCAATGTAGATCTTCATCTATATTCTCTGATTCTCAATTATCTTATCAAGCTTATACCTTTCCATCCTGAGATCTTTTCTCTTTGGTGATTAAACTTTCTAAACCAAGAGAACTAGCTCTAATACCAATTGTTGGGATTATGGAAAGATATGTACTGAGAGGAGAGGGGTGAATCAGTACCTAAAAAAACCTTTCAAGATTGAAAACTTTGTAAGCATAGATAAAATTAACCGACCGAATCCATTGCGTGTAACATACATTCAAATATAAATCAAATGTAAATACATGTAACCTAATAAATAAATCATTCATGAAACTCCATACACTTAACACAAATGTTTTGGTATCACAAAAACCCTTATTAGAAGGAGGTTAAAACTGCAGTGGGGATAACACCCACAAAGCTTCATTACTGCAGTAAAAAAGTATGTCAATTAAGGATACAAAGATTTTGATCACATACATGGTGATCTTACCCTATTAGGAGTAACAATAAGATCACCCAAATCTATCTGGTTAGAGGATTTTAGCAACACAATCAAGTGTGCACTCGGTTAGGAGATTTACAATAGAATTGTTAAGTTCACTCTGTTAAGAGATTTAGAAATATTCTACAATGGTTAAAGAGTAACAGTAGGATATATATATGTAAATAGAAACTCTAAGTTTCTTGATTCAGATCTATGAAATACTATAAATATATCACCTTGTTGTGATGTGTATGTCCTTCTATACTGCTTGGTAGTCTTATGTCTATTCTGAAAAACTGAATACTTCTGTCAAATCCTTATGTCAAAAACCTTGTTTGATCTTCTGATGTCCTAAGTGTGGCTACTTCATGATGATACATGATCAAATGAAATCCTTACAAATTTTATATCAAACTTACTTGATCTAATTAGGGTTTTATAATATCTTAGAAAACCTAAGATCAACGGTGGAAATAAATAACCTAAATCAACAATACATAGGAATCATCAACAATTTAATGATTACATCCATATTAAATTCTATCTCGATCTTGGAAAACTATTTTCTGATTGTTGTAAACCATTTTCCTTGAAGTTTGTGCCATTCCAAACTACTATGTCATTTCCTATTTTACTCGTTGTTCATTGCATTCATCACTCTGTAATTAACTGGTGCTCGGTTCATATGAATTATTGGTGATCACAGTGCTCGGTACTTGGTGATCATCTAGCTCAATAAGAGTGCTCGGTCAAGGCTATGTTCGGTTAGCTCAGGTATCTATCTTGTGTCATGCTCAGTGTATAGGCTCTTTGTATTGACCGACTATCCTATTTTGTCTCCTTTACCAACTTTATGATTGAATGATATTAATGACAACCATTAACGCTCAATAGGAGTAACAAAAATGAAATCATGAAAGATAAAATCGAGAATGCAATAGATGTTGTAATTTTCCACAATGTTTGATTGAGAAGGAGAGAGAGAGAGAGAGAGAGAGAGAGAGAAGGCTTGGATGATAGTGGATGGATGTGGATCTTCTTCCTTGATAGAAAAATCCTTTTCTTGGACCTCCAATGGGGAAAGAAGCTATATATATGGAAGAAAGAAACTTGAATTCTTGAAGGATCTTGAATTTTCTTTTGCTTCCTTGCACTTGATAGCCCAAATTCTTGATTGTTGGAATTCCTTTGTCAATAATGAATGCACTTGATAATAATAGTGGATTTCCAAAATGAGGAGAGATAAGGTGTTTATATACATCTCACATCATTTCAAGGATTAAAAATCAAGCAAGCAAACCACAGGATCATATTTCCCATTAGCACCCAACATAGGGCTCCAAGTTTGGGCCAAAATCCAAGGGGATAGCTCAAATTTGAATAGGATGTCAAGAAAATAAATTATGTGTGGAACTCCCAAGTATAACTCCTTTTAAGGTTGGGATAGGTTACAAAAGCCACAAATAAGGATATAGGTCCTAGGTGATGAAATGGATTATCTAATTGGAGGAAAAATAGAAGAGCACACTTAGAAATAAGGGATAACCATGATTTTTCACAAGATTAAAAGGATAGAGCACCCATATTTTAATTAAAGTATCCATTAAGTACCATATGAGGTCCTACTATAGAAAATACACTAAGGTGGGCATAAAATAATCCTTAACTTGCACATAAATTAGGTTCTTATATCTAGATAAGCAAATGAGTTTTAATAAATGCATTACAATAATTTTAGTTCCCTGATTAATTGGAAAACATCTTTTATAATATATTAATAAGGTGTCCTCATGCTACAAAATATTAAAGATTATAGTTTCTTAATGGAACTTTTTTGCCCATTTTAAGGAAGTGTAGATTAATGGATAGACACATCAAAAAATGATATAATCTTATGCATAGTTGGGATCATTACCTTATTGTTTACCTATTCCTATACAAATTAATTCTCACATATATAACTCTCAACTTATTTTTATACATATTCCAATCTATTCATATTATTTTAAAATGTACTACTCTAATTCAAATACTTATATCAATATAGCCACCATACATAATTTAGATATGATCGTTTTTCCACCCAAAGTCATTTTCAAGGTCATGAGGCCAAACCGTCAATACATGAATATATTTATGTTTATATAATTGATCAATAATTCTTCATTTAGAAATTTATATCACTACTTTTTTTTGGGTGTATTTAGTCACAAAAGGACATGTTTTTCATAGAGAATTTTTTAAAATATAAAAATAATTATAATCACTCATCTAAATAAACTTGATAAATTTGTAAGTTCTCACATTATATGTTTGATCCATTTAATTTGATTACATATAGGACATGTGATGTCCCAAATGTGAGAAAATATAATGTCTTGACCCACAAGACTTTTAAAGTAAAGTGGCTTCCACAATTAAATAATAATTATTTAAATACTTTAAGATTCCATTTAAAAAAGCATAGACATTTGAAGTTCTTATTGAATTAGTAGTGAGTAACATGTTAGATAAAGAATTCATTAGGCTTTCTATCATTTGATCATCTCCAATAGTTAATAATATTGGAGTTTCTAAATTAGATTAGATATTTTTGTGTAGATAAAACCAACCCAATTGGTCCACTCTTTAATATTTTGGGTCATTATTGATAATCTACAACTGATTGAATATCTTGATGGAAAGAATGGACAAGTGAAAGATAGTGATTGATGGTCATCGAGATACTAAAGTATGTGTAAGGTCCAATTAAATTAGTCAATGTATTGTTATTGATGTCAACTACTTTTGATTGTACTTATCATGATGAGTACAAACATCTAAAGAAGAAAAATTATAAAGGAATGAGATATCTACATGAAGATAAGATGGATATGAAAGATATGGATATGGTATACATTGGGTAACTTATTGATGAGTCTATGGCATCATGTTGTTGACTTGATTTTATTACATAATTTTGTTATTTATTGAAGATCATAACTGAACAAGTTTATATGGTCGGTAAATGAAGATTTATGTATACACCGAGCTAGTGTAGTGTATACCAAGCAGGTAATTACTAACACATTCTGGTATTGAGCGAGTGAAAGAAAGAAATAAATATTATAATAGCCAACTAAATTAATGAGTTGGACAATTGCTTATGATTCTGATGTAGAAGAATAAAGTTTTTATAATGATCCAATGACTGACAAAATTCAAGATTGATTGAAGGAAGGAGAATGAAACGTGTTAATGACACAAATGTCGAGGAAGGTTAAAGAGACAAAATGAACAATGAAGATTAAGAGGCAAAATCTAAGGGATGAGAAGAAAACTATTTATGTTTTCTATTTAAAGAGACATGAGATTCATTATTGAGTTTGAGATTATTGTTACCGCATGAGAATTCATGTGAAAGGACTATTTTCAAGCACCACTAATAAAACTAGTTGAAGACAGAACCGATTTGAACTACAGACATTACTGAGCATCAGAGAAGCATATACCGAGTGGAATAAAGGTGGAGGATATGAAGGATTAAATTGTGTATTGATCAGAGGAGGTATTTTGAGCTTAGAGTATATCTAAAAATCTACAAATCTTAGTTGTATTTGAATCAGATCATTACTGTATCATTTTAACCATTGTTATAGAAAAATATCTTAGCCAAGTGGGACTTAACAGTATTTTTCTATTTCAATATGACATTCAATGAATGTTGATTTTTTTCTTGTTGACCCCATAGTGAATGTTGGTCAAGGGAGAACTGGTAGTGATAAATCCTCTAACCAAGTCACACCTTACAGTGTGTTTTCTAACCTTTAACAAGGTTGGCTCCTAACTGAGCTCACTTCAGAAGAGTGAATTATTTTGGGTTATCAGTCCTAGGTGATTTTTCCCCTAACAGGGTTTCCACATTAAAAATCTATGTGTTATGTGTGTATGATGTGTTGAATTATTATTTTTCTTTACACATTTCATAACTGAATAGATCGGTAAACACATTAGTTAATTTACTATCAATTGGTAAATGAAGAGAAAGATATTGTTGATATCTTACTGAGTTGATTATTTGATTGAAAAGTTTGAATATATACATCTGGGAGATTTTGGACTGAAGGATAACTGTACTTAACTGATTCACCCCCCTCTTAGTTATCTAAAAATTTGTATCAAAGCATTGGTTTCTTGGAAGGAAAGTTTGAAGGACTTAAGCTAAAGATCATAATATGTATAAGAGAGAGGTACCAAAGCTGAACAAAGACAATTTCTTGACATGGCAAAGAAGACTGAAACTGCATATATCTAGAATTGGAGAATCTGCAATATACTACTTGAGCAATGATTACATCCAACCAACTAGCCCCTTGACTGTTGATCAAATGAGAGATAGACATAAACATAATGTCACAATGATAGAGATTGATGATGCCTTATTAGATGTTGAATTTGAAGATGTCAAGACATGTACTACTACTAAAGGAATGTGGGAAAAACTTGAACTAGTTCATAGAGGAGATGAAAATGTGCTAAGGGCAGGAGCTAAGAGTCTTAGAGGAAATTTTGATGACATGAAGATGAAAGAAGGAGAAAACATTTCACAATACAACAACCGAATCAATGATATTTTCAATTCTATTTGAGGAGCAAGAGGTGTTATCAATGAAGACACTATTGTGAGTAAAATTCTTAGAACCTTGTTGCCTATCTATGCTATTAGAATCTCTGCAATCCATGAAATGAGATCAACTTTGGGTAACACTCTTACACTTGATAGCCTAATTGGTAAACTAACT
Organism: Chamaecyparis obtusa; assembly: GCA_027943335.1. Classification (NCBI taxonomy): domain Eukaryota; kingdom Viridiplantae; phylum Streptophyta; class Pinopsida; order Cupressales; family Cupressaceae; genus Chamaecyparis; species Chamaecyparis obtusa. The sequence goes on along the minus strand of BSBK01001108.1, from coordinate 290,334 downwards.
ACTTTTGAGTTGAATAAATTTGCTAACAGTAATGTTCCAAATGTTGAGTATGCATTTATGTCATCTTTGAAAATTGGTAAATCGAGTAGTAAACACATGATAAGAAATGAGAGTGATAGTGACAGTGATAAGGATGAACTTGATAAACTTGAAGCATTAATGGCTAGAAGACAATAGAAAGGTAAAGGAAGATATAAAGGGAAATTACCCTTGGTATGTTTTAACTATAAAGAGACTAGTCACATTGTAGCCAGATGCCCTAACTAGAAAGTAGATGACAAAGACAATGAAAGATCCGGTGAAAGAAAGTTTGACAGAAGAGATAACTAAGAACACAGAGGCCACCGATAGTATGACAGAAGAAGAAATTGAGACTACAAAGACAAAGGAAATAAAACATGTTACCTTATTGAAGATGATGATGATGATGATGATAACACCAACATCGACATTGATGAAGATATTGAGGTGGTATTTGTATCCTTGAAAGAAGATTCAGAACAAGAAGGTATGTTAAAACAACACTTATATATAAAGTTAGCAAGAATGATACTTGGATTATTAATATTGGTTATACACATCATATGACTAGTGATGAGGAAAAATTTGAATACCTTGAACATTATAATGGTGGATATGTTAAAATGGGAAATGATACACCTTGTCTAGTAAAAGGAAAATGATCCATCTTGTTGAACAATAAGATCAGATGTGAGAATGCATATTGGGTGAAGGAGCTTAACTATAATCTGTTGAGTGTAGCATAACTAAATAAATCAGGTCACCGAGTTGCATTTGAGAATAGAAAGGTGAAAATCTATTATGAGACTAGAAAGCTAGTTAGTACTGGTGAACAATCTAAATGTAATCTATTCTATCTTGAAAATGCTAAAACTTCTTGTTTATTGGCTAGAACTGAAGATGTGTGGTTATGACACAAAAGGTTATGTCATGTGAATTTTGACAACATGGTTAAAATTAGTAAGAAAAGAAAAGTTAGAGGCTTACTGAGCTTATCTAAACCTGACCATGTCATGTGTAAACAATGTCAAAAGGGAAAAATGTCAAAATATAGTTTCAAGAGAAAAAATTATTCATCTATTGTTATTTTGGAGTTGGTTCATACCAACTTGTGTGGTCCTATGAGAACACAAAGTTACTATGGAGACATATATTTTATTTTATTTGTTGATGACTACTCTAGGATGATGATTGTTATGTTTTTTAAAGAAAAATCTGAATCTTTCAAGATGTTTAAATGGTATAAAGCTAAAGTGGAAAAGGAAAGTGGAAAAGAGTTAAAATGCTTGAGATCAAATAGAGGTGGTGAGTTTATTTTTGATGAATTCACTAAATTTTTTAATGAGCATGGAACCAAAAGACACGTTTTTGCACGGAGGACATCACAACATAATGGAATTATTGAAAAGAGGAATAGATCTATTGTTGATTGTGCTAGAACACTGATGATTGAAAAAGATGTTCCACAAATGTACTGGAGATAAGTTGTTAGTACAATTGTATACACATTAAACTGAGTGCAACTGAAGAAACATTCAAACAAGACACCATATGAGTTATGGTATGGGTACACACTGAATGTAAGTTATTTCAGAATATTTGGAAGAAGATATTACATTATGAAAGATGTTAGAGATGGTAAATTTTATTCAAAAGGTGATGAAGGAATATTCATAGGATATTCTACTAAAATAAAAACTTACAAATGCTTGAATAAGGATACTAACAAAATGAATGAAAGTGAAAATGTAAAGGTTGATGATTTTGCTGAGAAAAATGATGAAGAAAGCAAAAAGGAACTGAAATACTATGGTAGATTTACATACATTGAGCAACCTAACAATCTACCTGAGCAACAAACTAAAATTACCGAACAATAAGATAATGATACTAGCAAAAACCTACAAAGACCAAGAAATGGGAAATAGTTACCGAGGAAGATATTGATCCTACACTAAATGATGATCAAAGATGAGAACAAGTACTGGAAAAATTTGTGAGGAGACCCCATCCACAAAATCAAATTATTGGTGACAAGAAATTTTGCATGATGACACGAAGTAAGTTGAGAAACAACACATGTTTAGTTTGTGAATTTGAACCTAAAAATATTAGAGATGCACTTGAGAATGATGAATGGGTTAAAGCCATGAATGAAGAAATATACCATATATTGAAAAACATAACATGGACATTGGTACTGAGACTGAATGATAAGAATGTAATTGGAACCAAATAGATATTCAGAAACAAGTTGAAAAAATATGGTGAACTTACTAAGCATAAGGCAAGACTTGTATGCAAAGGGTATGCACAAGAAGAAGGTATTGATTATGGTGAGACTTTTGCACCAGTTGCAAGACTTGAAGGAGTTAGAATATTTCTTGCATATGTTGCCTACAAAGGATTTAAAGTATATCAAATGGATGCCAAATCTGCAATTTTTAATGGAATACTTGAGGAAGAGGTATACATTGAACAACCTGAAGGTTTTTTTTATCCAAATCAGAAAAACATGGTATGTAAGTTCCACAAAGCACTATATGGACTAAAACAAGCACCGAGAGGATGGTATGAAAGACTGCATTCATATCTTATTAGTATTGGATTTGTAAGAACAAGTGACAACAACAATTTATACTTGAAAGGTGAAACTGATGATAAGATTCTTATTGCTGAAATTATTTTTGATGATATCATATTTGAAGGACATGATAATCTTTGCAAATCATTTACTGATGAAATGAGAAAAGAATTTGAAATGTCAATGTTTGGAGAGATTAAATTCTTTCTTGGTTTGCAAATTTTACAATAAAATGAAGATAGTTTTATTACACAATCAAAGTACATCAAATAAGTATTGAAGACCTTTGGAATGGAAGATTCAAAACTGGTCGGTTTACCTATGGTTACAGGATGCAAATTAATAAAGTATTATTAGTCAACCAAGGTAAATCAGAATTATAAAGATCAATGATTGGTAAGTTGATGTATGTTGTACAAAGTAGACTGGACATTACACATGTAGTTGGGATTGTAGCAAGATTTTATGCTAATCCTAAAGAAACATATATGACTTCTATTAAAAGGATCTTGAGATACTTGAAAAATAATGAGAACTATGGTTTATGGTACAAGAAAGAGGCCAATTTTGAACTACAAGTGTACACCGATGCAGATTAGGTTGGAAACATTGATGACTGAAAGAGAACTACTAGTGTCGGAGCTTTCTTTTTGGGAGAAAGATTAGTAACTTGGATAAGAAATAAATAAGCATGCATTTCTTAGTCAACTATCAAAGCAAAATATGTTGTTGCTGGTGCTAATTGTTCAAACATTCCATGGATAAAACAACTCTTGGAAGGGATGAAGGAGGAGATCACTGACCTAGTGATAATTTATTGTGATAATACTAGTACTATAAACATTTCTAAGAATCTATTGATGCATGCAAAGACAAATCATATATCTATAAAGTATCACTATTTGAGCAAACAAGGACAAGACAAGCAAGTGAAGTTGGAGTTTGTGAAATCAAAATAACAACTTGTAGATATATTTACTAAACCCTTACCTAAGGAAACATTTGAGTACTTGAGGACTAAACTAGGGGTCCATCCCCTATCTTTCGGTCACTAAGGTGATCAGGAGATTACATCAACCTATAATTTATCAAAATATCATATGATGTTGATGAAAATTGCTCACATTGTAGGTTTCCTAAGGTTGTGAAAGTTGGAAGTTGAAGAAAAAAGAACACTCGATATTAGTACATGAAAGTACTTGATCTGAATCGAACACCATAGATAATATTTTGGCTACTACAGATCTATTTATTCTTTTGGCATATTGTCAAAGGGAGAGAGAAACCAATGAAATATTATAAGGGACAGAGAGTCTAAGAGAAAGAGAATCAAAGGGAGAAGAAGAAGATCAAATCCACAGGGAGAGTCTTTATGAGTGATAATGTTGTACAGTGATTAAACATAGTAAATGTACAAGATAGAGAGAGCTTACTAAGCTACAACATTTGTTTATATAGTTGTAGAATAGATTTTTGGTATTCTATGGCATATTTCATATTATGTTTCCATCAATGCCAAAGAGAGAGATTGATAATCTACAACTGATTGAATATCTTGATGAAAAGAATGGACAAGTGAAAGATAGTGATTGATGGTCATCAAGCTACTAAAGTATGTGTAAGAAAATTAAATTAGTCAATGTATTGTCATTGATGTCAACCATTTTTTACTGTACTTATCATGATGGTTACAAACATCTAAATAAGAAAAATGGTAAAGGAATGAGATATCTGTTGGAAACTACAATTGAAGCATTTGTTGTATTGTCATTGATTTCAAACCATAACTGGTAAGACTGTTGCAATTAAGAAAGTACTATATCTATTTGATTGTTGCTAAGGGGTAAGGCAAGGTTGGTAACAATAGCACCTAAGGAAAGGTTGAGTTATCTTGATACTTCAATGAGTACTTGATTATGTGGCACAATGATAAGACAATGTGTTGTTTATATAAGTAAGAATGAAGACTAAACTGGTAGGCTTAACTGAGAAAAAGTGAAGAAACCTAGTGTAAGCCAAGTGTTGTTAGTGTCAACCAAGCTAGTATATGCCGAGTAAATTCAGTGTTGACCGAACACCAATTAATTGTTGAGGAAGATAGTATTAGCCAAGGAAATAGTTTATGTGGTGACCGAGCTTTCTAGTAAAGACTGAGAAGTTCAACACAATATTGACCAAGTGTCTGTATTTTGCATTTGAGGAAGAATTTAGATTTCCAGCCAACATCATTGAATTCTTGGATTATGTAAAATGTGTTGACTTTATTTATTGATTATATGAAAGCATTTTATGCACTGCAAAACTTTTTATTGTAAATCTATTAGGAGATTCAAGATATTTCTAGAAGGATAGCCGAAGAACATAATGTAGGATGGATTCAATGAATCTAACCTAACCCTAAGATCTACGAAGGAGATTAAGTGGCAAAATATGTATTGACCTAATAGAAGAAGTATTAAGGAAACCTAAGCTAGAGGTTGAAGAGAGAGGTGAATGCTAGAAGTATTGTTGATGTTATTGACTATCTAAGCAGAGAAGGCTGAAGGAGAAGTGTTGTGATTGCTTGAAGAGAGTTTCAAGAAGATCAATGATGGAGATGGTAAAGGTTCAAGTTAGTAAGCTAGCATATGTGTATGGAATTGGATATAATATTTTCAAAGTGAGTTGTATGTTTTTCAGATCAATATTACTGCTACTTTCTAACATTGTAATAGTCAAAATCCTTTTAACAGAGGTTGACCTAACATTCCTAGGTATAAATCCTTTGAACAAGGTTTCATTCTAATGGAGTGTATGTAAGTCCTATAACAAGGCACACTTTTAACAAAGTGGTTTAAATCCTTTAACCGGGTCACACCTGACAGTGTGTTTGTAACCTTTGACAGGGTTGGCTTTTCACTGATCTCACTTCAGAAGAGTGAATATAATAGTAACATGTTACAAAGTGGTTTTTTCCAAATTGGGTTTCCACTATAAATCCTGGTGTTGATACTTGTGTGAATATTTTGGTTTGAACATTTCTATGTTTTAAAAGTTAGATGCTATTGGATAAGTGGATTGCACTGTTATATGTTTCTATTATGCAATCAGTAATGACTGAGTAGCTATTGGTTATTAGATCTGATTTGTTGAAGAGTTTAAAGTTTGTTTTTATACATCTGGACCTAAGAACAACTGATTCACCCCCCTCTCTATTGTTCTAAATCATATTAACAATTGGTATCAGAGTTGTTGGTGCTTACAAAGAAAATTTTTTAAAGGACTTGAAGCAAATGATCAGGATGTATAAGGAGGTACCAAAGCTGAATAAAGAGAACTTCCCTGCATGGAAAAGCTTGATGAAGCTGCATCTAGCCATTATTGGTGATTCTACAAAGTATTATATTGAACATGACTATTTCACACTTGTTGCACCTCTGACTACCGAGGAAATGAAAGTTAAACAAGAGCACAACCAAGCAATGTTGGAAATTGCATCTACCCTAAGTTATCTAGAATTTGAAGACATCAAAGACTGTAGTAATGCAAAGAAAATGTGGGACACCCTTGCAAACATTTATGGCAGTGACATAAATATGTTGAGAGCGAAAGCCAAGAGCCTAAGAGGTAAATTTGATGAAATGGAAATGCAAGAAGGTGAGAATATTGCACAATATTGTGGGTGAATAAAAGTTGTAAATGCTATTAGAGGATCAAATGGAACTATTGAGGATGAAACTGTAATAGGAAAAGTATTGAGAACGCTGTGTCCTATCTATGCAATCAAAATTTATGCAATTCAGGAATCTAGATGTAACTCTACTAATTCTCTTACTTTGGAAAGTTTGGTTGGTAAGCTTACTCCTTTTGAACTTTCTAACTATGATAACTTCACTGTTGGTAATATTGAATCTTCTTTTAAGTCACAAATGGTTTTGAGTAAGTCAAAGAAGGAAAAAGAAAGATGCATCAGTGAAAGTGAAAGTGAAAGTGAAAGTGATAGTGACACATCTAATGAAGAACTTGAGGATCTAGAATCTCTTATGGCTAGAAGACTGGAAAGGAGAAAAGGAAGGTACAAAGGTAAACTCCCTATTATATTTTTTCATGTAATAAAGTTGGTCATATAGCTTCTAGATGTCTTGACAGGGATAATAAAGATGAAGAAAGAGAAAGCAAGCATAAAGAAAAAAGAGAAGATAGAGGTTACCAAAGATACAAGGACTACAAAGGAAAAGGTAAGAAATCCTACTACATTGCCGAAGAAGAGATTGACACTAATAGTGATGATTTTGAAATTGAGGTTGTCTATGTTGCAATGAAAGATGAATCTGATGAGGATGAGAAAACTGCATTGATATCTTATGTGAACAAAAATGATAAATGGATTATTGACAGTGGTTGTTCACATCATATGACTAGAGATAAGAGTAAGTTTGATACCTTAGATGATTATAAAGGTAATGATGCACCATGTCCTATTAGAGGAAAAGGATTGATTAAGCTAACTGATAAGATCACTTGTGAAAATTCTTATTGGGTTGAGGGGCTTAACTATAATCTGTTGAGTGTTGTATAACTTAATAGCACTGGTTACAGAGTGGAATATCATCACAGAAAGGCCAAAATATTTGATGCCATTGGTGAACTGATTGGAAGTGGAGAACAGACAAGAGGTAATTTGTTCTATCTAGACCTATCTGAAGAAACATGTATCATTGCACAACTTGATGATATTTGGTTATGGCATAAGTGGCTATGTCATGTTAACTTTGATAATGGTAGAAATTAGTAAGAAAAAGAAAGTGAGAGGTCTACCTAGATTGAAGAAACTTGAGAATGTAATGTGCAAAGAATGTCAGTTGGGTAAGATGACAAAGTCTAGTTTCAAGAGCAAAACCTTTACTTCTAAGAATATCTTAGATTTGGTTCATACTAACCTTTGTGGACTGATGGGTGTTCAAAGCTATTGTGCTGCTAGATATTGTATCATGTTTGTTGATGATTATACCATAATGATGCATATAATGTTCTTAAAAGAAAAATCTGATGCTTTTCAATTTTTTAAGTGGTATGTGGCTAAGGTTAAAAAATAGACAGGTAGGAACCTAAAGTGTCTAAGATCTGACCAAGGTGAAGAATTTATATCCAATGAATTTAATCTATTTTGTAATGATAGAGGAATCAAAAGATAGATGTCTGCACCTAGAACTCCTCTACAGAATGGTATAGCAGAGAGAAGGAATAGATCTATTTTGGATTGTGCAAGGACATTAATGATTGAAAAGAATGTTGCACAAAAGTATTGGAAAGTAGCTGTAAGTACAACTATTTATACTCTTAACCAAGTATAGATCAAAAAAGGTACAAATCTGACACCTTATGAATTATGGCATGGGTATGCACCAAATGTAAAGTACTTTAGAATTTTTGGAAGTAAGTGCTACATATTAAAGGACACTAGAAATGGAAAATTTGATGCTAAAAGCGATGAGGGTATATTCCTAGGCTATTCCACAAAAAGTAAAGCTTATAACTGTTCAAACTCTAACACTAACAGAATTGTGGAAAGTGTGAATGTCAAAGTTGATGAGTATGCAGGGAAAAATGAAGTAACAGTAAAAGAGAACTAGAAGATTATAGATCTTTTGTGTATATAGAGGAAGAAGAGGCAAGTGATAGACTTGCACCTGATGCTAAGTCTTGGGTAAGCAATGTCGAGCATCAGGATAACAATGTCGAGAGAGAAGAAGAATGTGTCAAGCGATAGGAAGAAGTTGCCAAGTATCAGGAAGAGGTTACCGAGCATTCAGAAGCTGAATCTGATAATCTTGTTGGTGAGCCTGATGAGTAAAATGAAAGGAGAGAAGAACCTATTCTAGCACAATATGTAAGGAGACATCACAAACTAAACAAATTATTGGAGATAAAGATAATGGAATTTAGACCAGAAGAAAGGCAAGAGATCCAGCATATTTACTATATGAATTTGAGCCTAAGACAACAAAGGAGGCATTAGAAAATGAAGATTGGTTAGAAGCAATGAATGAAGAGATAGACCAAATAGAGAAGAATGATACCTGGACTCTAGTGCCGAGACCAGAAAATAAGAATGTCATTGGGAAAAAGTGGGTATTTGCTAATAAGCTGAATGAGCATGGTCATATCACAAGAAACAAAGCTAGGCTGGTATGCAAAGGCTATGCACAAGAAGAAGGAATAGATTATGGGGAGACATTTTCCCCTGTAGCAAGATTGGAAGGAGTAAGAACTCTGCTTTCATATGCTGCTTATAAATATTTCAAGGTATTCCAAATGGATGTTAAGTCTACATTTTTAAATGGTATATTGGAAGAAGAAGTGTATATTGAAAAGCCAGAAGGATTTGTTGATCCAAATAGAAGACGCATGGTTTGTAAACTGAATAAAGCATTGTATGGACTAAAGCAAGCTCCCAGAGAATGGTATGAGAGATTGCACAACTACCTAATACAGAGTAGATTCTCAAGGACAAATGACAAAAGCAATCTGTACATGAAAGATGAAGAAGGTAAAGGAATCTTGTTAGCTAAGATCTTTGTAGATGATATTATATTTGGTGGACAAGATGCCTTGTGTAAGAAATTTTCAAATTAAATGCAAACTGAATTTGAAATGAGTATGTTTGGGGAGATCAAATTTTTTGTTGGTTTACAAGTATATTAGATGGAGAAAGGAATTTCCATCACCCAGTTTAAATATGTTCATGAGATATTGAAAACCTTTGCTATGGAAGATTCAAGGCCAGTAAGTATTCCTTTGGCTACTAGATAGAAGTTGTCTAAAAATGATGATGCTATAGAAGTTATCCAGACTTTGTATAGATCTATGATCAGAAAGCTACAGTATGTTGTACATAGCAGACCAGATATTGCATTAGTTGTTGGGATTCTGGCAAGATTCTCTGCCAATCCTAAAGAAACTCACATGATGGCAGTTAAAAGAATCATGAGATATTTGAAGGGAACTACTGACTATGGGTTGTACTACAAGAAGCATGACAAGTTTGAACTGATAGTGTATACAGATGTTGATTGGGCAGGAAATGTAGACAAAAAGCATACTAGTGGTGGAGCTTTCTTTCTTGGATAGAGATTAGTTTCCGGGACAAGCAAGAAACAAAATTGCATTTCCCAATCTACTGTTGAAGCTGAGTATGGGGTAAAAGCAAAATCAGGTGTCACCTTTGAGGCTAACTTATCAGCATAGATAAATTTTAGTATTTCTAACTAAAAATTAATTTTAGTCAAACATATGGTCTAGTTAGATCAATTCTAGCTAAGTTAGATAAGTTCTTTAACTTTTCCAATTGGAAATATCTATTAAATGCATTTTTTATACCACTTTGGGTCCAATTACCATAAAAATAAAATTATTTCATAAAAGTGGCGTTTCAATAACTCCTAATCTTTTTAATGTTTTTTTTTTAAATTGAAAAATACCCTTTTGTAGAGATCAGAGTCAAGAATATCCTCATATATATTTTATAGTGTTTTAATTAGACATTTTATTGTAATTAAACAATATTACAAGTAGCTATTTTAACAGTCAAGGAGATGTTGATTCAGATAAAGAAAAAAATAGTAAACCATATTGAATAAATTTGAAAAACATATGGTGCACTAAAAGAGAGATTCCTCTTCAAGAATATATATTTCTTTTTTTTATTGGGATAGATTTGTTATGAAAAATATGTTGTGAGATGAAAATTGTCGATTTCAGTGAGTTGGAATTTGAATTGTTATAAAATAGAAAATATAGTTCTTAAACCAATTTTTATTTCTTCATGCACTAGAAATATATGTCGTCTATGACATATTTTGAAATTAGGGGAAAAAATGTTTATTTACATATAATTTTATGGTGGGAACTAGACCCCTAATTTTCAGCATTTTTCAGCAATTGAAAAATTGTCTTTAAAAATTAAAAAAACATATCAATTCTTATTCAAAAAAATTATTAAAAATATTAATCATAAACTTCATCCATTTTATCACATTGAATTAATTTACATCATCTTGAAATTCCAAACATAAATGTCATTTTTATACTATTGAAGTTGAACAACTTTGATTTTGTTAGCCTTTTCCTTTGTAAAAGGGTGACAGCTTATTACGCTTTTACCCTATGTGGCTACAGCTATGAACTGTTCAAATTTGATATGATAAAGCAATTTTTGGTAAGCATGAAAGAAGAAATCACTGAACCAGTTGTCATTTTCTATGACAACACAAGTCCTATCAACATCTCTAAGAATCCAGTAATGCACACAAAGACCAAACACATTGCCATCAAGTATCAATACTTGAGAGAACTGGTACAAGATAAAGAGGTCTGCATGGAATATGTGAATACAAAGGAACAACTAGCAGACATATTCACTAAGGCTTTACCTAAAGAAGCTCATGAATACCTGAGAAGTCAATTAGGGGTCCTTCCCCTAACTAAGGCTACCTATGCAATCTAGGAGCACTACATCAAATGTGTTGCAAAGAATTTCTAACAAATTGATGCAGAGAAAGGTCACACTTTAGGAGTAGCCTAGAGTTTTGAAAAGCACAACAAAGCCAAGAATCAATCATAAGCAAAGATGACAGAGGGAGAAATGTTGTTACTGAACTGAAAGGATGATATCTACATCTGCAAGATGTATGTTTTTGTTGCTACTTTTGCATTTTTGTCAAAGAGGGAGATGATCACAAATGCATACACAGAATGAATTTTTTCATGGAAGATCAAGACAGAGGGAGAAATTCAGTGGATGGTCATACAAGCATGGCTAATTGATTCTGTATCAAAATGAAGCTAAGGATATTATAAATATTTCTAATGGACAGATAAGTTTTGGATTGGTTGGTAATTCATGTGATATTCATATGGTGTTGCCATCAATGCCAAAGAGCGATATTGTTGGAAACTGCAAGTGAAGCAATTGTTGTATTGTCATTGATGTCAAACCTTAACTAGTAAGGTTGTTGCTATTTAAGAAAGTACTATATCTATTTGATTGTTGCTAAGTGGTAAGGCAAGGTTGGTAACAATAGAACCTAAGAAAAGGTTGAGTTATCTTGATACTTCAATGAGTACTTGATTATGTGGCACAATGATAAGATAATGTATTATTTATCTAAGTAAGAATGAAGACTAAACTGGTTGGCTTAATCGATAAAAAGTGAAAAAACCTAGTGTAAGCCGAGTGTTGTTAGTGTCGACCGAGCTAGTATATGCCGAGTAAATTCAGTGTTGACTGAACACCAGTTAATTGTCGAGGAAGACAGTATTAGCTGAGGAAATAGTTTATGTGGTGACCAAGCTTTCTATTGAAGACCGAGAAGTTGAACACAGTATTGACCGAGTGTCAATATTTTGCATTTGAGGAAGAATTCAGATTTCCATCTAATATCATTGAATTCTTGGATTATGTAAAACATGTTGACTTTATTTATTGATTGTATGAAAGCATTTAATGCACTGTAAAACATTTTATTGTAAATCTATTAAGAGATTTGAGATATTTCTAGAAGGATAGCTGAAGAACATAATGTAGGATGGATTCAATGAATCTGACCTAACCCTAAGATCTACGAAGGAGATTAAGTAGAAAAAGATGTATTGACCTAATAGAAGAAGTATTAAGGAAACCTAAGCTAGAGGTTGAAGAGAGAGGTGAATGTTGGAAGTATTGTTGATGTTATTAACTCTCTAAGCAGAGAAGGATGAAGGAGAGGTGTTGTGATTGCTTGAAGAGAGTTCCGAGCAGATCAGTGATGGAGATGGTAAAGGTTCACAGTCAATAAGCCAACATATGTGTATGAAATTGGATCTGATATTTGCAAAGTAAGTTGTATATTTTTTAGATCAATATTACTGCTACTTTCTAACCATTGTAATAGTCAAAATCCTTTTAACAGAGGTTGACCTAAAAATCATAGGTATAAATCCTTTGAACAAAGTTTCATTCTAATGGAGTGTATGTAAGTCCTATAACAAGGCGCACTTTTAATAGAATGGTTTAAATCCTTTAACCGGGTCACACCTGACGGTGTGTTTGTAACCTTTGACAGGGTTGGCTTTTCACCGAGCTCACTTCAGAAGAGTGAACATAATAGTAACATGTTACAAAGTGGTTTTTTCCAAATTGGGTTTCCACTATAAATCCTGGTGTTGATACTTGTGTGAATTTTTTGTTTTGAGCATTTCTGTGTTTTACAAGTTAGATGCTATTGGATAAGTGGACTGCACTATTATATGTTTATGTTATGCAATCAGTAATGACCAAGTAGTTGTTGGTTATTAGATCTGATTTGTTGAAGACTTCAAAGTTTGTTTTTATACATCTGGACCTGAGAAGAACTGATTCACCCCCCTCTCTGTTGTTCTAAATCATATTAACAATATCTACATAAAGATGAGATGGATATGAAAGATATGGATATGGTATACATTGGGTAACTTATTGATGAGTCTATGGCATTATGTTATTGACTTGATTGTATTACATGATTTTGTTATGTATTGAAGATCAGAATTGAACAAGCTTATATGGTTGGTAAATGAAGATTTTTGTATACACCGAGCCAGTGTAGTGTATACTGAGTATAGTATTAACCAAGTAGGTAATCACCGACACATTCTAGTATTGACCGAGTGAAAGAAATAAATAAAGATTATAACAACTGACTGAATTGATGAGCTGGAAAATTTCTTTTCATTCTGAGGTAGAAGATAAATTTTGTTATGATGATCCAACGAATGATAAAATTCAAGATTCATCAAATGAAGGAGAATGAAATGTGTTAATGACATAACTGTCGAGGAAGGTTAAAGTAGCAAAATGAATGATGAAGATTAACAGGAAAAATCTAACGGATGAGAAGAAAATGGTTTATGTTGTCTATTTAAAGAGACATGAGATTCATTATTGAGTCTAGGATTATTGTTACTTTAGGAAAATTTGCATGAAAGGACTATTTTCATGTACAACTGATCAAACTAGTTGAAGAAAGAACCGAGTTGAACTTCAGACATTATCGAGCATCAAAGAAGCATACACTGAGTGGAATAAAGTTGGAGGATATGAACGATTGAATTGTCTATTGATCAGAGGAGGTATTTTGAGCTTAGCTTAGATCTGAAAATCTGCAAATCTTAGTTGTATTTGAATCAGATCATTACTGTATCAGTTTAACCATTGTTACAACAAAATCTCTTAACCGAGTGGGACTTAACAGATTTTTTGTATTTCAATATGACATTCAATGAATGTTGATTATTTTCATGTTGACCCCATAGTAGATGCTAGTCAAGGGAGAAATGTTAGTGATAAATCCTCTAACCAGGTCACACCTTACAGTGTGTTTTCTAACCTTTAACAGGGTTGGCTCCTAACCAAGGTCACTTCAGAAGAGTGAATTATTTTGGGTTACCAGTCCCAAGTGGTTTTTTCCTTAATAGGGTTTCCACTTTAAAAATCTATGTATTATGTGTGTATGATGTGTTGAAATGTTATTTTTATTTACACATTTCATAACTGGATAGATTGGTAAACATGGTAGTTAATTTACTGTCAATTGGAAGATGAAGAGAAAGATATTCTTGATATCTTAACGAGTTGATTATTTGATTGAAAATATTGAATATATACATCTGGGAGATTTGGGACTAAAGGATAACTGTACTTAACTAATCTTCACCCCCCCTCTCAGTTATCTAACAATAATTAGTGATATCAAATTAGAAAATTAAAATATTTAATGAAGTCAAATTTAAGCTGAGTTTTTTTTCTAAGAGATTAAATATTATAATAGATTATTTAGGTCTATTTTATGTGGCCTTCAACATTTTCCAATAAGAGTGAATATGGATCATCAAAGTATATTATTTTGTTAAAAATATTTTGCAAATTATGTAGTATTTAATGCAAGAATAATTAGTAAATTCGAAGAAAATAACCATCAAATTAGGATCATTTAGTGTTCTGTTAGCACTGATGAATTTCCCAGCAATTAAGTTCTCTATGTTTTTAATTTTGATAGATTGGCAAAGGAGTTTATTTTTTGGTTGTGGCTTCCTTTTTAAATTTTTATCCTTGTCCTTAGTCTGCAGAGGAAACATTTTTTTGATCCACAAAGCCCTAGTTGAAAACTTGTTAAAATAACCCTAAGGGCTTTCATTTTTAAGATAAATCCTAGGTCGGCCTTCATATTTCTAATTGATCGTTACTTTTTTTATCACTTAAGTTCTTTTTTGCACATGCCTTAAGTTATCATCGGGCAGGGCCAAGTCTTTCAAGTTATAAAAACCCAACGATGCCTCTTAACTTTTCTTAAGTCCCAATGTTTTAAAAGTGTTATGTCTTTTGGGCTCAGTCAGTATGCAGTGCTAAGTTCGACAAATGTAAGAAAAGAGAAATCCAACATCGGTGTTAGGTCTTTTGGGCCTAGTGGGTAAGCAATGCAAAAACTAACAGTCATTGGATGCTTCAGCAAAAAAAAGGGTAAAGGGCTTAACTATTTTGGCTTGTCTCTAAATCTCGCAATATTGGCAGTTAAGTGTCTAGCATCTGGTGACTTGGTGAAGTAGGTTATCAAGAACTAACCAGGGTCAAGACAAACATCTAGTGATCATAAGATATTTGTTAGTCACTCATTCTCGTAATCAAACCATAGTTAAGACAAACATTTAGAGATTCTAAGAAGGGGTTGTTGTCGTGTAATCTCTAGAAGATGTGAGGTTAAGATCTTGTCGTGGTTGAAGGTAAAGGCATTGTAGGTCAAGGCTAATTAGACGATGGGTGTGAAGCCTTAATGAGAATGTGCTTGGTTGATAGTGATCACGGGATCAAGCCAATCGTTAGATGCTCCAATAAGTAAAGATCACGTTAGGTGGGACCAACATTTTAGTGATTTCCATCTACCGTCCGATTGTCAGAGCCAACGGTTTGTATTTTCCTAGGCTCAATTAAAAAAGTAATTATTGTTCTATCAAATCCAATGGTGATCATAATGCCACTAAAGAAAGATGGGGGATGGATAATGTTCACGAGATTGCGACAACCGTCTGATCTTTATCTAAATGAAAAATTATAAAGAGGGTGGGTCCTCATGTCAAGTGTTGTTGATGTCCTCGCTCCTAATTGGATGATGACAGTGATGTGGAAAGACTTTTCACTAGTTTTATTGACTATTCTACCAATTTTTATAGGCCACATGATATGCCAAAAAAGACAAGGATCGACGACCGTGTTTTAAATTTTGTCAATTAACCGTTGTGACTAGATATTTGAATTGTTTAAGGGCTTTTCCAAAAGGATTGAAGTTGGTAAACCATAAGTAATGATAAACTAAATCAGATTTTTTTTTTTCCAAGGACACTTACAGGTGAAAATTGATGAGTAAAGTGTCAGATAGCCGTCTTGATCTGATTTATTTCCTGAAGTGTCATGCCAGTTTAATGTAGAGGACTGATATTTTCAGAAGGGAGGCTAGGGTATGATTGTTGTCAGTAATTTCCATGCCCTGATACATGCAAGATTGCTAAGATAGGTCTGGCATTAAAGTTTTTTGTCTACAACAAGAATCCTTTGAATTTGTAACTGCAGTTGGCCTGTGATAATAAAACCCAAATATTGATTTGATCTGATCATTCCCAAGTTTTCAGGCTTTCTTGTCTTCTTTTATTTCTTATTGTATCTAGTTGATTATAGTTGTTGGAAACCCTAATGTTTTCCTAAGTGATATGTAGCTTGTTTCCAATCCTTATCCTATAAAAGGATTTCCAAGATCATTTAGAAGGACTAGAACTTGAATTCATTTTTCTTACAAGTTCTAAGTCTAGGGTATAAGAAAATTGTACTGGGTCAAGTTATGTGAAAAATAGAAATTTGTTTGGTTTTTAGCCATTATTGAAGTGGTTCAAATTTTAAAGCATAGTGTATACAAGAAACATGATTCATTAAATTTGAATACAAAAATCCAGGGTTTATATCTCTCCTTGTGTATCATTCCTTTGAGTTATGAAACTTGGAATTCATTGCATAGAGTTCTTCTGTGTATGCATTGTTATTCATTTTCTTTGATCTAGGATCAAATTAAAAAGCTTTGGATAGAGCATAGATTTTTGGGGTTTGCATAAGGATTTCTATAAGTAGGGTAAGTTCATTGATATTTTGATCAACATCATCATAAGGTGGTGATATTAAAGGGGTCTTGAATCAATAACTTTGATTGGTTTCTTTATTCTTTACTTTGCAGCAAAGCATATCCCAATGGATAAGGCATTGGCCAGAAATGAGTTTATTTTGCAATAATGATTGCCTAATAGAATTTGGTTGTATTCCTATCATTGATATAAAATTATCAGAAGATATTTAAGGTATTGTGACCTACAAGTTGTGTCCTACCAAATGGCAATGGAGAATCAATAAGTGACTGGTTATCATTTAGTATTTTCTTACCATTTATCTTTCATATTAAATTCAGTCTGAGATTGTAGAAGTAAACTTTATTTTGTTGGATTAGGAGCACCCTCCTTGGTTTTGTAGAGCTAGAAGTGCAGAGGGTAGTCTTGTCCCTATAGTTGGTCCAAGTCATCCTAAATATTCACATTTCAAATTAAACTTCCCTTAAAAACTGTCTGAGGGTGTATTAGTTTCTGTCATGAGCATAAAGTCTATTTTGAAGAACCAAAAAAATGGCGACTCCGCTGGGGAGAATGCAACAAAGAAATAAAATATGTTGAGAAGCTCTGGTTATATCACATATTATCAATATTTTACTATCCAG
Source organism: Chamaecyparis obtusa (assembly GCA_027943335.1). Taxonomy (NCBI): domain Eukaryota; kingdom Viridiplantae; phylum Streptophyta; class Pinopsida; order Cupressales; family Cupressaceae; genus Chamaecyparis; species Chamaecyparis obtusa. The sequence goes on along the minus strand of BSBK01001108.1, from coordinate 272,928 downwards.
ATTGATTTGTCCCATCCGAGTCACCACAAAAATGGTGACTCTGCTGGGGAATAGATATTATATAATCATAATAAATCTATATCAAAGATCTCTAGTGTTATAAATTTGTTTCAAATAACAGAGTTACAAGTTGAACTAGACTCCTCACCTTCTTCTTTGTCAAAACTAGTGAGTTACCATTGAAGTATAGAGAATTATTTTGCATTCCTATGGTTTTGCATTATCATTAAAGATCTATCAAGATTTGCATTGTATTTTCTCATCATTCTTAAATGTTTTCTTTGAATATTGAGTACTTTGATAAATCAAATAGTGTTATATTTTCCCAACTTGTATTGGGTGGTGACTCTAAGAATCTCTACAGTAGTGCTGAGAAAAAATAAAAATTATTTATAACACTCTTTAGATATGAGTCAAAGAAATACCAGGGCTTGGAGGAAAGATCATCATGAGGGTAAATTACAAGGTGAACTTCCAAGTACTTCTAGGGCTCGTCAGCCAAGAAGAGATAAGAATGATAAAAGCATGGCTTGGGTATGGAGATAAAAGAAAAAAACAAATGAAGATGACCTAGTCCATCCTAGCCAAGAAGGGAATGCTTTTGTATATGAGGAGGTAGTGGATTTAGGGTTAGGTTCATATGATGATTATTATTCTCCCCATTATAAAACTAGAGAGGATGGAACACATCATAAGAAGGGAATTCCTCTAAATAGAGAATCTCAGGGGGGAGAAAGAAGATCAAGAAGTAAAATTAGGGGTTAAGAAGGTAGGAATGGTCCTCCAACCTAGGGGACTTCTCCTTCTAAAATCCCCCATGACCCTAGAGATGAACAACAAAGATTTTTTGTTGAAAGTAAATAGGGGTAAAATGGAATCACCTCTATTCAATGTAATGTATGGGGAAAATATAAGCTCTGCTCCTAAATCCAAATTCCCAAAGGAGAGATCTGATTTGATCAACCAAAAGGTTAATGCACAATTGAATCAATCTATGGAGAATATGAAAGAGAGAGAAAAATCCTATATTTCCCTATGGTAGAATGGTAGAGTTGTGCTTGAAATCTGAAATAATTGAAATACAAATACTAACCACAAAATAGGGCAAATATGGAAAATGCCAATTTCTGATGTCTGTGTGTACTCTCAGGAAATTATACAACCTCTTTTGGACTGGAAATGTCGAGATGAAGAAAACCTGAAAATCTTTTTTCTTTCCAGCGGCAGGTAGTCTTTGACCCTCATAAAAGGTCGATGCTTACATTCTTTATTTGAAGGTCGATTTTGACTTTGTTCGTAGATCCCAAAAGTTCACCGAAAAGGTTATCCAGATCTGTTCTCAAATCTAAAAATCTGCACCTGCAAGAAAAAGAGAGTTTTTGTTGTTTGTTTGATGGGTTTGCCTTGGTCAAACCCCGGTTTGGAATCAACCTTAATATTGAAATTGAAATGAGAATGCTAGCAAGTAGTAGAAATAGATCTAACAATGAAGCTATGCAATTCGATAGATATGCAATTTTATTTTGAATGTAAACAAGGATATTGATATGAAAGCTTGAACACAACAATGCTAAATGTAAATCAAAACCATGAAAGTAAATGCAAAACCTCCATGCTTGTATGCTTGGAATCCACCTTGATAGAAGAATGAATGGATCTAGAAGATGAATAAAGGATCTTGAAGGAAGATCACACCAACATGATGGCTAGATCTAGGGTTTGAATGATGAATCTTGAATGCTTGAGCTAAATCCCTTCAATGGCTTAAATACTTGAATCCTTGATCCTCAATGGAGAACTTGGATGGAGAAGAGGAGTTGAATGGAATGCTTGATCTTTCTTGAAAGAGAACTTGATTGCCAAAAATTGATCACCAATGTCTCCTTGAGAGTGCTTGATGCATGAATGAATGAGATGCCAAACTTCATGATGGCTGATGAAAGAGGAAGGCCTCCTTTTATAGTGAACTAGGGCACAAACCTCTAGAGAAGGTTGACATTAGAGAATTAAATTCCAATTAACCTTAAACCCTAGAAATGAACCCACATTAAATTCAATTTGAGGATTTACCATTCCAAAACCTGAAATGGCCAACCCGGAGGTGGGAAAACAAATATCTTCGAAACCCAACACCCAAAAATCATGGGAATTTGAAATCTGGACTGGGGGTCAAGGATGAGGTCGACTCTACCCTAGGTCAAGGTTGAGGTTGACCCTGACCTAGGTCAGGGTCAAGGTCAACTTTGACCCTCAAGGTCGACTTTGACCTTGAGGTAAAAAACCTCAAGGCCCTAGCCTAGAATGCCAGGAAATGCAGATATATACTAAAATCAAAGACAGATAGAAGCAAAATGAGGAGAAAAAGTCAGATCCAAGAAAAGGGCTAATTCAAGGTGCTTGAGATGACCCAGACCACTCACTCGGAGGGAAAAATGATATTATCATGGAAGTGCTTCCATTTTAAGATGATACATTAAGCCCCCACTTTAGCAAGAGTATGGATTCGATGCAAAATCTTGGTAAAGGAGAAGGAAGAAGAGATCTTAGTGGATTTGAAATTAGATAAAATGAAACTTAGTTAGGGATACAAGCCCCCAGGCTAAGGATTCTAACTCAACATACGTGCATGAGGGTGAGAAAAACAAAAGGACACAAAAGAGGGGTTAGTACTTGTAAAGGATAAAATATGGATGGGGTCCTAGAACAATGGTTTACACATAAAAGAGACCCCAAAACCAATATTTTACACTTACATTTGAATTGTATTGATATGGAAAGTAAATGTAGATGACTAATGTTGAAATGAAGAGATAAAGGTACTTACCTCTGAAAAAGAACCTGCTCAAACAGTCTCAAAAATTGTTGATTTTTGCATTCTTGAATCGAAACTGCGAGATCTACAAAACCCAGAAATCTTTCCCAATTTTGAGGGAGGTCTAGTTTGACCCTCATAAAAGGTCAAATACTACATTTTTTGTTTGAAGGTTGATTCTGACTTTGTTCACAGATCCCGAAAGTTCACCGAAAAGGGTATCCAAATCTACTCTCAAATTTGAAATTTTGCACCTGTACCTGCAAGAAAAATGATTTTTTTGTTTGTTTGGGGGGTTTGCCTTGGTCAAACCCCGGTTTGGAATCAACCTTAATATTGAAATTGAAATGGAGAATGCTATCAAGTAGTAGAAAAGGATCTAACAATGAAGCTATGCAATTCAATAGATATGTAATTGTATTTTGAATGTAATCAAGTATATTGATATGAAAGCTTGAACAAAACAATAAATATAAATCAAACCTCCATGATTGTATGCTTGGAATCCCCCTTGAAGGAAAAATGAAATGAATTTTGAAGATGCACAAAAGATCTTGAAGGAAGATCACACCATCATGATGGCTAGATCTAGGGTTTGAATGATGAATCTTGAATGCTTGAACCAAATCCCTTTAATGGCTTGAATGCTTTAAATCCTTGATCTTCAATGGAGAACTTAAATGGAGAAGAGGACATGAATGCTTGAATGGATGCTTGCTTGAATGGAATGCTTGCTTGATCACCTTTAGAAAATCTTGAGAGCTTGATCATGAAATTGCTTGAAGATGAGATGGAGAAAATAAGAGAGGAAGGCCTCCTTTTATAGTGATCTAGGGCACAATCCTCTAGAGGGGCCACCTTGGGGAATTAAATTCCAATTATGCCTCAACCCTTTAGTAATGGACCTAAATTAAATATAATTTAATGGTTTACCATTTTGGAGACCAAAATAGCGAACTCGAAAGCGGGAAAACAATTATTTCTGAAACCTGACAACCGGAGATCTCGAGACCTTGAAATTTGAACCCAAGTTCAAAGACGAGCTCGATCCTGACCTAGTTAGGGATGAGGTCAAATTTTACCCATTTAGGTCAACTTTGACCCCTTTAGGTTGATTTTGACCCCTTTAGGTCAAATTTGACCTTAAGGGCAAAAATTTCAAGGTCTCAGTCAAAGTGAGAAACAGGAGGTCCCAAGGGTGCCCGGAGACCTAGAAATGATGCCAGAATAGGGTAGAGTGCTAGGGAGAGGCAAAAAATCCTATGATAAACATGATGAAGTCTAGGAGGACCTATTTGTAAGTCCTACCTAGAAAATAGATCCATAGAAGAGGGAAATTAGGGAGAATCCTCGGGATCCTAACCCTAATTTCACCTAGAATGAAGGAATCAAGTGCAGAAAAAAAGTGGAAAGTGGGGAGAAAGCCAGATCCAAGAAAAGATCAATTCAAGGCATTTGACATGACCCCAAACCACTTACTCAGAGGGATAAATTCTCTTAACATGGAAGTGCTTCCATTTTAAGATGATACATTAAGCCCCCACTTTAGCAAGAGTATGGACTCGATGCAAACTCTTGGTAAAGGAGAAGAAAGAGGAGATCCAAGTGGATTCACAATGACATAAAATAACACTTAGTTAAGGATACAAGCCCCCAGAATAAGGATTCTAAATCAACATACATGCATGAGGGTGCGGAAAGAATAAGGGTTAGTACTAAACAACCCAAATCAACTAGCATAAGAAACCTTGCTAAGAAATATTTCTTATACTAACATCATATTTGGAAAGCTATCATAAAAGCATAAATGATTACATAAGAAAGACAAGAGAGACACTATAAATAACATAGCTTCATGATCTTGTCCTACTAGCATGAAAGAAAAAAAGAGAGAGAAGGAAAAGAGTGATTACCTCACCTAGTAAGATGCCCACCTTACCATGAATCACCCTAGACAGAGAGCCCAACAGGTTCACCCATAAACTATGCTTGCAATTGTAATGTGTCTTCTCATGGCTTCTAGAATATCCATAGATCCACCTTCTTGTATCACTATGAATATGAAATGCGTGTCTCCTTAGGATTTAGCAACTTATGTGCGTTACCTTCAAAAAATTTGGCATATAGATGCGTGTCTTTTCAGGATTTAGCAACTTTGTGCATTACCTTCCAAAATTTAGCTTATTTGAAATTGGAAATGCCTATCCCTTCAGGATTTAGCAACTTATGTGCGTTACCTTCCAAGATTTAGCATATTGAAAAATTTTGAAAAATGTGTGTCTCCTCAGGATTTAGCAACTTATGTGCGTTACCATTGGCAGATTTAGCATATAAATATGTGTCTTTTTAGGATTTAGCAACTTATGTGCATTACCTTCCAAGATTTAGCATGTAAAAATTAAAAAACTATAGTACAAGGGAGACCCTATATATGCCCCCCTCCGTAATATGGAAAAAACATACTAGTTTGACATGTTAAGGAAAGTAAAGAACAAGGATAAAGCCTTCCTTAGCATCAAGACAATATCCACAAACAACACCCAATCCAAGCCAAGAAGGTCATAGCTCCTATGAGGCCATGGAAGGGATGAATGTAAAGAAATATCATGCAAGAAGTGAAAAGAAAGTAATCCTTATGAGGGATAGCACACTGTTCAATTTCCAAGGTGAGAGACATATCAATCATGAAAACCCAATGTCAAACAACAAAAGAGGTTGTTATCAAGGACATATATCCTTAATGCAAACCAAAATTTTCATGTATGATTGGATATCACATAATAGATAAATACTACTTACCCAAGGAAAGAGGCGAATCCCAGAAAGATAGAAAGAGATGGAATCCTTGCCCCCCAACTGTAGGAACAAAAATGGAAGTGTATGCACCCTAAAATGGTCCCCTAGACTTTGGGCCCCCATTCAGCAATTTATCAAATCCCTGAATCAATATTTTAAAAAATCAACATTTTATCAATTATATCAATTTCCTTGATCAAATCCTATTTTATCATTTTTTATTATTTGCCTTGGGCTAACCATTTTATCCTAAATTATTTATTTATTTAAAAGGAATTTCCTCCCCTTTTAATAAATAAAAATCCCCCACTTTTCATCTTATCCTAAGTTGCACAAATAAAGTATTATTCTTATTTTATAAAAAGAGAAAAATCACTTTTTGTCTCATATGGACACAAAAGTCAACTCTTATTTGCTCATTGGAGGATATTTGTGCACATGGATTGCTCCTCTTTCAAGCTCCACACTTGATTAAATATTTTGCCTCTTAATCTCCATGGTCCATTCTTTCTCATTTCCTATAAAAGAAGAGCTCTCTTCCTCATTTGCATATCAACTTTTTATGCTAATGTTATGTTGTAGGTTTTCTAGGTCACTTTGGAGTTTTTGAAGATTTGGAGCATTCTTGGCTTTTGCATCTACATTCCATTCTTAGTTTCATTTATGCATAGTAGCTTCATGTTTATGCTTTCATAGTTTAGATTTCCTTTCAAGCTTTAGAGTAACTCATCTAGCTTAACTAGGAAGGCTTGGTAATACTTGTACTTTCCTTTTCATAGCATACCTTGTACTTTCATTTCCATAGCTTAGTGTGCATCTCTCATTTCTAGCTTGCATATTCATCTTAATCTAGTTTGCATTTGCATTTCATAGTGATTCTTGGGGATATTGGCATTCTTGCCCTTGTCTTCATTTGAATCTCTCATTGTGTGGTTAACTAGCAAGGTCATTAGCTTAATAGCTCTAGCTGAGAGAAAATTTTAAATAATCTTGCAACTCCATACTTATATATCGTTGGAAAGCTCTTTCCGAGCCTAATCCAACCATGTTGGTTTCATTTTAAAAAAATTTCATATGATCAACTATTTTACTTGCAGATCATTTGATTTTTTATGTGCTAACCACTGTGAGGCTAATAAGTTGTGCTTGTAGGTGCTCTCATTGCTTGAAATATTTTCTTAAAAGAATGAATGTCAAAGCTCCAAATGCACAAGGGCTACTAATGGTTTTTGCAGGACTTCCCAAAGCATAAAAACCAAGTGCTTGTTTCATTGCTTTCTTTTGAGTGTGGCATTTACTAGTTGTTTCATTTCATAGGAACATAATATCTTGTTGTAGGAATCTTTGGGTGGTAGGAGAAGTATGCTCTTCACCCTTGTGGTGAACCAGAAAATCTTGACCCATCTTTAGATTTTGAAAGCAAGAGGGTAATTGAATCCTTTGCTTGGTGTGTTTGGGAGAAAACTTTGAGATAGGGGAGTATGCTCTTCACCCTTGTGGTGAAACAAAAACCTTGAACCTCATAAGTTGATCCACTCTTTGTTTAGCTTTTTAAGAATCCTTTGGCGGGCCTTCTCTCGAGCAATCAAGAGGAACAACCCAAGTGGGGACAAGCCTTTTGCTAGCTATTCCGACCCACTATAAACTCAAGGCTATCAAGGACACAAAACCTTGGTAGATGTAGCACTTGTCTTAGCTTGATGTGAGTAGCTTGTGGGATTACGACCATGAGGAAAATGTCAAGCAAGAATTCTTAAGGTAATCTTGAGGCCGCGAGGTCCATTACTTGCTGCAAGGTAAGGATTCCCTTTGGGGAGCAAGAGGGGTGCTACGAACGGAAGCCCTTGCTACGAACCATAGATAGAAACCACCCTATTTTTCTGCTTAGCTTCTTGGTGCAAGGATTGATCCAAGTGGAATAACCCGGATCACCCCAAGATTACTCACCATCTGTGTTCCTTTGGTTGTGTCATTGGCACTTCCATGACAAAGCCAATATCTATTGTGGGCAACCACTTTGTGTGAGGCAATGGGACATCAAGTGTGGGCCAAGTTGTTAAGTATTGAGCCATTGTCTTTTTAGGCTAGAAAGTGCTTGAAGTGTTCTCACTGTGATATACCCATGTAAATGTTCTTGCATATTCAACATCATGGTAGTATTCATAGGATTTTATTGCTTTGATATCACAATTACTTGTCTTGGCAAGGTTTCTTTTGCCCTTGTTTCAAGTGTTTGATCACCTACTATTTGCAAACCTATCAATTTACTGTTGTCACTATGATTGAGATCAAAAAAACCAACCCTCAAACTAAAATTTGGACCAAATTTTCCTTAAAAATTGAGATTTTTAGCACTCACTGGTCAAGAGTCCCACTGTTAGCCTAGAAACTATCGTGCAAAGTCTTTTTGTTGTCTACTTGGTTTATGCAATTTTCAGTCTTTCCTTGGTTGACCATATTTTAGTAGGTTTCATACTTTGTAGCTGAAAGCCTATTTGTACCTTAAGTTTTTGGCTCTAGACATCTTGAGTTAGTGATCCTTGATTTCACCAAAGATTTTGCTTGTCATTGGTAAGTTAGGAATCATCCTTGTTGACAAGATTCACCTTTAGATTCTTTGATTGCACACTTGGAGAGTTTGAGTACTCTTTTGCCCAAATCCATTTTCATGCAATTTCAATATATTTTGGTTAGATCATCCTCCTAATCCATATGTGCTAGGATACTGAAATCCTTTTATTATGCACCACTCTGGCAGTGTTGGTTTATACCTTTTGTCAGCTTTCTATTTCACCATTTCTCTTTTGGACAAATGAATATTTTCACTATCCTAGTTTGATAATTAATGATTCATAAGGTTATCTTCTCACTAAGGGTCCTTTCTTTCATGCCGGTTACAACAAGATACCAAGTGGGTCAGGGAAAACAACCTCAAGTACTTTTTGAACAATTACCTTTAGTCCAAACTCATCAAAAGTGAAAGAGGAAGGAACCTGTCTTTGATCAATCTCCTAGGAGTGCTTTAGAAGTTTGGTTTGAGCCTAAGAGTAGCCTTAGTCAGTTGAGTACTTCTTTACCATCCTCTCAATCAAATATGGACATGAGCTACACTTTGACTAGGATACAAAGAGAAGCAATAGATCAAACTCTTGATGACATTTTTCAGAGACATAGGGGTAGCATGTCGATCAATGATGACAATCAACCTAAATCACCTCCTATTAATTCAAGATATCTGGATGCTCATCAACAAGCTAAAAGACACTATGCACAAGTTCATCAAGATGCACGGTCACAACATGAGGACCAAAACAACCAATCTTGTGATGCTCATGTGAATGCAGCTAACTTGTTCAATCATTCAAGGCCAAGCTCTCCACTAAAAACAACTGCAAGATATGCAAGTGAGAGGCTAAAAAGTATCGAGTGAGAAAAACAAGCCTTCTTAAATGAACAAGCTGAAAAAGAATAAAGATTTAGGCTCCTAGAGGAGGAACAATGAGCCTTGTTGGAGATAGAGAGAAGGTCCGGACAAGAAGAACAAGATAGGCTTCTAGCCCAAAAACTTAATGCACAATTCAATAATAGGGGTACCAACAGTGGGACCAACTCCCCACCATCTACTTCCTTGGGCACCCCATGAGGTAGAAAATATTCAAGGTCACCATCAAGATCTCCTAGTCCTAGAGGAAGGATTTTACAACATGCTCACTATAGGAGACAGACACCTCCTAGGAGCTCAAGACAACCCTCCCAATGAGCTCATCATGGCTCTCAACATGGAGGAACTAGTGCAAATTATGAAGCTCAAGACTTTATGAGAATGCAACAAGAACCACTTTTCCAACAATATGTGGAGAAATATGTTGAGCAAAATAAAGATAAGTTCCTAGAGAGCCTAATCAACAAGGGTGGGAGGGTCCCTTATAACTTTGATGTGGATAGGAAAATAAAGAAACAGAGTCCCTCACAAGAAGAGGAGATTAAGAAAATCAAGAAGATGATGGAGAAGATGATGGCTCCCAAGAGTTCCTTCAACCTTGATTCTATTTGTCCTAATCCTTTTGATAAGAGTGTGAGCATGACAGATTTTCCTAGGAAATTTGAATTTCCCCAATATGACAAATATGACGATAATGGTGACCCACATGATCATGTGTGCTGGTTTTATACCATGAGTTTTGAATTCCACCATGAAGATTCATATCTAATGAGATTATTCCCAAGGAGTCTAAAAGGTCAAGCTATGGAGTGGTTTACCAACATTACCCCTCCTGTCAAAACTTTTAAAGAATTGGTTCACATATTTGTGCAACATTTTGCCTACAACTTATCAAGATCAGTCACCATGCTCGATTTGTGTAATTTGAAACAGAATCAAGTGGAATCCTTTGTTACATTTTTACAAAGGTGGAGACAATTATGCTCCCGATATTCTAGGACAATTCCTAAATAGGAGAGAATTGATATCATTGTGATCAATTTAGTACCTGAGATGCGGTATGAGGTTCAGAAGATGGTCTTTGATTCATTCGAAACCATGGTTGAAACCACATGTAGAATAGAGGATTTCTTAAAAGAGCAAGGTATTTTGACTAAACAACATAATAACAACAATAGTCAAAATAATAACAACAATCATAAGGACAAAGGCAAGAACTCACACTGGAATAAAAATAAGCAAGTAGTCAATGATGGAGTTGTTGACTCTAACCAACCAAAGGATCAAGGTGTCCTTCATTTATCTAGTGCAGTTCAAGCTATGAAGCTTAACACATCCTCTAACCAACAAGAGCATAAACAAAGATATCAAGAAAGACCTAAAAAGGAAAGGCGACAGTTCTCTAAGCTTGGGGACTCTTATGAGGATGTTTTTAAAACACTTATTGATAACAATCTTGCACAACCATAAGATCTAGCAAAATTTCACATACCTGACATTAAGCCATATTGGTGGAATGAAAAAGCTTACTACATATTTCATAATGGCATTGGACATGACATAGAGCACTGCTAGAAACTTAAACATCTCATACAAGATCTTATTGAAAATTGCAAGCTTGAGATTGATGGGTTGAAAACCAATGCAGATCATAAAGCGTTTAAGGAGCCTTTGCCTAAAAATGATAAGGGGGAAACCTCTAAACCCAAAGATGGAAAAGCTGCAATCAACTACACCTATATGTCTGCAGAGAATGTTATCAATATGCTTGAAGCTGTGGATGAAAATGTCAACATGATGCAAAACAAAGATTCCTATAGTCATGATGTGGACTCTCCTATATTTGATAATGAACCCGTGGTGGTGCTTAGAGGTCCTCACTTTCAAAGGTCATCTCAATCTCTTAATGTTGTCACTAGAAGCCAAGGTCAAGGTCATGTGGTCATTAGAGGTCATAATTCTAACCAATCTAACAAACCAAAACAAGTGACATCCAAGAATGTCACCACCAAGTTAGTAGTTAATCCATAAATGAGCTACAATCTTGTTGATCAGTTACAAAGAACACCAGCTCAAATTTCAATTTTTGAGCTCCTAGAGTTGTCTCCAAGACATAAGTGTGTCCTTGAAGATGCTTTGCGTACAGCTAATGTCCCTAACAACATAGACATTGATCAATTCCAAAGCATGATAAATCACCTTGCCATCCCACATTACCTCACATTCTCAGAAGAAGATGACAAAGCCTTGATCCATCTACATAATCTTTCCCTTCACATTGAAGTCATGATTCACAAGACCCCTGTCAGGCGTGATTTGATTGATGGGGTTGTTGGGCTCAATATTTTTTCCTTGAGTTTTTTGAAAATACTAGGTTACTTAGAGAAAGTTATTGATATTCGCAAGAAAATAACCATCAAAGCCTATGATGATGTAGAGAGAAGCTCTAAAGGCTTGGCCATCCTTTCTATCAGGATTGGCCCCATTGAAAAGGATATCTTGTTCCAGATTGTTGATGCTAGTCCTTTAGCCTATAATATTTTGCTGGGTAGACCATGAATCCATGACATGCAAGCAGTGTCATCCACCTACCACCACTGTGTCAAGTTCCCCTATAATGGAGTAGAGGTTTGTATACCCAGGGATAGCACATTATCTGTTAATGCAATTTTAGCAGGGACCCATGTTGCTCTTAATCGAGAAGCAAAAAATTTTGATGCAACTTTGGCACAATGTCAGAATAAGTTCAAAGCCATAGACCTTGGTATGGGTGGTTATCACATTGACTCCCTCAAAAAGCTGCCAGTCTCACCTAGGTCCTATGGTAAACCTTCATAGGAGATGCATCCCTCATCCTCAGCAATGACTCTGTTTGACACATTTGTAGAGTCTTCAATACCCATTCAAGATGAAAAAGAGGAAGTAACTGTTAGAGACTGGATTTACAAAGAAGAAAAATACAAGCACAATGAAAATTTTTCTCCATCTCCTAAGACTTATGGGAGAGGATATACTTTGGTCAAAAATATGGGTTACCCAGGTCATGGTTCTCTCAGTCATAGACTAGATGCTAAGGCTAAGCCACTCAATCATGCTCTTTTTGGGCACAGATCTAAGACAATAGTTGGCCTAGGTTTTGAAAGTTAGAGAAAGAAAGTTTCTCCTATCCTAGCTGCAATGGATAGTGATGATGAATACATACCCAATGTGCAAAATCAACAAGATAGGTGTGAAGATTGGGTCCCTTCCACCAATCTCCTTTGGGGAGATTTAGATACTATAGTTAATAATCCAGCAGTCTCAGAGCTAGAACAAGAACAATCCACTATTGAAGATCATGTTGAGGATCCTATCCAACATAAAAATGGCATTCAAGAGGGTGTTACCCTTGGTGACATCATAGCTTCTACCTCAAGGCCTAAAAAATATGGTTGGTGTAAACATCCCAGTCAGGATTCAGATACAGACTCACATGAGTATGAGTGGGAGACTCTTTTTGATTGTTCTATAGTTGACATGGGCATTGATGTTGTCCATACATATAGTTCCCAATTTGAGGTAGCTAATGAGTCTAGTTTAGGATTAGAGGATTGGAATCCATGAGTCACTTTAGTGGATGATGCTTCGCTTAGTAGGATAAGTCCTGATTTGGGTACCTTAGAAGGATACTTGACGGATCCTAACTCTGCAATCACCAGAGATGATACCATTCATATACATATTATTGAACTACTCATTGATCTACCCCTTTCCAATCCTCACTTAATTGATTGGTCTTAGTGCTATCAAGAGCCTCAACTCCTAACCTTTCAAAATGACTATGAAATAGCATGCTACCTAAATGCCCTTGAACCTGTAGTCTCTTCCACCAGTGAACCAACTACAAGTATGACAAAGCCGGATATCAAGTACCTCAATCAAAAAATAAAAAGAAAAGAAACAAAAAATAGGAGTTCTGATGGCAAAAACCACTATGTGGCAGTGTCAGAACTGAAAAAAGTAAAAATAAAAGATGTATCCAAAGGTGAAAACCTCCCTGAGGCACCTAAGGATGGGGTACTTGATCATCTTCCTAGTTACTTTCAGGACAGGTCTTTAGTGCTTGTTGAGCCTACACAACCAGTTAATCTAAATACACCAGAGGCTCCATAAATTGTGCATTTAGCTCAGTCTCTATCAACACAATAAAAAGAGGCATATACCAAATTCCTACAAAGAAAGAAAATCAATTTTGCTTGGAACTATTCAGACATGCCAGGATTGGACACTAGTCTCATTATGCATCATTTGTCCATAGCTCCAAGAATAAAACTAGTAAAATAGAAATTGAGGAAAATGCATCCTCACATAGCTCTTCTTGTCAAAGCTGAATTAGAGAAAGTCCTTAGTGAAGGATTTATAAGAGCCATTGATTATGCCAAATGGATATCCAATATTGTACCAGTTTCAAAACATGACAAGTCCATTCATGTTTGCACAAACTTTAGAGATCTTAATAAAGCATGCCCAAAGGATGATTTTCCACTTCCAAACATAGACATGATAGTGGACATGACCGCGGGTTATGAGATCTATTCTTTGATGGATGGCTTTTCTGGGTATAATCAAATCAAAATAGCTCCTAAAGACCAGGAAAAGACTACATTCACTTGTGCATGGGGAACCTATTACTGGAATGTCATGCCATTTGGATTGAAAAATGTGGGAGCTACATATCAAAGAGCTATGACTACCATCTTCCATGACATGATGCATAAGAATATGGAAGACTATGTGGATGACACCTTGGCAAAATCCAAGAAAAGGGATACACACCTAGGTGATTTGGAAGTAATTCTAGATCATATGGAACAATTTCAATTGAGATTAAATCCCAAAAAGTGTGCATTTGGAGTCACCTCTGGAAAACTCCTAGGATTTATCATTTTAGTTAAAAGAATAGAGGTGGATCCAGAAAAAGTTGAAGCAATAATGGATATGCCACCTCCCAAAAACATTAGTCATATGAGGAGTCTTCAAGGATGCCTTCAATCTATAAGGAGGTTTATTTCACAACTAGTCGATAGAGCTCAACCCTTTAACAAGACTTTACACAAAGGGGTTAAATGTGTCTAGAATGAGGATTGTCAGCAAAGCATGGACCAAATCAAGCAATACTTGACCAATCCTCCAATCTTAATGCCTCCTATCCCAAGAAAACCACTCATACTATATGTGTCAGCAATAGAATCTTCCCTGGGGGCATTATTGGCTCAACTTGATGATACTAGAAAAGAAAGAGCTATATACTACATCAGTCATACTCTTGTGTCATATGAGGTCAACTATACTAGTATTGAAAAATATTGCCTAGCGGTGGTGTTTGCTTCCCAAAAGTTGCAACATTACATGCTTGCACATACAATACACCTCATTGCAAAAATTGATCATCTAAAATACCTTCTTGGTAAGGCTGCTCTCATGGGTAGACTTGCTAAATGGATTATGATTCTTTTAGAATTTGACATAGAGTATGTTGAGCGTAAGGCTCTAAAAGGACAAGCCATTGTAGACCAATTGGCTGATTTTCCAATTCAAGACAAAGCACCAATTCAAGTTGAATTTCCAGATGAGCACATAATGTACATGACTGCAAGAACATGGAAAATGTTCTTTGATGGCTCTTTCATGCAAAATGGTTCAGGTGCAGGAGTGTTATTTGTTTCTCCTCATGGGTACACAATCCCTAAGTCCTAAAAACTATTGTTCCCATGCACAAATAACATTGTTGAGTATGAAGCCTTGACAAATGGACTAAAAATGGCTATAGAGTGGGGAATCATAGAGCTGCATATTTATGGGGATTCACAATTGATAGTCAACCAAGTTAATGAAGAATACCAAACCAAAGATGGAAAACTGGTACCTTACAAGAAAATAGTTGATTCATTGAGATGATACTTTACCTTTGTTACATTTCAACAAATCCCTAGAGTAGAGAATAAAGTAGCTAATGCTATGGCTACATTGGCTTCACTTCTTCAGCTAGAGCAACATGAGTCAAGATTTGAGTTCCTGGTGGAAGAACTATGCTACCCTATCTATGAATCCCAAGAAAGCCAAGTTGTTTGTACCCTTATTGGCCATGAGTCATCCCACTATGGTGCCATTTACTCATACCTTCATGATGGTACTATTTTGAAGACATTCAATCATTTTGAATGTAGAAACCTAACGCGAAATACCTCTTTCCACACCCTTATCTCTGGTGATCTATATAGGAGGGGTTTAGATGGGACACTTCTTAGGTGTTTAGAAAAGGATGAGTCCAACCAAGCGTTAGTTGACATTCACAAGGGAATTTTTGGAGGACATTCTAATGGTCTTGCCATGGCCTAAAGGTTGCTTAGGGTAGGGTACTATTGGCCTACCATGCAGACAGATGCAGTAGCTTTTGCTAAATCTTGTGAAAAGTGTCAGAAACATGGAAACCTGATACATGCTCCAGACAAGGAGCTTATTCCTTCTATTTCTCATTGTCCATTTCAGCGCTGGGCCTTTGATCTTGTTGGGAAAATTCATCCCAACTCATCAAGTTGACACAAATTCACTATTACTACTACTGATTACTTTACCAAATGGGTAGAAGCTGTCCCACTTTCTGTTGCCTTAGGAAAGATAGTTTCTTTGTTTATTTTGAATCATATCATCTGTCGGTATGGAGTGCCCTCTAAGATAATCACTAACAATGGAGGTCAATTTAAAAATAAGGACCTTAAACATCTCTATAAGAAATTTAAGATAAAACAGCATTGGTCCTCCATTTACTTCCCGCAAGGAAATGGACAAGCAGAGGCTTCAAATAAGACCATTCTCAAAATCCTCCATAGAATAGTTCACAAGAATGGTAGAGATTGGCACCTATAGATAAATTTGGCCTTGTGGGCCTACAGAATGAGTATTCATACTCCAACAGGGGCTACACCTTTTGCCATCACTTATGGTGTTGAAGCAGTGTTACCTTTAGAGGTAGAGATCTCTTCACTTAGAGTCTCTCTCAAAGGTTTAGTGACAGATGAAGACTACTGTGCCATGAGGTTGCAGGAACTAGAACTTCTAGATGAAAATTGAAAAGCATCTTTTGATCACATGAGAATTTACCAAAAGTGTATGTCCAAAGCATTCAACAAGAAGGTTCACCCTAGAGAATTTCAAGTGGGGGATCTTGTCTTGCGAGAAAACCCTAAGAACCAACAAAATAGAGAGCAAAAGGGGAATTTCAAACCTAATTAGCTTGGACCATGCATCATTATTGCAAATTTTGGTATAGGTGCTTACTTACTATCTAATGAGAAGGGAGAATAGCTCCCTGACCCTATCAATATTTTGCACCTCAAGAATTTCTATCCATGATGCCTATTCTGTCTGGGGGCATCCTTTGTACATATCTTATTGATCTTGAAAAAAATTTCAAAAAATTTCATATATGATGCTGAAAAAATCCTAAAAAACATATTAAGTCCTGAAAAAATACAAAAAACATCAAAAAATGCAAAAAATTCAAAAAAAAATAGAAAAAGTGCCTTGGTGAAAACCTGGAAACAGGTGCCTTGGTAGCAAAAAAATCAAAAAATTTGAAAAATAAAAAAATCTCCAAGTGGTGAAAACCTAGAAATAGGTGCTACTTGAGGCCTTTTCACCCTTGTCTTTTAGCATGCATCCTCGACACTTAGCCTTTCTCCATCATGCCTTGACCTTGTTGCCTTGGTTTGGAATTAGTCTTTGTCTTTGTCTAGGGGGTACAACTGTGTTAGCTTTGGTCCCTAGGATGCATTGGTCTTTAGAACATCTTGCAAATGGTGTTTTTCAACACCACCCAAATAGTGTTTTTCAACACCACCCAAACAGTGTTTTTCAACACTACCCTAGCATCGAGTGTTTCTCAACACTTATCCGATATCCTACCCTACAGTTTAGCATGATATGATATCTCCCACTAGCAGATGTGATATTCAAAGTTTGATTCTATGACCTACACACACACACTTAAACACTCGACTCACTGAGACTTGTTTGACTTTGTTTCTTTGTGTGTTGTCTATGATGATTTCTTTAATGATTGTTCTCCACCTAATAGTTTTCGATGATGCTGAGCTAGAAGACTGGGGGCATGAGGACATGTTTTATTGCTTTTTTTGCTTGTGGGTATATTTTTTTAGTCCTAACTGTCATTAGCATTTATGCTTGTTCCACTTGGCAATAGGATCTACAAGGTATTATCCTTCACTATTTACGCAAGTGCATACTTATAGTCATCTTGACTTTCCTTGTGTCTCGATGCGAGTATAATCTTGCCATATCAAATTTAGGTAATCTCACTGCACTATTCATCTTGACCTACATGTCTTTGGTGCCTAAGTGGGATTCCCACATTCTATCTGATATAGATCATATTCATATACCCATAGTCATACTAGTGTGTATTGTATGATCTTGTGACGCTACCAATAAAGCTCGATGATGATTATTAGAGTCTAAAGCTTTGTGCCCTTGCAAGTAAACCACTTTTCATAGTAGCTTGCATTTTTAGGTTCATGTTAGATTAGTTTTTGCACCTTCCATGTGGAGAGAGCTCTCCTTTTATCTTTCACGGACTAGTCGGTCAACTGCGCTCACCTTTCCTTTTCTCCAATCATGTCTTTTGCTTCTTGTCTATAGCATTTTGACTTTTTGACCCAATTTTCAAAACACCTCAGAATTGCATGAAAATTACACCCTTAGCTAATTTCGACATCCTAGATCCATTTTTGGACTCAAAATTGAAATCCGAGTTAATCTTGATAGTCAAAATCAATTTTTAAAATTTTTCCCTCTTCTACGCAATTGGCTAACCTTTTGAGGCCTGATCCTTTGATCTTTGTTGGGGCATCTTCATTTCTTCATCCCCATCTCTTTCACACTCCTAATATTTCATTCATTTTCATTTGATTCATCTCTCTGAGGTTTGACTTGATCTTTATCCTATATCTTTCTCAGTCAAACTGGGGCATATCTTCACTACTTGATGGTTATCCTATCTTCTTCAATCATGATTTCTAGTGCTTTGATCAAGTTTATTAGTTTGTTGTTCTCCTCTACCTGATTTTGATTTTGATTTTGAGGGGGCAGTACCTATCAGCTTTAATCTTTGATTGCGCTTTATCATTCAGCTCAGCTTGAGATTTTTATTTTGAGACTTGATTATCACTTAACAGCAATGGTCTTGATCTTATCTTTTGATTCTTATCTCTTATTTTGAGACTTGATTATCACTTAACAGCAATGGTGTTGGTCTTGTCTTTCAGCTGGTTTATTTTTGTCCTGGCATGTTCCTAGAATGATCACATGTCTGGATTGTCTTGTGATCCCAAATTGATCTCACATTTCAATTCTTCTTTGACCACATGTGTTCCCAAAATGATCACACATTTGTCAAAGAGGGGCAAATGTATGCACCCTAAAATGGTCGCCTAGACTTTGGGCCTCCATTCAGCAATTTATCAAATCCATGAATCAATATTTTCAAAAATCAACATTTTATCAATTATATCAATATCCTTGATCAAATCTTATTTTATCATTTTCAATTATTTGCCTTGGGCTAACCATTTTATCCTAAATTATTTATTTATTGAAAAGGAATTTCCTCCCCTTTTAATAAATAAAAATCCCCCACTTTTCATCTTATCCTAAGTTGCACAAATAAAGTATTATTCTTATTTTATAAAAAGAGAAAAAACACTTTTTGTCTCATATGGACACAAAAGTCAACTCTTATTTTCTCATTGGAGGATATTTGTGCACATGGATTGCTCCTCTTTCAAGCTCCACACTTGATTAAATCTTTTGCCTCTTAATCTCCATGGTCCATTCTTTCTCATTTCCTATAAAAGAAGAGCTCTCTTCCTCATTTGCATATCAACTTTTTATGCTAATGTTATGTTGCAGGTTTTCTAGGTCACTTTGGAGCTTTTGAAGATTTGGAGCATTCTTGACTTTTGCATCTACATTCCATTCTTAGTTTCATTCATGCATAGTAGCTTCATGTTTATGCTTTCATAGTTTATATTTCCTTTCAAGCTTTAGAGTAACTCATCTAGCTTAACTAGGAAGGCTTGGTAATACTTGTACTTTCCTTTTCATAGCATAGCTTGTACTTTCATTTCCATAGCTTATCTTGCATCTCTCATTTCTAGCTTTCATATTCATCTTAATCTAGTTTGCATTTGCATTTCATAGTGATTCTTGGGGATATTGGCATTCTTTCCCTTGTCTTTATTTGAATCTCTCATTGTGTGGTTGACTAGCAAGGTCATTAGCTTAATAGCTCTAGCTGAGAGAAAATTTTAAATAATCTTGCAACTCCATACTTATATATCGTTGGAAAGCTCTTTCCAAGCCTAATCCAACCATGTTGGTTTCATTTTGAAATTTTTTCATTTGACCAACTATTTTACTTGCAAATTATCTAATTTTTGATGTGCTAACCATTGTGGGGCTAACAAGTTGTGCTTGTAAGTGCTCTCATTTCTTGAAATATTTGCTTAAAAGAATGCATGTCAAAGCTCCAAATGCACAAGGGCTACTAATGGTTTTTGTAGGGCTTCCCAAAGCATAAAAACCAAGTGCTTGTTTCATTGCTTTCTTTCGAGTGTGGCATTTACTAGTTGTTTCATATCATAGGAACATAATATCTTGTTGTAGAAATCTTTGGGTGGTAGGAGAAGTATGCTCTTCACCCTTGTGGTGAACCAGAAAATCTTGACCCATCTTTAGATTTTGAAAGCAAGAGGGTAATTGAATCTTTTGCTTGGTGTGTTTGGGAGAAAACTTTGAGATAGGGGAGTATGCTCTTCACCCTTGTGGTGAAACAAAAACCTTGAACCTCATAAGTTGATCCACTCTTTGTTTAGCTTTTTTAGAATCCTTTAGCGGGCCTTCTCTTGAGCAATCAAGAGGAACAACCCAAGTGGGGACAAGCCTTTTTCTGGCTATTCCAACCCACTATAAACTCAAGGCTATCAAGGACACAAAACCTTGGTAGATGTAGCACTTATCTTCACTTGATGTGAGTAGCTTGTGGGATTACAACCATGAGGAAAATGTCAAGCAAGAATTCTTAAGGTACTCTTGAGGCTGCGAGGTCCATTACTTGCCACAAGGTAAGGATTCCCTTTGGGGAGAAAGAGGGGTGCTACGAACGGAAGCCCTTACTACAAACCATAGATAGAAGCCACCCTATTTTTCTGCTTAGCTTTTTGGTGCAAGGATTGATCCAAGTGGAATAACCTGGATCACCCCAAGATTACTCACCATATGTGTTCCTTTGGTTGTGTCATTGGTACTTCCACGACAAAGCCAATATCTATTGTGGGCAACCACTTTGTATGAGGCAATGGGACATCAAGTGTGGGCCAATTTGTTAAGTATTGAGCCATTGCTTTTTAGGCTAGAAAGTGCTTGAAGTGTTCTCATTGTGATATACCCATGTAAACGTTCTTGCATATTCAACATCACGGTAGTATTCATAGGATTTTATTGCTTTGATATCACAATTTCTTGTCTTGGCAAGGTTGCTTTTGCTCTTGTTTCAAGTGTTTGAAGACATGTTTGATCACCTATTATTTGCAAACCTATCAATTTACTACTGTCACTGTGATTGAGATCGAAAAAACCAACCCTCAAACTAAAATTTGGACCAAATTTTCCTTAAAAACTGAGATTTTTAGCACTCACTCATCAAGAGTCCCACTGTTAGCCTGGAAACTATCACGCAAAGTCTTTTTGTTCTCTGCCTAGTTTATGCAATTTTTAGTCTTTCCTTGGTTGACCATATTTTAGTAGGTTTCATACTCTGCAGCTGAAAGCCTATTTGTACCTTAAGTTTTTGGCTCTAGACATCTTGAGTTAGTGATCCTTGATTTCACCAAAGATTTTGCTTGTCATTGGTAAGTTAGGAATCATCCTTGTTGACAAGATTCACCTTTAGATTCTTTGATTGCACACTTGGAGAGTTTGAGTACTCTTTTGTCCAAATCCATTTTCATGCAATTTCAATATATTTTGGTTAGATCATCCTCCTGATCCATATGTGCTAGGATACTGAAATCCTTTTATTATGCACCACTCTGGCAGTGTTGGTTTATACCTTTTGTCAGCTTTCTATTTCACCATTTCTCTTTTGGACAATTGAATATTTTCACTATCCTAGTTTGACAATTAACGATTCATAAGGTTATCTTCTCACTAAGGGTCCTTTCTTTCATGCCGGTTACAACAAGATACCAAGTGCGTCAGGGAAAACAACCTCAAGTACTTTTTGAACAATTACCTTTAGTCCAAACTCATCAAAAGTGAAAGGGGAAGGAACCCATCTTTGATCAATCTCCTAGGAGTGCTTTAGAAGTTTGGTTTGAGCCTAAGAGTAGCCTTAGTCAGTTGAGTACTTCTTTACCATCCTCTCAATCAAATATGGACATGAGCTACACTTTGACTAGGATACAAAGAGAAGCAATAGATCAAACTCTTGATGACATTTTTCAGAGACATAGGGGTAGCATGTTGGTCAATGATGACAATCAACCTGAATCACCACCTATTAATTCAAGATATATGGATGCTCATCAATGAGCTGAAAGACACTATGCACAAGCTCATCAAGATGCACGGTCACAACATGAGGACCAAAAAAACAATCTTGTGATGCTTATGTGAATGCATCTAACTTGTTCAATCATTCAAGGCCAAGCTCTCCACTAAAAACAACTGCAAGATATGCAAGTGAGAGGTTGAAAAGTATCAAGCAAGAAAAACAAGCCTTCTTAAATGAACAAGCTGCAAAAGAAGAAATATTTAGGCTCCTAGTGGAGGAACAATGAGCCTTGTTGGACATGGAGAGAAGGGCCACACAAGAAGAAAAAGATAGGCTTCTATCCCAACAACTTAATGCACAATTCAACAATAGGGGTACCAACAGTGGGACCAACTCCCCACCATCTACTCCCTTGGGCACCCCACGAGGTAGAAAATATTCAAGGTCACCATCAAGATCTCCCATTCCTAGAGGAAGGACTTTATAACATGCTCACTATAGGAGACAGACGCCTCCTAGGAACTCAAGACAACCCTCCCAATGAGCTCATCATGGCTCTCAACATGGAGGAACTAGTGCAAATTATGAAGCTCAAGACTTTATGAGAATGCAACAAGAACCACTTTTCCAACAATATGTGCAGAAATATGTTGAGAAAAATAAAGATAAGTTCCTAGAGAGCCTAATCAACAAGGGTGTGAGGGCCCCTTATAACTTTGATGGGGATAGGAAAATAAAGAAACAGAGTCCCTCACAAGAAGAGGAGATTAAGAAAATCAAGAAGATGATGGAGAAGATGATGGCTCCCAAGAGTTCCTTCAACCTTGATTCTATTTGTCCTAATCCTTTTGATAAGAGTGTTAGCATGACAGATTTTCCTAGGAAAATTTAATTTCTCCAATATGACAAATATGACGGTAATGGTGACCCACATGATCATGTGCACCAGTTTTATACCATGAGTTTTGAATTCCACCATGAAGATTCCTATCTGATGAGATTATTCCCAAGGAGTCTAAAAGGTCAAGCTATGGAGTGGTTTACCAACATTACCCCTCCCATCAAAACTTTTAAAGAACTAGTTCACAGATTTGTGCAACATTTTGCCTACAACTTATCAAGATCAGTCACCATGCTTGATTTGTGTAATTTGAAATAGAATCGAGGGGAATCCTTTGGTACATTTTTATAAGTAATACTATGGTAAGAATGTTGTGAGGTAGGATCTTGATTTCCCATAAGATCACCACTAAGAGGAAGGGAATTCTTATCTTTCTATGCTAATGCCTTATCACTATAAAGAATCCCAAATGGAGGTAAGGCATCTATGATGTCATCTTCTTTCACATAAGGTAAGTGTGTTCTAGAGAATATGTCATCCTTTTGTATCAAAAATTCTTCACAAGGAGGGGATAAATCAATGTATTTATTCAAGGGTTCATCCCAAAAAGTGGAATTATCCACAATGGCTTCATGAGGAAGAGAGTAATCAACATCCAAATCCAAAGGTTCATCCCAAATAGGAGGATTATCCATAATGGTTTCATGAGGAAGAGAGTAATCAACATCCAAATCCAAAGGTTCATCCCAAATAGGAGGATTATCCAAATTCATAGGTTCATCCCAAATAGGAGGATTATCATCCCTATCCATAAAGCACATTACAGGAGTGTCATAAGTCATTAAAGCTTGATCCCTAAAGGGGAAAGAAGATAAATTGTATTGTAAAATAGGTTCACAGAAAAGACATATATTAGGAGAAGAATTAACATCAATCCCTAACTCATCTTTGTAAAGGTCAATTGAAGAGGTTGTAGAGGAAGATGAAATAGGAATAGGATCAATGGAGATCTCATTCAAACAATTTTCATCTTCACTTCCATGTACCTCATTAAGAGATCTATCCTTTTGAACAACAAAAGCCTCATCAAAGTACTCAAAACAAGAATCATACATGTTGAATGAGAATGTAAATATTTTTATATTTTTAAAGAAATTTTGCAATTTTTTTGGATTTTTGAAATATAAATGCAAGGGCATAAATAAACTTAATCTTAATGCAAGAAAACAAATGATCTAACACCAAAAATAAAGAGTTGTCTATCGTGGGTTCACCAAAATGTAAAGTGAAGGTGAACACACAAGATAATGCAAAGGGAGATCTAACACAATAGGTCATCTAAATCCACAAAAGAAAAGGGGTAAGTATGTTGGGTTCACCAAAATGTAAAGTGAAGGTGAACACACAAGATAATGCAAAGGAAGATCTAGCACAATAGGGCATCTAAATCCATAAAAGAAAGGGGTAAGTATGTCGAGTTCACCAAATTTTAAAGTGAAGGTGAACACACAAGATAATGCAAAGGAAGATCTAGCACAATAGGACATCTAAATCCACAAAAGAAAGGGGTAAGCATGTCGGGTTCACCAAAATGTAATGTGAAGGTGAACACACAAGATAATACAAAGGAAGATCTAGCACAATAGGGCATCTAAATCTACAAAAGAAAGGGGTAAGTATGTCGGGTTCACCAAAATGTAAAGGTGAAGGTGAACACACAAGATAATAGAAAGGGAGATCTAACACAATAGGGCATCTAAATCCACAAAAGAAAAGGGGTATGTCAGGTTCACCAAAATGTAAAGGATAAAATATGGATGGGGTCCTAGAACAATGGTTTTCACATAAAAGAGACCCCAAAACCAATATTTTACACTTACATTTGAATTGTATTGATATGGAAAGTAAATGTAGATGACTAATGTTGAAATGAAGAGATAAAGGTACTTACCTCTGAAAAAGAACCTACTGAAAACCCTATCAAATAGTCTCAGAAACTATTGAATTTTGCATCCTTGACTTGAAACTGCAAGATCTACAAAACCCAAAAATATTTTCCAATTTTGAGGGAGGTCGAGTTTGACCCTCATAAAAGGTCAAATACTACATTTTTTGTTTGAAAGTTGATTCTGACTTTGTTCATAAATCTCAAAAGTTCGCCAAAAAGGGTATCCAAATTTTCTCTTAGATCTGAAGTTTCGCACCTGTACCTGCAAGAAAAATGGTTTTTTTGTTTGTTTGGGGGATTTGCCTTGGTCAAACCCCAGTTTGGAATCAACCTTAATATTGAAATTGAAATGGAGAACGCTAGCAAGTAGTAGAAAAGGATCTAACAATGAAGCTATGTAATTCAATAGATATGTAATTGTATTTTGAATGTAAACAAGTATATTGATATGAAAGCTTGAAAAAAACAATAACTGTAAATCAAACCTCCATGATTGTATGCTTGGAATCCACCTTGAAGGAAGAATGAAATGGATTTTGAAGATGCACAAAAGATCTTGAAGGAAGATCACACCATCATGATGGCTAGATCTAGGGTTCGAATGATGAATCTTGAATGCTTGAACCAAATCCCTTCAATGGCTTGAATGCTTTAAATCCTTGATCTTCAATGGATAACTTGAATGGAGAAGAGGACTTGAATGCTTGAATGGATTCTTTCTTGAATGGAATGCTTGCTTGATCACCTTCAGAAAATCTTGAGAGATTGATCATGAAATTGCTTGAAGATGAGATGAAGAAAATGAGAGAGGAAGGCCTCCTTTTATAGTGATCTAGGGCACAATCCTCTAGAGGGGCCACCTTGGGGAATTAAATTCCAATTAGGCCTCAACCCTTTAGGAATCGACCTAAATTAAATACAATTTAAGGGTTTACCATTTCAGAGACTAAAACAGCGGACCAAGAAGCGGGAAAATAATTATTTCTGAAACCCGACAACCAGAGATCCCGGGACCTTGAAATTTGAACCCAAGGTCAAAGATGAGCTCGATCCTGACCTAGTCAGGGTCAAGGTTGACTTGGACCCCTTTAGGTTGACTTTGACCCCTTTAGGTTGATTTTGACCCCTTTAGGTCAAATTTGACCTTAAGGGCACAAATTTCAAGGTCTTAGTCAGAGTGAGAAACAGGAGGTCCCAGGGGTGCCCAGAGACCTAGCAATGATGCCAAAATAGGGTAGAGTGCCAAGGAGAGGCACAAAATCATATGATGAACATGATGAAGTCTAGGAGGACCTATTTTTAAGTCCTACCTAGAAAATAGAGCTATAGAAGAGGCAAATTAAGGAGAATCCTTGGGATCCTAACCTTAATTTCACCTAGAATGAAGGAATCAAGTGCAGAAAAGAAGTGGAAAGTGGGGAGAAAGCCAGATCCAAGAAAAGATCAATTCAAGGCATTTGACATGACCCCAAACCACTTACTTGAAGGGGTAAATGCTCTTAACATGGAAGTGCTTCCATTTTAAGATGATACGATACTAAAATAAACCCAAATCAACTAACATAAGAAACCTTGCTCAGAAACATTTCTTATACTAACATCATATTTGGAAAGCTATCATTAAAACATAAATGTTTACATAAGAAAGACAAGAACAACTCTATAAATGGCATAGCTTCATGATCCATTCCTACTAGCATGAAAGCGAAAAGAGAGAAAGGGAAAAGAGTGATTACCTCGCTTAGTAAGATGCCCACCTTACCATGAATCACCCTGGAAGGAGAGCCCAACAGGTTCACCCATAAACTATACTTGCAATTGTAATGCATCTTCTGACGGCTTCTAGAATACCCATAGATCCACCTTCTTGTATCACTATGAATATGAAATGCGTGTCTCCTTGAGATTTAGAAACTTATGTGTGTTACCTTCAGATGATTTAGCCTATAGATGCGTGTCTTTTAAGGATTTAGAAAATTATGTGCGTTACCTTCCAAGATTTAGCATATTTAAAATTTGAAAAATGTGTGTCTCCTCAGGATTTAGAAACTTATGTGCATTACCTTCAGAAGATTTAGCATATGAATGTGTGTCTTTTTAGGATTTAGCAACATATGTGTGTTACCTTCCAAGATTTAGCATATAAAAATAAAAAACTATAGTACAAGGGAGACCCTATATATGCCCCCTCCTTAATATGGAAAAAACATACTATTCTGACATGTTAAGGAAAAGAAAGAAAAAGGATAAAGCCTTCCTCAACATCAAGACAATATCCACAAACAACACCCAGTCCAAGCCAAGAAGGTCATAGCTCCTATGAGGCCATGGAAGGGACAAATGTAAAGAGATATCATGCAAGAAGTGAAAAAAAGTAACCCTTATGAGGAATAGCACACTATTAAGTTTCCAAGGTGAGAGATATATCAACCATGGAAACCCAATGTCAAACAACAAAAGAGGTTGTTACCAAGGATATAGATCCTCAATGCAAACCAAAATTTTCATGTATGATTGGATATCACATAATAGATAAATACTACTTAACCAAGCAAAGAGGTGCATCCCAGAAAGATAGAAAAGAAGGAGATGGTATCCTTGCCCCCCAAGTGTAGGAACAAAGATGGATGAGGATACCTACTTCACAATGAAAGGAGATATCATGTTTACAACAATGTACACCATATTCTTAGTGAGGGATATTGACCCCTACATCCAAGAATATAGATAATCTTGAAAAGGATATGTCACTCATGGAAAAGGATCCTTGAAGAAAGAGATCTTATCAACAAGACCCCCACCAAAGAGGAGTGCTTTAAATAAAATATCATCTTTCAAAAGGTGGGAACAAAGATTCAATCATCAAACCCCCCACAAACAAGAGGAAGAGGAATCTTTGGAATGAGGGAAACAACTCTAACACCAAAGCAAGGATAAGAGTTTATAAAGAATATAATTTGCAAAATAGAGAAGAGGTGATGACTTAGGACAACAACTTCTCATATAATAAGGTTATCCATAGTCAAAACATCTATCAATATGTTGAAATAATATTACAATATAAACAAATACCACTAAGCTAAGGAAAACCATTCCCTAAACAAGGAGAAAGAAGTAGGTACCTTGCCCCCTAGGGATAGAGACAAGGGATACCTTTGCAAAACAAATGTCTTAGAAAAGATATCTTGAAAAAAGATAGATTCTATGGATGATTATAAACATAATGCAAAACCATAGAACAATAGGAGAGAATACCAATTAAGCTCAAGATATAAAATATGCTAAAAGCCTAATGGATCCTAGGAGACTAGATGAAGATACACCTCTTTCCCCCCAGTCATGAGACAAGAGGGGAAGAACATCTACATTATATCAAAAGAGGGGGAATCCCCTATATCAAAATTATGAAGGAATTGTAAAATTGCACGAGAGTGAGATAGAATTCCTAAAGAAGTTCTTTCTCTAACATATAACTTGAAATGTTTACAATCAGCAAGTAAATGTGTGTTGCTATAATGAAAAGGACATGTGTATTTGTATAAAGCATCTATCGGCATAGGTCTAAAGATTTCTTTCTTGGAATTCATTAGCTCAACATATACCTTCTTAGCCACTTCTTGATGAATATTAGGGTTATCTAAGATAGGTGTGGGGAGAAGAATGTGAAGAGGAGGATGATGATTAACATTACCTACCTTGACTTGAGATTTTGAACAACCAACACCATACATATTTGATTTAGGGGGTATAAGAACTAGAAACCTAATACCATGCTCGTTAACTCCAAGCTCGAGTTCACCAAAATGAATAGGGGTAAAATGGAATCACCTCTATTTAATGTAATGTATGGGGAAATATAAGATCCACTCCTAAATCCAAATTCCCAAAGGAGAGATCTGATTTGATCAACCAAAAGGTTAATGCACAATCAAATCAATCTATGGAGAATATGAAAGAGAGAGAAAAATCCTATATTTCCCTATGGTAGAATGGTAGAGTTGTGCTTGAAATCTGAAATAATTGAAATACAAATACTAACCTCAAAATAGGGCAAATATGGAAAATGCCAATTTCTGATGTCTGTGTGTACTTTTAGGCAATTCTAAAACCTATTTCAGACTAGAAATGCCGAGACGAAGAAAACCCATAAATCTTTTGTCTTTCTGACGGCAGGTAGTCTTTGACCCTCATAAAAGGTCAAAGGCTATATTCTTTATTTGAAGGTCAATTCTGACTTTGTTCACAGATCCTGAAAGTTCACCGAAAAGGGTATCCAAATCTGTTCTCAAATCCAAAATTCTACACCTGCACCTACACTTGCAAGAAAAAGAGAGTTTTTGTTGTTTATTTGAGGGGTTTGCCTTGGTCAAACCCTAGTTTGGAATCAACCTTAATATTGAAATTGAAATGAGAATGCTAGCAAGTAGTAGAAATAGATCTAACAATGAAGCTATGCAATTTGATAGATATGTAATTTTATTTTGAATGTAAACAAGTATATTGATATGAAAGCTTGAACACAACAATGGTAAATGTAAATCAAAACCATGAAAGTAAATGAAAAACCTCCATGCTTGTATGCTTGGAATCCACCTTGATAGAAGAATGAATGGATCTAGAAGATGAACAAAGGATCTTGAAGGAAGATCACACCACCATGATGGCTAGATCTAGGGTTTGAATGATGAATCTTGAAAGCTTGAACCAAATCCCTTCAATGGCTTAAATGCTTGAATCCTTGATCATCAATGGAGAACTTGGATGGAGAAGAGGACTTGAATGGAATGCTTGATCTTGCTTGAAAGAGAACTTAATTGCCAAAACTTGATCACCAATGTCTCCTTGAGAGTGCTTGATGCATGAATGAATGAGATGCCAAACTTGATGATGGATGATGAGAGAGGAAGACCTCCTTTTATAGTGAACTAGGGCACAAACCTCTAGAGAAGACCGACATTGGAGAATTAAATCAAAATTAACCTTAACCCCTAGAAATGGACCCACATTAAATGCAATTTGAGGATTTACCATTCCAAAACCCAAAATGGCCGACCCAGAGGTAGGAAAAAAAATATCTCCGAAACCCGACACCCAAAAATCATGGGAATTTGAAATCTAGACTAGGGGTCAGGGACGAGGTCAACTCAGCCCTAGGTTAGGGTTGAGTTCGACTTTGACCCTCAAGGTCAACTTTGACCTTGAGGTCAAAAACCTCAAGACCACAACCTAGAATGCCAGGAAATGCAGATATATACTGAAATCAAAGACAAATAGAAGCAAAATGAGGAGAACAAGTCAAATCTAAGAAAAGGGCTGATTCGAGGTGCTTGACATGACCTAGACCACTCACTCAGAGGGCTAAACACTCTTATCATGGAAGTTCTTCCATTTTAAGATGATACGGAAACCTCATAATCTGAGAGTACTCTCCTAGATTCTAAGGATATTTTTAAAGAAGTGTTTAACTTAGAAAGAAGAATCCAGGAGAAAATTTCCATCAGGAAAGAAAGAGAAAAAGAAAAGTAAATTAAGTTAATACAAGCCCAAATCAAATCAGACCAGTTAAGAAGGCAATAGTTAACCCTGGAGGATATAAATGTTGTTGCAAGACCTAAGAAAAATGATGAACAACCTATTATCCATCCATTTGTTGAAGTTAGAAGACCTAAGAATAAGGGTAAATAGATTGCAACAGGAATCTTGATTAATGAAGCTATTAGTGATAAGGTTCCCATAGATCAATTGTCCAAATTGGATAATGATCTTGAAAGGGCTAAAAGAGAAAAGGAAATTTTTGCCAAAGAATTAGAAAAAGTAGAAATTGAGGATACATCTCTGGAAATAAAAAAGAAAATTGATTTTCTCAAACAATTCTCAAGCCCTCCAAATGTTGTTACTTCTACTTCAATACGAGGTGCAAATTGTAGAAATTCTACTAAACAAGATGCCATTGTCACACCATTGATTGTTACAAATGTTGCTAACACATCGAATCATAAAGCATCTACTTCTCAAAATGATGGATCATTACAAAGGAGACCAGTTCATGTGGAAAGGTACATACTGTGTGCTAAAAAGTAGTCACACTTCTGTGAATCATTACATCCAAGAACACTCAACAGTGAGGTCTCGAATAGCGATTCACAACTCTCTATTCATGGAGTGTAGGGGTTGTTTATGAGGCCCTCAAATTGACCAAGTTAAACCCATGCAAGTACACCAAGAAATGAGAGATTCAAGGATGAGAAGCAAGAATGCTAATCTCCATTGATCTTCCAGTTATTGCATGTAAATGAAATTAATCTAGATGATAACAATGCAAAGAAATAAACTATGCTATTGAAATGCAAGTTTTACTCTCCTTTACTAATTAACTATGTGAAGATTAAACTAAAACAATGAAGGAAACTAAGCCAAGATGCTATGAAGATTAAGCTAATGTAAATATGAAGGCTAAAATGCAAATGATCTTTAAAGCTCCAAAGTCTCTAGGAAAACCTACAGCATAACAACACTATGAAAATTCGGGATCTCAAATGAGAAGGATAGGGCTCCTTATATAAGAAACTGTGAGAGAGAATGCATCTCCAAGAGCAATGTGGGATAAATGCAAAAAGAGGAAAGAAAGCTCATTTTTAGAAAGTGTGGAGAGAAAAGGAATTTTCTTTATTTTATTTATTTGTTTCCCTTTTTCATCACAAAAGAGCTTTAAGAGGATTATTTATTTATTATTTTAAAAGAATGATTCTCTATTAATTAAATAAGATAACATTATTTAATTAAAAGAGAGATATTATTCTAAATAAGATAAAATCATTTAATTAAAAGAGATTTTAATTAAATAAATTTATTTCATTTAAAATATTTCTTTCAATTAAATAAGGTTGTTTTATTTATTTAAGAGGGAATATTTCTTTTAATTAAATAAAATGATTGATAAAATGATCAAACCTTAGGGAAAATTGAAATGATTGAATTATTTAGGATTGATCAAAGAAATTGATTTGAATTTTGCAAAGTGATTCAGGAATTTGATAATTTAATAAATGGGGCCCAAAGTCTAGGCGACCATTTTAGGGTGCATACATTTGCCCCTCTTTGACTAATGTGAAGTCGATTTGGGATCACATGCAGTCAAAGAATGGAATTAAAGTGTGAGATTGATTTGGGATCACAAGACAACCTAGACATGTGTTCGATGGATGGGAACACATCAGGACAAAGATAAGCTGATTGAAAAAGACAAGGCCAACACCCCTGGAAATAGGTAATTGTCAAGTCTCAAGCAAGGTTTGATTGATAGGTTTGATAAAGCTGAATCAAGGATTGAAGTTTGATAGGTACTACCCCCTCATGATCAAAATTGAAATGAGATAGAGGAGAAATACTACATTGATAAATTTGATCAAATCGAACTAAAGATAAGATTCTTGATGTAAGATGAAAGATATAAGGATCATAGAACCAAGGTAGATCGTCAAGAAAGATTATGCCCCAAGGTTGAATTAGAAGAAAAGAAGTGGGGTGAAAGTG
Organism: Chamaecyparis obtusa; assembly: GCA_027943335.1. Taxonomy (NCBI): domain Eukaryota; kingdom Viridiplantae; phylum Streptophyta; class Pinopsida; order Cupressales; family Cupressaceae; genus Chamaecyparis; species Chamaecyparis obtusa. The sequence continues at coordinate 240,946 of BSBK01001108.1, read as the reverse complement.
AATGGAAGATAGAAGTTTGAAAGAAATGGAAAGAAATGGAGAGAAGAAAGAGAATTTGCCTCAAGAATGAGCATGCCCTAAAATCAATCAATTGTTTAAGATAGAGAATTTCGATTGAGATCATGAAAGAAGGTAAGGAAATGAAGATCAAAATGTGATCACAGTTGATTAAAAGTCCACTAGAAAGATGAAGGAAAACCCTCTCAAATTCATAATGCAGCCTAAAAATGCAAATTAGTCATGGAGTTTAACAATGCAAGCTACATGAAAATGCAAAGGTGTACTTGCAATAGGGCAACTGTAACATAGGATTTTGTGTTCATCATTCATTAGAGAATGTGAAGAACTTATTTTCATCATTGGGCCCCTGTTAACAGACATCAAAAAATCATACAATCAACACTAGTCACAAACGCAACTATGAAGATATGAATATGATTTATATCGGTTTGGAATGTGGAAAGATTCTAACATGAGCATCAAAGACATAAGGGTCAAGATGATTTCAATGTTAGCTTACCCAATTTAATGGAGCAAAACCACTCTCTCATCAAGGCATAGATGCCAGGATGACCATAAGAACAGTTGTGCCAAAACAATCAAGGATGATGCCTCAAATCTCCTAAGTGTGTCAAGGGAATAAAAAGAGACACTCAAGAGCTTTGAGAGCACACCCACAAGCAAAAAGCAACAAAAACATGCCCCATGCCCCAAGTCCTCTAGCTATGCATCATGGAGAGACCTATTCTAGACAAGGGCACTCAACGAAAATCAATAATAGTCAGCACACAAAGAAAAGATCAATGGCATATCTCAAGCATTAAGTGTTGTGTTTAAAAATTTAAGTGTGTTCACTGATACTGAGTTCCGAGGATAAAGTTTGAATGCTTGCAAGTAGGTAAAATCACTTGAGAAAACTGGATAAGACCAAACTGATAAGTGTTGAAAAAAACTCGATGTCAGGGGTTGTGTTGAAAAACACAATTCGGGTGGTGTTGAAAAACACTATTTGTGAGGTGTCCTAAAGACTGACACATCCAAGAGACCAAAGCTAACATAGTTATGACCCCTAAACAAAGACAAAGACAATAGGGGTGCAAAGGCCTCAAGTAGCGCCTGTTTCCAGGTTTTCACCACTTGGATTGTATTGCAATTTTTCAGGACTCTTTATATATATATATATATATATATATATATATATATATATATATATATATATATATATATATATTTGTATTTTTTTTTGCTACCAAGGCGCCTATTTTCAAGTTTTCACCAAGGCACTTTTTCTTTTTCTTTTTGAATTTTTGAATTTTTCGATTTTTTTTTTGTGACATCAAGGTGCCTATTGCTAGGTTTTCACCAAGATGTTCATTTTTTCAGGACATTTTCCAATTTTTAGGATTTTTTTTTTCAGCATCATATATGAATTTTTTTGGTATTTTTTCAGGATCAATAAATGTGTACAAAGGATGCCCCCAAACAAAATGGGCATCATGTATAGAACTTCTTCAGGTGCAAGATATTGATAGGCTCAGGGAGCTGCTCCCCCTCTTCAGTTGATAGTAAATAAGAACCTATCCCAAAAAAATTTGTGATGATGTAGGGTCCAAGCTAATTAGGTTCAAATTTGCCCTTTTGTTCTCTATGTTGTTGGTTCTTAGGATTTTCTCGTAAGACAAGATCTCCCACTTGAAATTCTCTAGGGTGAACCTTTTTGTTGAAGGCTTTGGACATCCACTTTTGATAGACCCTCATATGGTCAAATTATGCTTTATGCTTCTCATCTAGAAGTTCCAACTCTTGCAGTCTCATGGTGCGGTAGTCTTCATCGGTAACTAGACCTTTGAGAGAGACTCTAAGTGAAGGAATCTCAACCTCTAAAGGTAACACTGCTTCAGCGTCGTAGGTAAGGGAAAAAGGAGTGGCCCATGTTGGAGTATGGATACTCATTCTATAATCCCATAAGGCTGGATTTATCTGTAGATGCCAATCTCTACCATTTTTATGAACTGTTCGATGGAGACTTTTGAGAATGGTTTTATTTGAAGCCTCTGCTTGTCCATTTCCTTGCGGGAAGTAAATGGAGGACCAATGTTGTTTTATCTTGAATTTCTAGAAAAGTTGTGTAAGGTCCTTGTTTTTAAACTAACCTCCATTGTCAATGATTATCTCTGAAGGCACTCCATATCAACAAACAATATGGTTCAAAATGAACAGGGAAATTGTCTTGCCTAAAGCAACAAAAAGTGGAACAGCTTCTACCCATTTGGTAAAGTAGTCAGCAGCAGAGATGATAAATTTGTGTCCACCTGATGAGTTGGGATGAATCTACCCAACAAGATCAAAGGCCCAGCATTGAAACGGTCAATGAGATATGGAAGGAATGAGCTCCCTGCCTGGAGCATGTATCAGGTGACCATGTTTCTGACATTTTTCGCATGATTTTGCAAAAGCTACTACATCCATCTACATGGTAGGCCAATAGTACCTAGCCCTAAGCAACCTTCAAGCCATGGAAAGACCATTAGAATGTCCCCCATAGATGCCCTCATGAATATCAACTAGCGCTTGATCAGATTCCTCCTTTTCCAAGCACCTAAGAAGTGTCCCATCTAAACCCCTCCTATACAAATCACCAGGGATGAGGGAATGGTGAGAGGCATTTTAGGTAAGGTTTCTTCTTTTAGATCAGTTAAATGTGTCAGGGATGATGCCATCACACAAGTATGAGTAAATGGCATTGTAGCGGGATGATTCATGACTAACAAGGGTACAGATTATGTGGCTTTCTTGAAAGTCATAAATGGGATAGTGTAGCTCTTCCACTAGGAATTCAAATCTAGACTCATGCTACTCTAATTGAAGGAGTGAAGCAAGTGTAGCCATAGCGTCAGCTGCTTTGTTTTCTACTCTGGGGACTTGCTAAAATGTGAAAAATGTGAAATATCATCTTAATGAATCAACCATTTTCTTATAAGGTATCAATTTGTCATCTTTTGTTTGATATTGTTCATTAACTTGGTTGACTATCAATTGTGAATCCCCATAGATGTGTAGTTCTATGATATTCCATTCAATAGCCATCTTGAGTCCATTTTTCAAAGCCTCATACTTAGCAATGTTATTTGTACATGGGAACAATAGTTTGTAGGACTTAGGAATTGTGTACCCATGAGGAGAAATAAACAACACTCCAGCTCCTGAACCATTCTGCATAAAAGAGCCATCAAAGAACATCTTCCATGTTCTCTCAGTCATGTACATTAGGTGCTCATCTAGAAATTCAACTTGAATAGGCATGCTATCTTGAATTGGGAAATCGGCCAATTGATCTGCAATGGCTTGGCCTTTTATAGCTTTGTGCTCAACATACTCTATGTCAAATTTTGAAAGAACCATCATCCATTTAGCAAGTCTACCTGTGAGGGCAGCCTTACTGAGCAAATACTTAAGAGGATCAATATTTTCTATGAGGTGTATTGTGTGCACAAGCATGTAATGTCGCAACTTTTGGGAAGCAAACACCACAGCAAGGCAAGCTTTCTCAATACTAGTGTAATTGACTTCATATGCAACAAGAGTATGACTGATGTAATATATGGCTCTTTCCTTCCCATTCTCATCAAGTTGAGCTAATAATGCCCCCAAGGAAGAGTCTGTTGCTGAGACATATAGTATGAGTGGTTTTCCTAGTATAGGAGGCATCAAAATTGGAGGATTTGCCAAGTATTCCTTAATCTAATCTATGCTCCTTTGACAATCCTCATTCCACACACATTTGACTCCCTTATGTAAGTTCTTATTGAAGGGTTGAGCTCTATCTGCCAATTGTGAAATGAACCTCCTTATAGATTGAAGATGCCCTTGAAGACTCCTCATTTGGCTAATGTTTTTGGGAGGTGGCATATCCAAAATTGTTTGAACTTTTTCTGGGTCCACTTCTATTCCTTTGGCTGAAATAATAAATCCGAGAAGTTTTCCAGAGGTGACTCCAAATGCACACTTTTTTGGATTTAATCTTAACTAAAATTGCTCCATACAATCTAGAATGACTTCTAAATCATCCAAGTGTCTGTCTCTTTTCTTTGACTTAGCCAGGGTGTCATCCACATAATCTTCCATATTTTTATGCATCATGTCATGAAAGATCATTTTCATAGATCTTTGATATGTAGCTCCTGCATTTTTCAATCCAAAAGGTATGACGTTCCAGTAATAAGTACCCCATGTGCAAGTGAATGTAGTCTTTTCTTGGTCCTCAGGAGCTATCTTAATCTAATTATACCCAAAGAAACCATCCATCAAGGAATAGATCTCATAACCCGTCATCATGTCCACTATCATGTCTATGTTAGGGAGTGGAAAATCATCCTTTGGGCATGCTCTATTGACGTCTCTAAAATTTGTGCAAATTCGAATGGACTTATCATGTTTTGAAACTGGTACAATATTGGATATCCATTTTTCATAGTCAATAGCCCTTATAAATCTTGCAATAAGGAGTTTTTCCAGTTTTGCTTTGACTAAAAGAGCAATGTGAGGATGCATTTTCCTCAATTTTTGTTTAACTGGTTTAACACCTGGAGCTATGGACAAATGATGCATAATTAGATTAGTGTCCAACCCTGGCATGTCTGAATAAGTCCAAGAAAATTTGACTTTCTTTCCTTGTAGGAACTCAGTGTAGGCTTCTTTCTCTTGAGATGATAAGGATTGAGCCAAATGTACAATTTGTGGAGCCTCTTCTGTACTCAAATTAACTGACTGTGTAGGCTCAACAAGAACTGACGATCTGTCCTGAAAATAGTTAGGGAGATGTTTAATTACCTCATCTATAGGCACCTCTGAGAGGTTTTCACCTTTGGATACGTCATTTATTTTTACTTTTTTTAGTTCTGACACCGCCACATAGTGGTTTTCGCCATCAAAACTCCTATTCTTTTTATTTTTGTTTCTCTTTATTTTTTGATTGAGGTACTTGATGTCTGGTTCAGTCATGCTGGTAGTTGGTTCACTGGTGGAAGAGACTGCGGGTTCAATGGTATTTAGGTAACAGGTTATCTCATAGTCATTCTAAAAAGTTAAGAGCTCAGGCTCTTGATAACATTTGGACCAATCAATGAGATGAGGATTAGCAAGGGGTAAGTCAATGATGGGTTCAATGTTGTGGATACGGGTGATATCATCTCTGGTGATCACAGAGTCAGAGTCTATCAATTATTCTTCTAAGTTACCCAAATCAGGATTTGGCCTAACAAGCGAAGAATCATTCACTAATGCAACACATGGGTTCCAATCCTCTAGCCCTACACATGACTTGTTAGCTACCTCAGGATGGGAACTATAGGAATGGATGGCATCAACACCCATGTCAACTGTGGAACAATTGGAGAGAGAGTCCCACTCATACTCATGTGAGTCTATTTCTAAATCCCGGCTGGGATGTTTACACCAGAAAGCCTTGGGACACCTTGATGTAGAAGCTTCGATGTCATGAAGGGTAACACCTTCTCTTGGGTCAATGTCTGATCCATCTTGTTCTATGCTTGAAATTGTTGCATGAGTGGTTGGATTATTTGAATCTCCCCAAAGGAGACTAGTAGAAGGGATCCAATCATCGCACATGTCTTGCTGATTTGTCAAATTTAGTATGTATTGTGATTCATCTTCACTATCTGACTCATCAAGGATAGGAACAATATTCTTTTTACAATTCTCAAATCCTAGGCCAATCGTCTTCTTAGACCTATGTCCAAAAAGAGCATGATCGAGGGGTTCATCTTTAGCATCTAACCTATGACTGAGAGGGCCATGTCCTAGATAGCCCATATTTTTGACAAAAATATACCCTCTTCCATAGGTCTTAGAAGAGGGAGAGAAGTTCTCATTGTGAATATACTTCTCCTCTTTGTAGATCCAATCTTTAACAGCTACTTCTTCTTTCTCATCCTGGATAGGCACTAAAGACTCGACAAATGTGTCAAATAAAGTCATGGCTGAAGAAGAAGGTCTCATCTCTTGAGAAGGCTTACCATAAGATCTAGGGGAAACAGGTATCTTTGTAAAGGAGTTAAGTTGGTATCCCCCCATACCAAGGTCTATTGATTTGAACTTATCTTTACATTATGCTAGAGTTGAATCAAAATCCTTTGCTTCTCTATTTAGGGGAACATGAGTCCCTACTGAAATGGAGTTGACAGATAAGGTGATATCCCCAAGTATATAGAATTCTACTTTTTTGTAGGGGAACTTAACACACTAGTGGTAGGTGGATGGCACTACTTGCATCTCATGGATCCATGGCCTACCAAGCAAGATATTGTATGCCAGAGGACCAGCATCAATAATTTGGAACAAAATCTCTTTCTCAATGGGGCCAATCCTGACAGGAAGAATAGCCAACCCCTTGGAACTCCTTTCTGCCTCGTCATAGGCTTTTATAGTGATCTTCTTCTTGGTATTGATCACTTCCTCAGAATAACCCAAAATCTTTAACAGACTCAAAGAATAGATATTGAGCCCAGCACCCCCATCTATCAACACACACCTGACATGGGTCTTATGGATCATGACTTCAATGTGAAGGGCAAGATTATGCAGGTGGTTCAAGGCTTTGGCATCATCTTCTAAGAATGTAAGGTAGTGAGGACTAGTAATATGATTAACCATGCCTTGGAATTGGTCAACATCTAAATTGTTGGGAACATTGGCTGCATGCAAAGCATCCTCAAGGACCTGTTTGTGTCTTGGAGACAACTCTAAAAGTTCCAAGATTGAGATCTGAGCTGAGGTTCTTTGTAAATGATCAACAAGGTTATAATTCAGCTTGGGGTTGACAGCTGGCTTTATGGTGGCATTCTTGGATACCACTAGCTTTGGTTTATTAGGCTGACCTAAACTAGGCCCTCTAATGACAATAGGGCCTTGACTTCTTGTGACAGCATTAAGAGCTTGGGATGACATCCTAGAGTGAGGACCCCTCGGCACCACAACGGGTTCTTCATCAAAGATAGGGGGAGAGTTCACGTAGGAGTCATAACCATAGGGATCCTTGTTCCTCATTGTGTTGACACTTTCCTCCACAACTTTGAGCATGTTGACCACATTTTCTATAGTTGTGTAGGTGTAGTTGATCATAGCCTTGCCATCCTTATGCTTAGAGGTTTCCCCCTTCTCATATTTGGGTAAGGGTTCTTTGAAAGCCTTATGGTTTGCATTGGTGTTCAGTCCATCCACCTTAAGCTTTCCATTCTCAATGAGATCTTGGATAATGTGCTTGAGTTTCCAACAATTCTCAATGGTATGCCCAATGCCATTATGAAACTTGCAGAAAGCTTTCTCATCCCACCAATGTGGCTTAATGTCAGGGATGTAGTGTTTTGTGGGATCTTGTGGATGCACAATATTATTAGCAATGAGCATTTTGAAAACATCCTCATATGAGTCACCAAGTTTGGCAAATTGACGCCTCTCTTTTTTGGGCTTCTCTTGGTACCTTGGCCTGCTATCTTGTTGAGGAGGTGCATTGAGCTTCATAGCTTGAACTGCACTAGACAAGTGAAGGACACCTTGATCCTTAGGTTGGGGAGAATCCACAACTCCATCATTAACCACTTGTTTGTTTTTGTTCCAATGTTCATTCTTCCCTTTATCCTTGTTGGAATTATTATTGTTTTTACCATTGTTGTTATTGTTGCCATGTCTGGTCAAAATTCCTTGTTCTTTTAAAACATCTTCAATTCTGCAAGCGGTGTCGACCATGTTATCAAAGGAATTGAAGATCATCTTTTGAACCTCATACTGCTTTTTAGGTACCAAGTTACTGACAAGGATGTCAATTTTCTCATCTTCATGAATGGTCCTAGGATAATGAGAGCACTGCCACCTCCACCTTTGCAAGAATGAGACAAAGGATTCCCCTTGGTTTTGCTTTAGGTTACATAGGTCCAACATAGTGATAGATCTGGAAAGATTGTATGCAAAATGTTGAACAAATCTATGAACAAGCTCTTTGAAAGTCTTGACGAGGGGAGTTATGTTGGTAAACCATTCCATTGCTTGCCCCTTAAGATTCCTTGGGAATAACCTCATCAGATAGGAATCATCTTGGTGAAACTCAAAGCTCATAGTGTAAAATTGGTGCACATGATCATGTGGATCACCACTACCATCATATTTGTCATATTGAGGGAGTTCAACCCTTCTAGGAAAATCCTTCATGCTCACACTCTTGTCAAAAGGGTTAGGATAGATCGAGTCAAGAGAAAATGAACTCTTAGGTGTCAAAATTTTCTCCATCATTTTCTTCATTTGTCTAATTTCTTCCTCTTGTGATGGACTTTGTTTCTTAATTTTGTTATCCACATCAAAATTATAAGGGACTCTTGCACCCTTGTTGATTAGAATTTCAAGGAACTTATCTTTGTTCTGTTCCAAGTACTTCTCCACATATTATTGGAAGAGTGGCTCTTGTTTCATTCTCATGAAGTCTTGAGAATTAAGATCAAAGTCTGAGCTACTGCCTCCATGTTGGGAACTATGATGAGCATGCTGTGAAGGTTGCCTCGAGGTCCTAGGAGGTGTTTGTCTCCTATAATGATCATGTTGGGAGGTTCTTCTTCCTTTAGGACTAGGAGATTTAGAAGGGGTCTTTGAACACCTTCTACTGCATGGTGTTCTGGAAGGAGTGGAGGAAGGAGAGTTGTTTCCACTATTGGCACCCCTATTGTTCAATTGGGTATTAAGTTGTTGGGCTAAAAGCCTATCTTTCTCTTCTTGAGAGGCTTTCCTTTCCAATTCTAACAAATCTTGTCTCTCCACCTCAAGTTGTCTAAACTTTTCTTCCTTTGTAGCTTGCTCATCTAGAAAGGCTTTCTTCTCACACTCAATCCTTTTAAGCCTTTCACTTGTATACCTTGAGGTTGTTTGAAGTGGAGAGTTTGGTCTTGAATGTTTGTACAAATCATTGGTATACATTGCATTGACATAAGCATCACCAGGTTCATTGTCTTGGTCTTCATGTTGTGACCATTGTTCTGGGTGAGCTCATCTCTCATGCCTTTTGGCTCTTTGATGTGCATCTAAGTACCTAGTGTTGATGGGGGGTGAATTAGGTTGTGCATCATGAGAGGAATTACCAAACAGAATGTTGTCTATGTGTCTTTCATAGATATCATCAAGGGTTTGGTCCATAGCTTCCCTCTCCCACTGAGTCATGGTATAACTCATATCCATACCTGAATGCGAAGATGCTAAGGGGGTCCTCAACTTAGTAGACTTGCTCCTAGGTGATTGGTCAAATATGGGTTCCTTTCCCTTATGCTTTTGATGAGTTTGGACTGGGGGTAATTGATTAAAGACAACCTGAGGTCATTTCCCTTGACTCACTTGATACCTTATCGTAACCGACATGAAAGGAAAAGCACTCAATGATAAGATGACCCTAAGAAACATTGGTATCAGACTAGGATAGTAAAAGTGTTCAATTGTCCAAAAGAGAGATGGTGAGATAAAAAATTGTAAAAGGTGTCAATCAGCACTGCCACAGAGGTGCCTAATCAATGGATAAGTATCCTAGCACATATGGATCAGGAGGATGATTTTAACCAAGTTATATCTGATTGAAATTGATTTTGGGTGGAAGTGAATTGGAAAAGAGACTACTAAGACTCTCCAAGTATGTTATCAAAGAATCTAAAGGTGTATCTACTCAATAAGGATGATTTCTAACTTACCAATTCCAAGCAAGGTTACTTGTAAAATCAAAGGTCACTAATTCAAGAGGTCAAAAATACCAAAATCCCAAGTGAAAATAGGTTTCCAATAGTAGGGTGAGTAGCTTGATCTAATCTGGATCAACTAAGGAGGACTGAAAATGGCCGCTTAATCACAAAGTTTGTAAACTTAGGAACTCCATTTTTTTTTGTTCGTTTTGAAAGATTAACAGCCATATTAACAAATTTTCAGCATTTATCAAGCACATAGAACAACAACCATGGAGTTTCAGCAAGAAAACATCTTCAAACAATGAGCAAGGGACAAAGCAACCTTGCTCATGAACATGAATATTGACTTAGTGTTCTATTCCTTAAAGATACTACTTGTGTATGTTCTCCAAAATGTTTTTCCAATTACACACAGTCCTAAAAAGAAAAAATTTGGCAACATTATGGTTTTTAGTAATGGCTTGACTCTGCAACTTTTACAATTTCAAGAAGGTGAACTCCAATCTAAGCGCACTGGGGTTTCGACACATTCTAAGAATTTAATCAATTGGAGATGCTAAGGAGATCTGACAGCCCATCAAGAAACTGTACCCGTGGAGATTTCTTCCACAAGGACATTTGTATAGCGGTTGTCACTACCATGGCAAAAGTGGCTATTACCGCTTGAGGTTTCATCAACATGGTTTACTCAATGAAGGGAATGTCCACTACGGTTAACCCTCTCTAAAAGGTGACTCACAACAAGGACCACATGGGGACTTGGCTTAGATCCAAGGGTCTGAGTTTCTGTTACTACCCAAAAAGGGAGTAGAGCATAATCCTCTATCCTTTTCTCTTCACCCAATCATAGAAGACAGATTCATTCCAACACGTTGAGACTAAAACTATCTTGCCAAGATTCGTAATGTTAATAACTCATGATCTATCAACCTCTCCAGAGAGAGAATGCATCAATCGAAAAGTCAAAGACTACAAATCTAGTAGAACGCAAAGACAGTTCTAGTAACCTCCCTACCTACAAGGGTTCTCTCGTTGAGAAGAGTTTCACTGGAAACCCACTCTCTCAAGAACCACAAATAGTGTTAATAGGGCCTACTTATCTATGTGGAACACTTATGCAAGAAATGAATCTATATTCTTTTTAAAGTCTGAAATCAAAATGTGGTTTATGAAAGCGATAAATCACTCAAGCCAAACACACAAGAGATTAATTTTATGCCCAAAACCAAGTGTTATAGAGATTGTAGTAACTCACCTTAGGTCCAAAGATCTACAATCCATAATTTAGCACACATCTAAAAGTACAAAATCAAGACAAATCAACAACAAACCATAAGCATTAGAAATCAATAATCTAAAATTACAAATCTGCAAATTCTTTGTCTCTATTGTCATGGAATTCAACAGAAAAATTAGATAATCTGCAAGTAAAATAGCTAATCAAATGGCAAAATTTGAAAATGAAACCAACATGGTTGGATTAGGCTTAGAAAGAGCTTTCCAACGATATATCACACTTAAATTTTCAATACCATATGTGAAAATTTCTCAAAAATGGGTTCCAGTTTTCCAGAGTGGCACAGATTTTGAAAATGCCAAAATTTTCAAAAAAAGCAAATTAGAAAATAGAAAATAGGAAAACTGAAAATAGCAAGCAAACTAGAAAAATTAAACAGAAAATACCAAGCGACATTTAACAACTACTACGCGTCATTTAAAAGCTGGCAGGCATGAACAAATAATTGCTAGGTGACATCAGAATGTTCATAGGCGTGAGCAAAATATGCATAGGCGTGAGAAAAACATGCATAGGCATGAGCAAAACATGCATAGGCGTAAGCAAAACATGCACAAGCATGAACAGAATGTGCATAGGCGTGAACAAAATGTGCACAGGCGTGAACAGAATGCTCATAGGCGTGAACAGATTTCTCGTAAGCGACGTTTCTCCTGTTTGCGCAAAATTGATGAAAAAGTGACGCTAAAAATATGCAAAACTTGATAAAAATGCAGAGAATGAGGCTCAAGCCCCACGGTGGGTGCCAAAAATGTGTGCTAAAAAGTAGTCACACTTCTGTGAATCATTACATCCAAGAACACTCAACAGTGAGGTCTCGAATAGCGATTCATAGCTCTCTATTCGTGGAGTGCAAGGGTTGTTTATGAGGCCCTCAAATTGACTGAGTTAAACCCATGCAAGTACACCAAGAAACGAGAGATTCAAGGATGAGAAGCAAGAATGCTAATCTCCATTGATCTTCTAGTTATTGCATGTAAATGAAATTAATCTAGATGATAACAATGCAAAGAAATAAACTATGCTATTGAAATGCAAGTTTTACTCTCCTTTACTAATTAACTATGTGAAGATTAAACTAAAACAATGAAGGAAACTAAGCCAAGATGCTATGAAGATTAAGCTAATGTAAATATGAAGGCTAAAATGCAAATGATCTTTAAAGCTCCAAAGTCTCTAGGAAAACCTACAGCATAACAACACTATGAAAATTCGGGATCTCAAATGAGAAGGAGAGGGCTCCTTATATAAGAAACTGTGGGAGAGAATGCATCTCCAAGAGCAATGTGGGATAAATGCAAAAAGAGGAAAGAAAGCTCATTTTTAGAAAGTGTGGAGAGAAAAGGAATTTTATTTATTTTATTTATTTGTTTCCCTTTTTCATCACAAAAGAGCTTTAAGAGGATTATTTATTTATTTATTTAAAAGAATGATTCTCTATTAATTAAATAAGATAACATTATTTAATTAAAAGAGAGATATTATTCTAAATAAGATAAAATCATTTAATTAAAAGAGATTTTAATTAAATAAATTTATTTCATTTAAAAGATATTTCTTTCAATTAAATAAGGTTATTTTATTTATTTAAGAGGGAATATTTCTTTTAATTAAATAAAATGATTGATAAAATGATCAAACCTTAGGGAAAATTGAAATGATTGAATTATTTAGGATTGATCAAAGAAATTGATTTGAATTTTACAAAGTGATTCAGGAATTTGATAATTTAATAAATGGGGCCCAAAGTCTAGGGGACCATTTTAGGGTGCATACACATACAACTTCTCTTTAATGGCATTCTTGGTTATCCAAATTTGATTCCTAAGGAAATTAGAGAAAAGCTTCCAAAATTTACTGGTAATAATGTTATTACATGTGAAGAGCATTTAAAGAAATTTACTAATATGATAGATGATTATGAAATTGAACATGAAGATGTCATAATGAAATTATTTGTTCAATCATTAACTGAGGATGCTCAAGAATGGTTTAGAGGACTCCCTCATGACTGTATTGGCTCATGTGATGATTTTATAAACTATTTCAACGACCAATATGGTGATAAAACAAATGAAGGTTTCATGTTGAATGAATTTAATAATATCAATAAAAACCAAAATGAGGAAGTCCTTGAGTTTAATGTAAGATTTCAGAAAGCTATGCACAAACTTTTCCAAGTTATGAGACTATATGAGAAGGTATGTCTAGCAACATATCTTAATGCTTTTGATGAAAAAATGGGTTACCTACTAAGGGATAGAAATCCTAGAACCATTAGGGAAGCCCAAAGATGTGTTGTAAATATTGAAATTAAGAGGAGGGTATCAGGTAAGCTAGGTAGAAGAGAAGTTCCTAAACCTCCTAGGTTTGGAAAGAAAGAATTGGATAAAACTTCCAATATAAATCCTAGGGAGGATGATAATTTGAAACAAATCCTAATGCATTGAAGGATTTGAAGCTTGGTGAAAACAGAAACAAGTTTTAAAATAATGATAAACCTCCTTTCAATAATTTTAATAAGCAACCTAGGCTACAAAATTTTATTTACCATACCCAATGGAGGGATGGAAAGCCTAAAATCCCAAAGAGAAAGGATAAGCCTAATGATTAAACCCCTGATCCTTTGCAAAGGTACTTTGTTAACATGACTAATGATGTCCCATGGTGCATAGATTTCCAATCCTCACATGATCCTGGCCATTGTGTAGTATCTCAAAATGTATTTGCAAATGAGGAACAGGAAGGTGAGGAAGATGAATCTTATGATGACCGGGGTTGTGCTATGACAACTTCACATGTATGAGAGGAGGTTGATTCTATAGAGGAAGATAAAAACTAGGATGTGTCAAATTCCCATAGCAGAAAGGAAACATATCATCAATAGGTCTTTTCTAATGAAGAAGAAGATATTGAAAATATAATTTGTAATACAGAAGAGGGTGAAGAGCCAGTTGTATTAAGAAGACCTTCTAATGAAGAAATGGCTCAAATAACTGTTGATATGGTTACTCAAGCCAGGAGTAACTATGTTTTGAGAAATAGGATAGCTGGTAATGCAGATGGTAGACCAATAGGTGTATTTATTAAGAAAAATCATGAAGACACATCCTCTGACTTCTTAATAGACCTCATAGATATTATAGTTTGGTCACACATCCTCTGGGGATTCAAATCTCTTATTTTCTTTACATTTTTCTTTAAGTCTTTAAGATGATTGTCATTTGTTGAATATTCACGAATCATTATTATATGCATATGACTTCTTAACAACATTATTTTGACATATTTCTTTTGTGCTCTTCCTAAAAATCATGTATTTGAATGTCATTGGCCTTCTAAAGTCTTTGGAACTCTCCTAAATAATGAATATGATTGTCCTTACTATGCATTTTTTACCCTTTTGGATACTCAGTTCAAAAGAAGGTGACATTATCAACATGGATCTTAAATATCTTTGTTAAATTCTTTGGGTTGTCAAATCCATCATATGGGTCACTTCATCCTTATGAAACCCTCATATATTTTGAAAACAAAACTTAAATGGTTTAGAAAAAAAATAAACTTGCAAAGGATATAACCATAGACAAAATCCTTAACTCTTGATTAAGATCAACTTGAATACTATAGAGTTATGGAATTTACCCATGACAAAACTATTTTTTGTGCAAGTCTTGAATAAATTGTGTTGATAACTTTAATAGAACAAAGACAACCTAAATAAATGGTGTGCATGGATTTCACATAGGCTATGGATTAATAAAAGAAAAACTTTACATATACTTTTTTTAATGTCATGTTCACTTTGTTCATGTGTAGGTTCTTATAAAAAATTATTCTAGACCTTTGAATGCTAAATAAACCCATCACAATTGAAGATAACATCTGATTAATATATGAATTTTCTCTTTAAATCTTTGTTGAAGATATTGGATGTCATTTTAGTGAACTAGTGTTTTGAATAAAGTTTATATTCTAGCACTTGAAACTCCATTATTAAATGATGTTCTTTGTTATAAACTTAATTATCTATGAGAATATCATTCTCTTTTAATAAAAGTGTTTTCCATTCCATAAACCTCATTGCCCCCTTTGAATCTATTATTCCTTAATAAAAACATTTTATGTTCATTATCATCTTACTTCTATTTGATGGAGAACTTCTTTTATTATACATGAATATGCCCTTTCTGAATGCTTAGTTATTGATATTCCTTCCAATAAACAACTATTCCCACATTGAAGGTTGTTTTATCCCCTTTATATTGGTGTTTACTAGTGGAAACCCACTTGTTGGAATAATGTTTATTTAATTGAACCCATAGTATTATAGGTGAGCATTTATTAAACATCCCAAAATTCTCTTGAAGTAATAGTTTTGTAGAAGACTCCAAAATTCTCCTTCAGTGTGGTCTTTGTGAAAAATAAAGAAAATTCTAGAAGTTTGCAGGAAGTGTATAAATAATGCAGCTTCCCTTAGGGCCCATTTGTTTGCAGAATTGGAATTTGAGTCAAAACCTTATTATCTCAAAACCAGGTTTTAATTTTGAATTCCACCTCTTTGGTGGGGAGATGGGTATGCCCATTTATGCCTATTTTGGTGGTATATTCGGGTTTTGATGGTATAACCCGATTTTGAAATGAGTGTTCCAAACAGTGGAGAATGGTCAAAACCTTATTATCATCTTCCAATTATTGCCATCTTCCGGCAAACAAACGGGCCCTTACTGGTCCGTGTGCAGGAAAAATAACATCAAAGCGCTGCTTACTTGTGCTCTATATTTGTAGACAATATCATTTCTTAATGTATTAAGATGCTCTATTTTTTACTTTGCATATAATATATTTAAAGTGTTTCCCCTTTTCTTTATTTTCACTCTAATTTTGATTGTTCAATATGGTATCAGAGTATGCTTGAATCTTGGGCAATGATGTGGAGATTTTGTAGTGTGAAATTTTTTATTTTTTTACAGGTCGCAATTTGGTTGAGCAACACCAACAACTTATTGAAGCAAATAAACAAAACTGCAACAAAGGAAGGAATATCATATAGAAAAATTGGTGAGAATTTTTAAATTTTAATCGAGGGACTTTGAAATTTCTTTCATTCTCATCCAAAAACAAGGGAATTTGAAATAATGGATTCTCTTGGTACTAGTTTCCCCATAGTAAAATTAAATGGGAAAAATTATTATGATTAGGTATCTCATGTAGAAATTACTCTAACTCTTCAAAACTATTATGAGATTGTTATTGGCAGTGAACAAAGACCAGCAAATCCTAGAAGAGATCAAGAAAATTTGGATAAAAGAGATAAAAAAGGAGGCATCACTAATCAAGCTTACACTTTTAGAGGAAGTTTTTCTAAAGGTTCGCAATGAAAGAAGTGGAGTCAAAGTATGAGATATTTTAAAAATCTATTTCAAAATTTAGGTGATGTATGGATCTTATCCCTCACCAGAGAATTATATAATATGAAATTATCAAGTTCACAAGAGTTAGTCCACCATGTAAGTAAATCAAAGGGAAATAAAAATAAACTTTCTTCTCTTGAAAATGATATACATGATAAATATTTTTTGTAAATAATATTACAAAGTCTTCCAAGATCTTATCAATCATTCATAAGGGGACAAGATATTGTGGATAAATTAAAAAGTATTAAATCTGAAGAGTTGTGTGCTAAATTAGTGCAAGAAGAAAAATGTCAAATTAAGGAAAGAGAAACATTTAATGATGAGTCTCAAGAATTCATAATAAAATGAAAACAATATTATAAAAAGTCACAATATAATCAATCCAAAGAAAGGGATTGGAAGCATGAAAATAAAAGTATCCCATCTACATATTATAATAGAAGCTCAAATGAAAATGTAATTATTGTGGCAAAATGGGTCATAAAGAAAATGAATGTTTCGAAAAGAATAGAGATACAGAGAAGAATATAAATAAGTCCAAAAAATTTGTTGATTCTAAAATAAATTCTTTTTATTTTGAATTTAAAGAAAATAATTCTTTCAAGGATGATTTGGTCATTGATTTTGGTACTACACAACACATGTCTCATAATAAGGCACAATTTGAATCAATAAGTAAAAGTATTTTAGATAATATGTTTGGGAAATAATAGCACTTAAGAAGTTAAAGGGACTAGAAATGTCAGTTGATAATGGTGTGTTAAAAATGTAAATCTAGTTCCTGAATTGAAAACAAATCCACTTTCTATATCTCAAATTTCAAATCAAGGGTATAAAATAGAGTTCTACAATGATAAATGCTTAATGAAGGATGTGAACAATAATTATAAAGTGACTGCAATTGGTAAAATGGATAATGGATTATATAAATTTCAATAATTTATTTCTAACAATGGAGATGAGAATTTGTGTGATATTACCAAGTATGATGATATGAGCAGGTTATGGCATGAAAGAATGGGACATATCAACTATCAAAGTCACGAGTTTATGGGAAAATTACATATTGCGCATAGAACATCTCACCAAGTCATAAGTTATGTAAAGGATATGCAATGGGAAAGAAATATGTGGAAAGTTTCTCAGAAGAAAAATCATGGAGGGAAAGAACTGCTTTACATTTGGTTCATAGTGATGTAATTGGTACTTTTAGAACACCTTTACTTGGAGGATCAAAGTATGTTCTCACCTTTACAGATGATTATATTAGAATAATTTAGGTATATTTTTTACAAAAGAACGATGAAGTGTTTCATAAGTTTAAATATTTTAAAGCCTTGACTCAAAAACAAAGTGGAAAATGTCTAAAGATAATAAGAAAAGATAGAGGGACTGAGTATATGAATAAAGCCTTCTTAGATTTGTTTAACTTGAGCATGACATAAAGAAAGAATAAACTATTTCTTATTCACCCCAACAAAATGGGGTTTTTGAAAGGAAAAATAGAACTATGGAATAAATGTCTAGATGTATACTTCACTCTAGAAATATAGAAGATAAATTATAGGCTAAAGCATTTCATACTGTTGTATATATCTTGAATAGAACACCTGCTAAGGCAATTTTGAACATAACACTAGAAGATGCATGGAATGAAGAAAAGCCTACAATATCTCATTTTAGAGTCTTTGATTGTAATGCATATGCCCACATTCCTAATGTAAGAAGGAACAAAATTGAAAGGAAAAGTGAGAAATGCATAATGGTTGGGTATAGTGAGGAGTCAAAAGGATATAGCTCATACAATCCTAAAACAAATAAAATTCATATGAAAAGGAATTATTCTCCTACATCATCTCACTTTCCGATCTTGATTAAAGAAGATAAGTCTACTTCTACTAAAGATCAAAATCAAGGTGTGCAATCATCTGCGGGAGAAGAAGGAACACAAGTTGAAGAATCGAGTGAAAGTGATGATGAAAATACATAGAAAACTAGAAGAATTCAAGAAATTTACCAAAAAGCTCTTGGAAATATGTTTACTAACTATGCTCTTATGACTAAGGTGATGCAGGTTGACACTCCAAACATATATGAAGAATCAAAAGGGAAAGATGAATGGGAAGAAACTATGCAAGACCTGAGTACAACTCTTTGATGAAAAATGGAACATAGAAATTAACAATGCTTCCAAAAGGTAAAAATGTGGTTAGTTACATGTGGACTTACAGAACAAAGTTCACATCAGATGGAGTCATTGAAAAACACAAAGCAAGGTTAATGGATAAAGGCTTCTCACAAACGAAAGGTATAAACTAGATATATTGTTCAACCTTTGCTCTTGTTGCTAAAATGACTTTTATTCATACAATAGTTTCTTTAGCTGGAAATTCTAGTTGGAAATTTCTTCAAATGGATGTAAAAGATGCATTTCTACATGATGATCTAAAATAATAAATTTATATGCAACAACCACCAAGGATTTGTTAAAGTTGGTGAAGAAAATTTGGTATGTAGATTAAAAAAAATCATTATATAGACTTAAGCAAGCACCAAGGGAATGGTACTCAAAAATAAATGAATACTTCATATATGCAAGATTCAAAAGAAGTAAAGTTGATCCAGATGTGTATGCAAAACATAGTCATGGTCAAATTGTTATTATTGTACTATATGTGGATGACTTTATTATTGCAGGAGATCAAACACAATATTGAAATAACCAAGGATCAAATCAAACAATCTTTTGAAATAAATGATTTAGGGTTGATGCACTACTTTTTGGGTATGCAAGCATGACAAGAAGAAGGAAGGATCATGCTTTCTCAAGCTAAATATACTCTTGATGTATTGAAAAAAATTAATATGAGTGATTGTAAACCATCTAATGCACTATTTGAAGTAGGATTAAAATTGAGTGTGATCTCTATTCAAAAGAAAGCGGATGGAAATTTGTATAGACAACTTTTTGTGTGTCTTTTGTATCTTACTATAACTAGACTAGATATTGCATATGTAGTTGGTATTGTATTAAGGTACATTGAAGATCCACACATTGAGCATTAGAAAGCATCCAAAAGAATATTAAGTTATAGTTTAAGGGTACTTATCAACTTGACATTGAATACAAGCATGGAGGAGAGCCTACTCTAGTTAGATATACAAATTTTAATTATGTAGGTGATATTGATGATAGAAAATCAACTTCAGGATATATGTCTCATCTTGAATCAAGACCAATTTCTTGGAGGAGTAAGAAGCAATCAACAATGTCACTTTCATCTATAGAGGCTAAATATATTGGTTAATTAAAGGAATCTCAAGAAGCATTGTGTCTTATATGACAACTTTAAGACACACACCATCCACAAGATTCTCCTACTATAATATTTTGTGACAATAAAAGTACTATCAAGATAGCAAAAAATCCTATATATCATGCCAAGTCTAAGCATATAGAAGTACATCGTCATTTTTTTTGAGATCTAATTGAAAATCAAGTGGTGGAGCTACAATTTTGTGGAACAGAAGATCAAATTGTAGATATATTTATGAAAGCACTGCCTATTGTAAAATTATTCAAAGTTAGAGACTTGTTACATATCAAGACAATTCCTATCCTCTCCAAATAAACATTATGGGGGGTTTTGGAATAATTTTTATTTAATTGAACCTATAGTATTGTAGGTGACCATTTATTAAACATTCCAAAATTCTCTTGAAGTGACAGTTTTGTAGAAGACTCCAGAATTCTCCACCATAGACTTTGTGAAAAATAAAGAATAGTCTAGAAGTTTGCAGGAAGTGTATAAATAATAGAGCCTCCCTTACTAATTAGTGTGCAGGAAAAACAACAAAAAAGTGTTGCTTACTTGAGCTTTGCATTTGCATATAACATAATTTCTTAATGTATTAAGCTGCTCTATTTTTTACTCTACATATAATATATTTAAAGTGTTTCCCCATTTGCTCTATATTTACTGTTATTTAGCTTGTTCAATACTACTACTTCTCTTTATGGACTACTTCTCATAGTACTTTTCAAGGATTTTGATACGTCTTTGGCAAAAAACACCACATTTCCATTTTGAAAAAATGGGGCATGGTATGAAAATCTCCTTCTTTTCCTTAATATCTTCTATTTGAGAATGGAAAGAGCTTCTCTTTACTTATAATTTGGTGTTATGTACTCTACTAAGAAAATTCAAGTATGAACACAAAGAAGTCCTAAATGTATGTGAATTTTTTCAGTTTAAACTTTTAACTCCCTCCAATTATTAAAATAAGCTTCTCTTTTAACCTTTGAGGATGCAAAAAGCATTTTCAAACGTCCTTTTGCAAGATTTTCTTAATAAAACAAATGCAGTTATACCTTTATTTTATATTGACATATAAAATGAAAGGGCAATTGACATAACTTTCTTATCCACCATCAACACTCAAACCTCTTCAAATTCTCATTAAGGGACTTGACCTTGTTGTAAAGCTTGTTTTGGCCCAGAGGTAAAAATAGGTAACAATAACAAAATAAAGGTGTCTTATTATTTATGATGTTAATTTTTTCATAGTTATAGAAAATAATAATATCACATTATAATATAAATATCTGTAATAGTTGTACATGTTATATGACAAAATATTTTTGTATTGTTCAATAAGATTGAACGACCATTCTTGTATTTTATTGTGGCATTCTATAAAATTAGCATACACATATATGATAAACTTTAGGTGTTTCGACAAAGAGTAAGAAATTATTGAAATATCTTTTAATTCTCTTTTTTCAAATTATATTGAAAAAAATATTTTAAAAAAACTAATAAAAGAAACTATGTAAATTACAAATTTCATGTTCATAGCTCAAGTAAAATCTTCTTAGACTTTACCACATTGATTACTTCATATCTCTCATGTTTAAAAAATAGTAACAAAATTTGTATATGTATATATAGAAATAATATATCCTAAGCAATAATTAAAATGAAGAAAAATATTGACTTAAATATTTATATCAACATAATTACTATCCAAAAATAAATTAATAGTTTAAGCTATTAACTTATCTATATGAAACTATGATTTTAATATTTAAAAGTTTTTGTTTAAGTGTGAAGTTATTGGATCCCCCCTTAGACCAAAAGATTGTTTTTGCCTTCTAATTGATTTGGAATACATTATAATTTTATAATGCAATCAATAAAATTATTGAAAATATTGCTATAACATAAAGAATAACACCGAATATTATAACATAAAGAATATTATTCTAAAGAAAACATGAAAACTTATCACATTTTTTCTTGAATATTTATATTGAAATTAGAAATATTAAATAGAAAATTTTTTATATTATAAATTTACCTATCCAAACATTTTTCAAAGATGTCTTTTACAAGAAAGATAACTCTGCATGACAAATATTTTGAAATGTAATTGATTGTTTCAACAATTTATGCTACAAGCTTCCTACTGTTACTAGAAGTTCATTTGATTTCCCTTCATGAATACAAATAGGCCATGATATTTCTACCCCACATTGGGCTCCCCTACGACATCACATTCATTTTGGACAAGTCAAACCCTTTGCACGAGCAAAAACATTCTAAATATATGAAGAGGCTGCCTCCATCTTCATTATAGATTTGCCAAATTAAGATATATAAATACTAATTATGAGGAAGATTTTTAATTTTTTTTTTAAATGTTTTATTTGTTTTTGATAGAAAAAGTAGTAAGAGGGTGTTGGCCCGTGGTACAGAAAGACTAGAAGCACATTAACAGCATATTTATCGCACTAGTCACACAACAGATAATCAACAGAAAGTTAGCAAATAAAAAGTGTCTAGTCTACCTCTATCAAAAACAAACTTAAAGGTCCTTTTCAAAAATAACAAACTAGAGTAGCTTAACCAGAAAGTAAATAACATATTATCATTAACTTGCCACACAGGGCTAAACCAGAGTCTTAAAAACTTAACTATAAAATAGGAAAGCAAAATATGGGACCTGGGGCCAACAGGCCCGACCCAGAATAAAATCCTCATGGCACTAGCAGCAGCTAGGATCTCTTGCCCAGACATTTAGACATCAAGGTCGCAGCCCACTCTTCCTGCAGAAACAGGAAGAGGTCTATGTTATCCTCATCGGCTTCCAATTTACCACCAGCCATCTTATCCTGCATGTTGTACAGGGTCACAACTGACCCTTGCATGACTTTGAGGGAAAATTTGTTCGAATCCACGATGCAGGCTTTGATTTCTCTCATGTCTTGTTTGAGGCCAAGGATCTCATTATCTAGCTCATTGAACTTCTATTTGAGGGAGCCTTTAAACCTATCATTCTCCTTTATCACCACAGTAGTATGCTCAGGGTGAGGGGATTTGGTCTACTGGATGTGGGCAGAGGGCAAGGGTAGGGTATTTCTATGAGGCATATCATCCATCTTCAGTGGGGGATTCAAGGGGGGAATGCTTCCAAACCTGGGCGAGCTCAAGTGCTCAGTCGAGGAGTCCTCAATCGAACCAGAGGAGGCAGAGGTGTCCATATCCTCTGAATGAGACTTGTCCTCAGAAGTCATTTCCCTAAGTCTTCTTTTGCATTTCTCCTTGGAAATTCTATTAGAACATCGAACAGTACCCCCCAAACCTACTTCCAACTCAACCTGGCTGCCCGAATTCCTCCATTTTTTGGGCTTCCTCTTAGTTTTAGGGGTACTATCAGCCACCATCTTATCCTCAGCTTCCATGGACTCAGAGACATGGGATTCCTCTAAATCCTCCTCCCTTTTAAAGGGGTTCCTCACACATCTCTTGTGGCCTTTACCATCATACGGAACCAAGTTAGTCTCATGGATCTCCTGGATAGACTGGGAGGGGGATTGAGAGGGGTTATTGGCTCCCGAATGAGAAACATCTTGGGTGACATCCTTAACAATAAGGGGGCATTGGGGTGGAGGTAAAATAGCTTTATGGAAGTTGTAAAGACATAGCAAGAGGCCCTGGTGAAGGATGGGGATCGGCTTCTTGGGATTCTTGTTAAATGTTTTATTTTTTGAATAAAAGAATTCAATAATATATTTATACTCCTTGTCTTAACATGTGCACTTTATTATATATAACTTGATCATACATCATTTTAGTATAATATGAAAGTGGGTTTTAACTGATGAATTTGACATAAGTGAAATGATACGTGTAATTCAAATATTTAAAATTTATTCTATGGAAGAAATAAATTCAGATCATGACAGTACTATAAATGAAAAATAATTGTTATTTTGAAAGACTTGAGCTTCAAACATTAAAGCACTGGTTACCTATGAACTCCCATACTCTGCATACTTATTCAGACATAAAACAAGCCTTCTCAATTGATATTTCTACAAACATGAGCATACTCCCATACTCTACCTGACTTGCATAGAAACCCTTTATCTGGAGCACAATGTCTATCTTCTCTATATTTACACACCTTGTCCAGTGCACATTCATCTCTCAACTCCTCCACACCGTTCCCTCCAATTCCAAACAAACCATCTGTCCAATCATTGGAAAGCACTCCCTCTAGATCAAACCTCTCCATCACCTTCAAAAATCCCTCCAAGTTCACTGTCCATTTGTCCAACCCTCCAAATAGGTAACCTCCAAACTTTCCCCAGTGCAATCCTCCTCCATACTTCTCGATCACCATCTGCTCGATCTCTTGATACACATCTTCATTCCACTTGGGTGTACCCACTTCCCTTGCTTGATAAGTCATGAGATGCATCACCACCACATCCTCAATGGGTCCCAGGTACACCTCTGACTTCTTAATAGACCGAATATAGTTGAATTTGGCTTCATCTTCATACGGAAATGGATACCCATTCAAATAATTGTATCCTACCTTACCTTCATTATTGTAGGGAACTAGGTATTCATAACCATTCAAATAATCGTACCCTACCTTGCCTTCATTATTTTAGGTAACTAGGTATTCATACCCATTCAAATAATTGTACCCTACCTTGCCTTCATTATTGTAGGGAACTAGGTATTCATATTCGGCCTCAATCTTTTCTCCTTTGTTAGAGTACTTGTAATGGACCTCATGGACCTCATGGTCTTCATTGTTGTTATACAACTTCCTCTTTGAATAACTAGCAGAAATAAAGACCCCTAGAGAGTTCCCTTTTTCCATTTGATACACATTCCACCTAGTAGTGAATGACGGTGCAATTCCAACCTCCGATGCTCTGCCACCAATCCTAGGCATGGTAGTCGAATCATTCATCTTACTTTCAATGATATTCATGCCGCTCTTTTTGCCACCACTAAATTATGTCGACAAATTATTTCCAACCTATCTTTTTCCAGTATCAGACTTTTCAGTCAGTGTGAAATTACCAGAATAGAAAATCCTATCATCTTAATAATTCATCTTAAACATCAATCAAGGGTCATGAAGGAAATTTGATGAATTATGTCTTCTGGAGGAAAACTCTATTTAAGAGAGTCCAAGCAAGGAGAAGGAAGAATATTAATCAACCATTTTATTTTCTGATTTCTACTCATTGTTAAAGCATTGGACTTTGGTTCAAGTAACCTAAGGACAAAGACCCTCTAGGTATGGAATTAGAGTACAAAAACCCCCTAATTTACATCACTGGAAAAGTAGATGAAAACCCTTGATTCAGATATAAGGCAAACCCACCTAGAGATTGCATATGAGTTTCAATGTGACACCATGGTGAAATCTTTCTGCCTGATATGCTAAAGTAGAATCATATATATAATCTTTCTGTGGAGATGATAATTAATTCATTACACATAACCATTATATTCATAATTTAAAATAACAAAAACTTAAATAGGGTACTACAGTATTTCATTTCAGAAGTGTATGCATATGTATAAGTATACTTATAAGGTAGAGAACTCAAGAGCTAAGTTGTGAGCTTTAGAAAATATTATTGCACTTGTTTCAGTAGTTGACTATAAGAATCCAACTAAATTTTTAGGGTGAATATTCACTTTCTTTCTCTCTTATTCTTTTCCTTATGTTTTTATTTTCTCTTCATTGACTATGATCTGTACATATTTTTGAAATGCATGTATACATATAGCAATAGAGAACCCAAGGGTTAGGCTATTTCCTTCAGAGAATGTTAACATACAGTTCCTATTGGCATATAAAGAGTTGTACCAAGAAAGGGAAATAACATATCCCTTTAGATAAAAATGGTGACTTTGGTTGGAAAAAAGATGTTTAGGTTTTTTGGAAAAATGATAATTTATAAAATAAAATTCAAAAGAAATATGAAGGAACTCAACTTCACATTTTCAACTACCCATTTCAATGCATACATGCTTTGTTTAGTCTCATCCACTAAAACTAAAACTCTTCTTTCCTTATCAACATCCATCATAGAATCCTTGAAATTAATTGAATATACTCGGTGAGTTTCTAAATTTTAATATGATTTATGAACGTGGGTATCTTCTATACAATATTTTTTCTTCTTTAGTTGGGAGCCAAAAATATGTAGAAACTTATCAAGCTTTCACATACTAATTCTACAAGGTCTTCATTGATGTGTATGGTTGTTTTTTCAAGCTAATTTATGGTGGAGGAGAAAGTGTGGTTAACAATAAATTCTAATTAGGATTAGAATTCTTTTCAAAATTAAAGCACCACCTTTATATCCCTTTCTTGTCATCATCTCATTCATCTTCGTCTCATTTCCTCCTTTATTTCATTCATCTCATCCATTTTTCTTCTTTCATTTCCTTCATCACTTTCATGTCTCTTGCTCATCAGCTATTTATTTCATCATTCTTCTTCCTCGTCTTAGAGATCAGTAAATTTCTTTATCCAAATGATACATGCCTCTTAATTTTAATTTCAAATAAATCAACTTAATTATTAGTATGTGATCCCATCGCTCCTTGATCAATCAACTAATCAATCATTGTACCAAATTATCTTGCACTTGCATCAATATTAATCAACTTAATCAACTTATCAACTTAGAGATACTGCTCATTTCCATCAATTATTCAGTTATGTTATCCATTGTGCATTTTCATCAAATGTACATCTCAGCTTAATCATTTGTGTAATACTAATCATCAAATATTTTTCCTGTGGTCTATCAAGAGATCAATCTTATCACATGTTATCTAATCAATCTCTCGAGGGAGCATATCATATCAATCATCATCCTTACCAAGATATCCCTATGGCATATATCAATTAATTAATTTTTCTTTGAAACAACATGACATATTGCATTATCTCAAAGAGGGAAAAAAATGTAAACGCATTAAGATGTCCTTATAATTAATCATATTTCTTCTATTAATTAAATGGATATTATTGTCTATTTAATTGATTCATTAATATTTTTCTCTATTAATATAATATTCCTAATCTGCCTAAATCATTAAAATTATTTTTGCATAAAATCATAAATATTCTCTACCTTCTAAATGTAATACCCCAAAATGGGCTTCAGTACCATTAACCTCCTACATCGACAAATCGATTGAAATCAACCCTAAAGTCCTAACCCAAGGCACATATGTGCATCAAGTTATGGAAACCCTAATCGATCTTATCATAAATCTGCATCGGGGAATATTCTTAAAATATTCCTAATCTATCTTTTTTTTATGGGTAATAGGCCAAAGCCAATATCAACATGGAGCTCAAGAAGACTTGAACCCAAGACCTCCCAAATGAGAGGCTCGCAACTTGCCGATGTGTTGTGGGGTGTTCCCCGATTCCTAATCTATCTTAATTATCCCTAATTAAATATTATTTGGCGATGAATAATATTATGTTATTCACCCTAAGTGCAATTAATTGAATATGTTGAATATTTAATTAATTAAACTTCATTTAGCCACTTAATCCCTTTAATTAGATTTAATTAAAGTATTCTTAATTAATATTATTTATTTGACAATTTAAAAATCCTTATTTAATTGATTAAAATTGAATTGTCAAATTGATAATATCATTTTGGAATAAACTTTGATTTTATAATTGATTTAAAGTATCTGCAATTGGTAAAATGGAGAATGGATTATATAAATTTTCATAATTTATTTCTAACAATGAAGATGATTATTTGTGTGCTATTACCAAATATGATGATATGCACAGGTTATGGCATGAAAAAATGGGATGTATCAACTATCAAAGTCACGGGCTTATGGAAAAATTACATATGTTGCATAGAAAATCTCACCAAGTCATAAGTTATGTGAAGGATATGCAATGGGAAAGCAACATGTGGAAAGTTTCTCACAAGGAAAATCAAGGAGGGAAAGAACTCCTTTACATTTGGTTCATAGTGATGTAATGGGTCCTTTTAGAACACCTTTACTTGGAGGATCAAATTATGTTCTCACCTTTATGGATGACTATACTAGAAGAATTTGGGTATATTTTTTACAAAAGAAGGATGAAGTGTTTCATAAATTTAAAGATTTTAAAACCTTGACTGGAAAAAAAAAAAAAGTGAAAAATGTCTAAAGATAATAAGAACGAATAGAGGGACTTAGTATATGAATAAAGCCTTCTTAGATTTTTGTAAAGAGCATGGCATGAAGAAAGAATCAACTATTTCTTATTCATCCCAATGAAATAGGGTTGCTGAAAGAAAAAATAGAACTATGATAGAAATCTCTAGATGTATGCTTCAGTCTAGAAACATAGAAGCTAAATTATAGGCTAAAGAAGTTCATACTGTTGAATATATCTTAAATAGAACACCTACTAAGGTAGATTTGAGCATAACACTAAAAGAGGCATGGAGTGGAAGAACGCCTACAATATCTCATTTTAGAGTCTTCGGTTGTAATGCATATGCCCACATTCCTTTAATGAAAGAATGAACAAACTTGAAAGGAAAGGTGAGAAGTGCATAATGGTCGGGTACAGTGAGGTGTCAAAAGGATATAGGTCATATAATCCTAAAAAAATAAAATTCATATTAAAAGGAATCCATGGTTTGATGAAGATATTAAAATGAATCATTCAAGGATCCTACATCATCTTACTTTCTAATCTCGATTGAAGAAGATAAGTCTACTTCTACTAATGATCAAAATTAACGCATGCAATATTTTGCAGGAGAAGAAGGAACACAAGTTGAAGAATAAAATGAAAATGATGATGAAAATACATAGAACACTAGAAGAATTCAAGAAATTTACCAAAAAGGTCTTGGAAATATATTTGCTAACTATTCTCTTATGACTAAGGTGATGTAGGTTGACACTCTAAACACATATGAAGAAGAAAAAGGGAAAGATGAATACGAAGCAACTATACAAGAGGAGTACAACTCTTTGATGAAAAATGGAACATGGGAATTAACAATACTTCCAAAAGGAAAAAGTGTGGTTGCTTGCATGTGGACTTATAGAACAAAGTTCACATCAGATGGAGTCACTAAAAAATACAAAGAAAGGTTAGTGGTTAAAGGCTTCTCACAAAAAAAAGGTCTAGACTATACTGAAACCTTTTCTCCAGTTGCTAAAATGACTTCCATTCAAACAATAGTTTCTTTAGCTGGAAAATTTGGTTGGAAAATTTTTCAAATGGATGTAAAAGGTGCATTTCTACATGGTGATCTAAAATAATGAATTTATATACAATATACACCAAGGATTTGTTAAAGTTGGTGAAGAAAATTTGGTATGTAGATTAAAAAAATCATTATATGGACTTAAGAAAGCACCAAGGGCATGGTACTCAAAAACTAAATGGGTACATCATAGACGCAAGCTTCAAAATATCTAAAGTTGATGCATATGTGTATCTAAAACATAGTGATGGTCAGATTGTTATTATTGTACTATATGTGGATGGCTTGATTATTACAAGAGATCAAACACATAATATTGAAATAACCAAAGATCAACTCAAACAATCTTTTGAAATAACTAATCTATGGTTTATGCACTACTTTTTGGCTATGAAAGTATGGCAAGAAGAAGGAAGGATCATGCTTTCTCAAGCTAAATATGCTCTTGATGTATTGAAAAAATTTAATATGAGTGATTGTAAACCATCTAATGCACCATGTGAAGTAGGATTAAAATTGAGTGTCATCTCTACTCAAAATAAAGAAGATGAAAAATTGTACACACAACTTTTTGCGAGTCTTTTGTATCTTACTATAACTAGACCAGATATTACATATGCAATTGGTATTGTATTAAGGTACATGGAAGATTTTCACATTGAGCATTGGAAAGAAGCCAAAAGAATATTAAGATACATTTTAAGGGTACTTATCAGCTTGGTATTGAATACAAGTATGGAGGAGAGCCTACTCTAGTTGGATATACAAATTTTGATTATGTAGGTGATATTGATGATAGAAAATCAACTTCAGGATATATATTTCATCTTGGATCAGGACCAATTTCTTGGATGAACAAGAAGCAATCAACAATGTCACTTTAATCTATAGAGGCTAAATATATTGGTTCATCAAAGGAATGTCAAGAAGCATTGTGGCTTATAAGACTACTTGAAGACACACACTATCCACAAGATTCTCCTACTATAATATTTTGTGACAATAAAAGTACTATCAAGATAGAAAAAAATCCTATCTATCATGCCAAGTCTAAGCATATAAAAGTACATCATCATTTTGTCCGAGATCAAATTGAAAGTCAAGTGGTGGAGCTACACTTTTGTGGAAAAGAAGATCAAATTGTAGATATATTTATGAAAGAACTTCCTATTGTAAAATTTGCCAAACTTAGAGACTTGTTACATCTCAAGACAACTCCTATCCTCTCCAAATAAATATTATTGGGGGTTTTGGAATAATGTTTATTTAATTGAACCTATAGTATTGTAGGTGACAATTTATTAAACATTCCAAAATTCTCTTTAAGTGACAGTTTTGTAGAAGACTCCAGAATTCTCCTTCACCATAGCCTTTGTAAAAAATAAAGAACAATCTAGAAGTTTGTAGGAAGTGTATAAATAATACAGCCTCCCTTATTGGTATGTGTGTAGGAAAAATAACAAAAAAATGTTGCTTACTTGTGCTCTATATTTACAGATAATAGAATTTCTTAATGTATTAAGCTACTCTATTTTTTACTCTACATATAATATATTTAAAGTGTTTCCCATTTGCTTTATTTTTATTGTTATTTAGCTTGTTCAATACTAATGCTTCTCTTTATGGACTACTTCTCATGGTACCTTTCAAGGATTTTGATGCTTCTTTGACATAATACACTGCATTTCCATTTTGAAAACATGGGGCATGGCAAGAAAATTTCCTTCTTTTCCTTAATATCTTCTATTTGAGAATGGATCTGATGGAGCCCTAATTTGTTGTAGAAATCATGGCCTCCATTTGTAACATATGTGGAAGATTTGATGATATTATTAAAGTAGTAATAGATTACGTTGGTCATTAGTTGAAATATAAAAACTTTTTTTTTGTTTAAAAGAGACGTGACTTTTGATATTTAAAAGACACGTCACTTTATAAAACCAAGTATAAATAAGGATTTTATAATCCGATAGAAGGAGACATTTGAAGATAGAAACATTTTTATATATTTGTATGGAGGGATAAGGAGCATAACATGATTTTGTAAATTTAAATTTATTTTATTTTAATAATAAAATAAAACATCCTTTGTTATTTATTAAAGGCAAAGAGAATTAAACTATTGATGAACCGTCCTTTATAATTATTATTTTTGAATATTTATGTGCAATTTAAATATCGGATAAGTGGATACAGTCAGATAGCATCCTAAACTTACGCTGAAATAATTTAGGATTGCATAAATATTTGATTTGTCGCGTCTTGATTATTGAATTGATTAGCAATATAAATGCTTTGAACATTATAAAGTTGTACGTAAACCTTCATTGAAGTTGACTCTATTGCCCGAATAAGCAGAGGCACTGGTCTTATTATTATTGAAATATTGGGTTTATATATGAAGTCAGAAAATTTATCAAATCCTTCCTACAAACCTTATTAATCATTACACAACATTTTAATTCAAACATCCAGCATTCAACTTTATTTTGATCAAGTTCAAGGATTTTGCCAACCGAGGAACTCACCAGCTTAAATTTGCTATAGAAGAGCTTCGAACCAGGTGATCAAGTTTGAAGTAAAGGTTTACCCACCTAGGTGTAGCGAAGCCTAAAGTGTAGGGGAGTTTGAAGTATTCTCGTTCGTTGGCCAAAATTGATTTGGAATTCTAGTGGAGAGTTGGCAGGCTCTAGGATTTCCAATCTGCGGTTTTGGGAACCAACAGGGTCTTTACTTATAATTTGGTGTTCTCCACTCTACTAAGAAAAATCAAGTATGAACACAAAGAATCCCTAAATGTATGTGAAGCTTTTCAATTTAAACTTATAACCCCCTCCAAATATTAAAATAAGCTTCTCTTTTAAACTTTGATGACGTGGAAATCATTTTCAAAAGTCCTTTTGCAAGATTTTCTTAATTAAAAAAATGCATGTATACCTTTATTTTATATTGACATATAAAATGAAAGGTCAATTGACATAACTTTCTTATCCACCATCAACACTCAAGCCCCTTCAAAACCTCATTAAAGGACTTGACCTTGTTATAAAGCTTATTTTAGCCCAGAGGTAAAAATAGGTAACAATAAGAAAATAAAGAAGGTGTCTGATTATTTATGATATTAATTTTTCATAGTTATAGAAAATAATAATATCATGCATTATATATAAATATATGTAATAGTTGTACATGCTATATGATAAAATACTTTTGTAGTTTTCAATAAGATTGAACAATCATTCTTGTATTTTACTGTGGCTTTATTTAAAATTGGCATACACATATATGATAAACTTTAGGTGTTTCGACAAAGCATAAGAAATTATTGAAATATCTTTTAACTGTCTTTTTTCTAAGATTATATTGAAGAAAATAAAAAAAGAACTAATAAAAGAAACTATGTAAATTACAAATTTCCTGTTCATAACAAGTAAAATCCTCTTAGACTTTACCTACATTGACTACTTTATATCTCTCATGTATAAAAATTAGTAACAAAATTTGTATATGTATATATAGAAATAATATATCATAAGAAATAATTAAGAAGAAAAATATTCACTTAAATATTTATATGAACATAATACATCAAGTCATATTTTATCCTAATTACTATCCAAAAAGTAAAACAAAAGTTTTAAGCTCTTAACATAGATATGAAACTGTGATTGAAATATTTAAAAGTTTTGGTTTAAGTGTGAAGTTATTGGATCCCCTCTTAGGCCAAAAGATTGTTTGGTAGGTTACATGTTATCAATTCAACATTGCCTATAAATTGGATTAATGGATGTATCTACAAAGTCGATGGCATAAATCAAGATGATGACATGTTTCATTAATTTTTGTTACAAATAAGCTATTTCTTTTTGCCTTCTAATTGATTTGGAATGGATTACAATTTAATAATGCAATCAATAAAATTATTGAAAATATTGCTATAACATAAAGAATACTATTCTAAAGAAAACATGAAAACTCATCACATTTTCTCTTGAATATTTATATTAAAATTGGAAATGTTTTATAGATTTGTTATATTATAAATTTACCTATCCAAACATTTTTTTTAAATGTCTTTTACATGAAAGATAACTCTCCATGACAAATATTTTGAAATGTGATTCATAATTTTAACAATTTATACTACAAGCTTCCTAATGTTACTAGAAATTCATTTGATTTCCCCTCATGAATACGGAATTCATTTGATTTCCCCTCATGAATACAAATAGGCCATCATATTTGCACCCCACATTGGACTTCCCTACAACATCACATTCGTTCTGGACAAGTCAAAGCCTCTACACAAGCAAAAACATTCTAAATATACAAAGAGGCTGCCTCCACCTTCATTATAGATTTGCCAAATTAAGATAGATATATATATATATATATGAATTATTAGAAGGATTTTTAAATTTTTAGAAAAACATTTTATTTGTTGTATAAAAGAATTCAATAATATATTTTGTCCATATCTTAAACACGTGCACTTTATAATATGTAACTTGATCATATATCATTTTATTATAATATGAAAGTGACTTTTAACTGATGAATTTGGCATAAGTGAAATGATGCGTTTAATTCAAATATTCAAAATTTATTCTATGGAAGAAATCAATTCAGATCATGACAGTACTATAAACGTAGAATAATTTTTATTTTGAATGACAAAGCACTGGTTACCTATGAACTCACATACTGTGCATATTTATTCAGACATAAAACAAAGCCTTCTCAATTGATATTCCTACAAACACGAGCATACTCCCATATTCTACCTGACTTGCACAGAAACCCTTTATCTGGAGCACAATGTCTATCCTCTCTACATTTACACACCTTGTCCAGTGCACACCCGTCTCTGAACTCCTCCACACCCTTCCCTCCAATTCCAAACAAACCATCTGTCCAATCATTGGAAAACACTGCGTGTGGATCAAACCTTTCCTTCACCTTCAAAAATCTCTCCAAGTTCACTGTCCGTTTGGCCAACCCTCCAAACAGGTAACCTCCTGACTTTCCCCAGTGCAATCCCCCTCCATACTTGTCGATCACCATCTGCTCGATCTCTTGATACACATCTTCATTCCACTTGGGCGTACCCGCTTCCCTTGGTCGATAAGTCACCAGCTGCATCGCCACCACATCCTCAGAAGGTCCAAGGTACGCCTCCGACTTCTTAATAGACCGAATGTACATTTTATCCTGGTCACACATCCTCCGGGGATTCAAATCTCTTATTTTCTTTACATCCTTCATGACTTCTCGCAATCGAGACACAGGCACTCTCAGTTCCACGTCAAAATACAAAGACGTGTGCACGCGACGGTCCCACATACATGTGCTCTCATTTCTATCTAGATTTTTGGTACGAATATTGCACCTCTTCTCCTTTTGTATAGGAACTTTTTCACATTCACCAGATGCCTGCATGAGATGATTGAAGCCCACGACTGGGTAACCTGTAAACACTTTCCCGTCATTGAAAAACCCGTTGCCGTTCACCGCAGTTTGGATTGTTTGGTTTCCAACCAGGTCGCAAATTGCATCCATGTCCGCTTCTACCTGGATTGAATCGACTGAAAAGATAATTGAAATACTAAGTTGATCGAATAGCATCGTTCGATATTTTTGTTTAAAAGGTTGAAATGATAGAACACTTACTCTGATAAGCACTTGTTTCAATGTCTGTGACTCTCGTGGGCGCACCGGTCATCGCGCTGCTGCCGTCTCCTGCAACATCAACAGAAACGCGATCTATGGCCAAAAAAACGGCCTTCCGGTGTGAGGGAAGCCATCGAATATCACCAAATGTGTGAGCTCTGAGAAAACGTTCGGCTTCGTTTT
The DNA here is from genome assembly GCA_027943335.1 of Chamaecyparis obtusa. NCBI lineage: Eukaryota > Viridiplantae > Streptophyta > Pinopsida > Cupressales > Cupressaceae > Chamaecyparis > Chamaecyparis obtusa. Next base: position 206,071 of record BSBK01001108.1, on the reverse strand, counting down.
CCAGATCGTAATCGTCTTTCACCGAGACGGAAACCGATCGCTTAAACATGGGTTGCAAAGCGAATGTTATCTCTGAAATTGCTCCCAGCGTTCCCAGAGACAATTTGGCGGCCTTGAGATCTTCGTCTGCTTCAGTCAAAGTTATGATCTTTGCGTAGCCTTGAGAAGGAAGCGCAGGCAGTACGATTCTCATTCCCACCACGTACTCATAAACTCCGCTGCCTTTCCCGGCGAAGCTGCTGCCGTGGGCTCCGGTGGAAATAACGCCGGCTGCAGAAACTCCACTGATGTAAGGCATGGCTGGCAGAGCGAGGCCATGCTTTGCAGCTGTGTCAATCACGTCTCTCATGATTGCTCCGGTTTGGACAGTGATTGTCATGGCCTTTCGGTTCACTTCAATCACGGAGTTGTAATTTTGGGTTGAGATGACGAGTCCTTCGCCCTCAACACAGAAGAGCTTTGGGGCGCTGTGAGCATGTCTGCTCACGACTCTGATCTTCTGGTTGTTTCGAACAGCGTGGGCCACAGCACGAAGGAGTTGGGGTTCAGAAGTAGGCCATGCTACGCTGCCTGCTTTGCAAATGGAATGGTCATCCCATATGCCCTGATAATTGAAGATTTGACATCCATGGCTTGTGCATTCCACTGATGGAGGAGGTGGGCACGCTCTTACTTTTGCGTCTGTGCTCAGTGCTCGGGTGAAATACACGATAAACACAACCAAAATGCGAATCATCGTGTTTGTTTCGCAGTTTTCCCAAACGGGAGACAGATTGGGTTTGTTACCAGCGGACTCGACCGTTTATAACCAAATCCTCGATAGAAGCCGCCCCCCAAAAGTGCCTTCCTTGTCAAACACGCTTCTTCCTCAAATCACGTCCGGAGGGTAGTACTTTCGGAATTGCCTTGTCAAACACTCTACCTCCTAATCACTTAGTCATATAAAATCTGACCATTCGACACGTAACGTACTTTTTCGTGCTCTGGACCATTGTCTATGCAGCACAGTGAATATACTATAATTACTAGCACTTGCACCAACAAGGAACAATGGTTAGGCTGATAGGGATATATGCGGTACTGTATCATAATTGAAGGCATTGGATAAATCCTAAACTAAAACGTAAAATACATAAGGGAAATTTGAAAAAAATTAAGTGTCCCCCTCTTAAGATATGCGTTTTAGTTTACTGTTTAGATGTTATTGTAATTGAGAGGTAGATTTGTATACAAGAACGAGTAGTTATTGATTGCGTTGAAAACAATGCTATTGTCAAATTTATAAAGTATTAGAATAAAAATTAAAATTGAAATAACCAATGCATTTACATAAGGGAAGTTTGAAAAAAACTAAGTGTCTCCCTAGTAAGATATGTGTTTTAGTTTACTGTTTAGATGTTACTATAATTGAGAGGTAGATTTGTATACAAGAACGAGTAGTTATTGATTGCGTTGAAAACAATGCTATTGTCAAATTTATAAAGTATTAGAATAAAAATTAAAATTGAAATAACCAATACATTTCCATTACAATTAGACGATAACAAGAATGAAACAAAATACATATAGGAAAATGATAGTTTGAATAGAAATCAACAACTAAAACTCAAAGACTATTTTTCAAATTGTATAGACCAAAAATACTACTTCAAACATAAGATTTTGTAAAGTAAATTGATATTGTCTAAACACATAAAATTATACTACACCGAAAAGAAGACGTTAAAATGTAGTACAACGATGTAATGTAATAGTAGAAGAATAGTGTGGATGGCGCGTAAAAGTAGAATTGTAAAATTGTAGTAAAGCATATCTTAGGCAGAACGTGCTATTTTATGAAATGGTAGTCACGTTATTTTTTGTTCTTGATTCCATGGGTTCTATTTGACGATTTGAATTTAATTGAGTGTTTTAGAGTATGATTTTTAAGTTAAGGTTATTGTATTTCTTTTAATATTTGAAGTGTGGTAATAATAATAATATATAGAAGAAAGAAGTTTATAAATGTATATTTCATATGTTAAGGGATAGTTGGCTTAGTGGTAAAATTTATGTTAAAGGTACTTAAATGATGTTAATTTGAATCTTCTATAATTAAAAATAAAATATGTATTTCATATCGATTTAATTGCTCATTTTTGTAGTAGATTAGTTTAAATCTGTATAGTTTTAATAAGGTTTATCTATTGTGACTTTTAGCAGAATCCCTGCAATTTTAGATGATTGTTTATTTTATAATTGCACTTCATCGACATCTTACCTCAGTAGTTCTTGTGCATATGATCAAGATACATAGACCATACTAAAATTTAATTATTACACATTAAATGAACCTTATTATTTACCTCTCAATATTGACCTATCAATCTAATTTATATAAATAAAATTATCATACTTCTTAAAAGAACTTTTGTTAGGAATAACAGTCCACCAATGCAACTGAGAGGGGGGGGGGCTAAATCAGTTGTATGACAGATTATTAAACTTTAAACTTTGAAGAGCAGTTGTACCAAATCAAATAAACACAGTAAATGCCAACACAATAACACAATATTTGTTGTTGAGGAAACCCTATTAAAGGTAAAACCACGGTGGGAATTGGTACCCACAAATAATGTAATGGGAGTATTGTATCTCTGTTAAAAGATCTAGCCCTGTTAGGAGTTTATTAAAACATTACAATGCACAGTCCTTGTTAAAGGACAGACCCTGTTAGGAGTCAAAGAAAAGAGTAGGCTCACTGCCCAAAGAACTGTTCACAACACAAGTGTACGTAAGGAAGTACACAATCCTTGTGAACTATTTGATAGCAATTGTCTTTACTTGTTCAGTTCCAATGAAGTATATATACTAACCCCTTCTCTACATCCAACAGATACAAGCTCGCAGCTTCCACAATCATCTTTTACATTTCATCCATACTACATACCTTTTCAATAGAAAAGATATTACATATATACCTTATTACAAATAAACAAATCAGGTCGGCCAATTAGGCTTTCCTAATATAAAAATAATTACATAACCTTTTGCTCAAATACACACAATATCTATAACAAGTATACAACAATTACATTTCAACAATTAAGGTCTAACATCCACAATCAATGCTCGCTATCCATAATACACGCTACAACTCTGAAGTCGGCCCCAAATAGGTCTCCTCCAGAACACACGCCATAGCTGACATCATCCTTCTTTCCACAACTTGCTAAGATCAACAAAAATTCCTCAATATTCTATCTGACATCCCTTAAACTGGCATATACTAAATTCATATCGCTTATAAGATATATTCAAAACTTAGAGACTTACTCTGTCAACTTCCACTGTTACAGTCCAGTAACCAGTCTTCACTAAATCTTATGTAACTCAGCCAATATGAACTATTACGGCATGCGATCTTGGATATAGGATCACAATACTTCCCTGTACACAAAATAGTGTTCGTTCATTCTGAATCATCCATACAGTATCTGCACATTGTAATAACCAGTTTGTTCTCTTCATAGAAACATATGTTGACATAAGTGACAAAACACGAATGACAACATTATTGATTCTAACAACACTCAACAAGATAATGTAGTGATTAAACAGTTGTATATTAAATGCATCAACAACATCCAACAAGTTCATGTTTATATCGTAGGAATTTCCTACTCCTTTTACAAGAAAAAATGCATTGTTTTCTTAATTGAATTCACACAAATTGTTTTTAAAATATTAAAAAAAAACTTTATTATAATACTTTTAACTGATTTATTCAAGAACACCAGAACTTGATTTTTTATATCATAAGAATTTCCTGCTCCTTTTACAAGAAAGGGGCATTGTGTTCTTAATTGAATTCACACAAATTATTTTCAAAACATTAAAGAAAAACTTTATTATAATACTTTTAACCCGTTGATGTTGAAAATTTGATAAAACCAGTGGGCCAATTTGAACTAGCATTTGATACTAGACAACATTGTAAAGAAATTCGTAATCATTTTGCATAATCATATTTACAGTTGAAGATATTAGGCTTGAGTTGATTTTATCGCATGTTTTAATTGTTCGTTCCTCTGCATTAGAGTTGAGTCTTACCAAGCCAATAGAAGACATAGAGACTCTAAGACTCTGAGTACAATCTCTCTATTTATATAAAAAAATGAGATAAGGTAATGAAGATTACTAGCAAACTCTTAAAACTGGTAAACAATCTAATTCTACCTCATATGATGAGTTCAAAGAGTGAAAATTATTGGCACATTTAATATAAGAAACCAATTGGTACTACAAGAACATAGTTGAAGATTATGATGCTTTACATCGATATAATTTAGGAAAATGCTTGTGGCCATACACATCAACTGCACCAAAACTTCTTGTAGGATTGATGCTTGTTCCTGTTATGGGAATTGTAGCCAAGTGCACCATCAACTCAGAAAAACCAATTGGCAATGGTGGCAAGAACTATAGACATCAATGGTTTAGGTTTAGGTTAGATCCTACATTTTGAGACATAAATTATTTACAAGTCCTAGTCTAGTATGTTTAAAGAGTGATTTTTTAGCAGTAAAACTATGTTCCCATATGAATAATACAAAGATGAAAAGTATTTGAACAAAATTATAGAATAATGTTAGAGAGCCAAGTATATGGACACAAGCACAACAACTATGATAGAGCTACAAAGAAGTATTTAAATTTCATACTAATATGGACTATGATTATATAATTCAGAAGCTATGCATACAAAAAATCAATGCCAACTATGTCTTTCAAGCCAGAAATAGAAATGGAAAGAAGTCATTGGAGTTGAAAGAAGGAAAAGTTACAGTATTTGCAAGCCAACATCCAATAAATGTTTTTTTTTATAGACCTTGTCATGTATGTCAAAGTTACCTTTTGAAGAGTTTCTGCAGTCCCATCCAAGTGCTCATAAGCACTCTTGTCATAAGGTTGTAGGTCCTATTGCATTGTCTTCATGGTTGAGGTCGCATTGTCTTCATGGTTGAGGTCACATTGTCAACTATTTCTCTGGCCCTATCAGCAGCCCCTAAAATTATTCTCTTGAGCCTTTTTGCGCTTGTATGGAAGAAAGTTCCCAGCAAGAACACATGCAGAAGTAACTCTGTTGTTTTACATGTTTGATAACTAAAACAATAATCAAGCACACTATTAGTATCTATGTAATTCTAAATTTTCTGATTTTTTAGCACGGGGCTATGATACAAAGTTTTTCTTTTTGAGGATGGAGAGGAGAAAATATTACATGATAACTAACATGCGGAGAATGGGAGCCCTAAATTGTCAGATATAGTATCTATTTGAATGAGGTTCAGGACATAGACTCTTCTTTCTATTCTTGCTATAGGAGTAGGATTTGACAACCAGATACGTTCCACAAAACACACCAACAATAGTCCAGATAATTGCAATAGCATATCCATATGACCATAATCTGGAAATTTTTCATCCACAATTGCTGTTTAAATTGAACTTTGTGTCATTCTACCAATGATTCATTGGAAAAAATTCCATTAAACATCTTTGGTTGTCTCTAGGAGCATCTTCTCAAGGTATTTCATAAAGTGCATCAATATTTTTGATAAAACTGTTAAATGATACAAAACTTTAAATTGAAATAAAAATTTACAAAAGATTAAGAGCCAAGTTATTAAAATTAAATTAGCTCTCAATGCTAGCTGCTCAAGAGTTTTGCTCAGAAGATCATTTGTTTTGACCCAAACTTACGTTGAAAGATTGGCCTTGGTTGGAACTTTGACAATTAAGTACGATTTGAGATTAGAGAAAGAATTTGAAAGCTTGCTCAAGTCATAAGGAAGGAGACCGCTTGCCACAACAATGACTTGAAATTACAATTCTGTTGCAATAATATATTCACTGCAAAGACAAAAATTTGTTTTTTCATCACCTCTTAGGCATCTAGTGTCTATTTGTCAAATGATAGTGCAAGAAGAGAACAAGAAAGTGGAACAAGTAAACTCAGAGAAGATATTAAGCATTAGTCAATTTACAGAAACCAAAGTACTTATGGTAGCCTAAAAACTCAGATTGGGTTAGTATAACCTTTGTAACCAGGAAGCAATGAAATTACCCATCTAAAACAACGTTCATTTGACTACACTCCTAGTTGTTAAGATAGAAGACATCAGAATATGAGAAAAATAGTTAATGTACCCAGTTTCTTATTTTTTCAGATTACTCATGAAATAAATTTAACAATATCATACCAATCCATATTGTTGTGCTCTATGCATTACTTGAACCATCTGGCGTGGAGTTCCAACGTAGAATTCAGTAGGTGGAACGCCATAGTAGGCAAGGGAGCATGTATGTGATGATGAGTGAAGAGGAACTGCCATATCAAAATCACAAAGTTTGACTAGTGGACTTTCATCCACTCTTTTAACTTCTAAATCAGTGAGAACATTTTTTCTTTTAACATCGCGATGATTTTTACAATGAATTTTTGACAATGCACACGCAACATCTCTAGCAATAAATATAGAAAATTTTGATGGGGTACACTTTTTCCCTTCTTGTGCTAGCTTCCCAAGTAATACCTGCCATGACGCAACAAATACATTCAAGATGAATAGCACCTCAAGAGAGCCACCTTTGACATACTGAGACTGCAGAACTTGAGATTCTCCCATTCCATCTGATGAAGAAACCCAACTAGACGAAAGTTGATGCCCATATAGTTCAAAGACACATGGGTGATTCTTCAATGCACCTAATATACGAACTTCCCCAAGACAATTGTTTTCAATGTTACGTTTCTGATCTTTAGAAACTCTAGATACTTCTAAACAACGTACCTACAAAACTAAATGGCAATACAATTATTCCACCAAATCTCAAGCATTTCCAACACCATTAATCTACTTCATGGTTTGAGCAACACCTGACGCACCAATTATAAACTCCCAGAATTAAACCATACACGAGTCTTGAATCCAAACTTGAGACACTGACGCATAGAAAAAAACAGGCTCACCTTCTTAAAGATAAACTTTAAAAAGTTTTTACTTGGATTTTAATAGCCAATTGCAGCTTTCTTTGTATTAAGAATTGAAGATTTTCCAAGCTTATCGTAGTTTATGTGGCCATAGTTTAAATGTACGAAGTTTGTAATAAAATACCTAGAAGTACTACAAGCCAATAATAAATTTGTCGTCTATAAATGTAGTCTAAGAAAAACAACAGTTAACCCTGGACACGTTTGTGCAAAATTGTAGCAGAGCATACATAATATACAGTAGCCACCATTTGTTCCAAATAGCCAGAAAAAGATTAATTACAGAGCTTAGCAATGATCTTGTTGAACGACTCGGTATCAGATTCAAGTGTAGCGGGCGGTAAATTTCTTACCTGTTTTCATTCTTTTTGAACAATAGTCATTTGAAGCAGTCTCAATCCGTATTTAATAGGGAAACTTTCTTCCAATCGCTCTATCACTATACAGGAAGTGGGAAAAGATAGATTTATAAAGCATGTGACAGTTGCCAACTTGATTCAACACTTAACTATTAAGATTGTGCAAACATCATCGACCCATATAATACTTGTTCAAGAATGGATTTGAATGAAAAAAACTATTAAGACTAAGTTCATACAGGCAAGCAGAAGTTCAAATGCATTCATATCTAATACAGATTATCAACAATATAAGGAGGCTCAGATAACTTTATGTACCTTCTTAAGATGGAAACTCGAATCTTTAATGTGGAATGACATGTAGGTCTCACTTGCCTAATCAATCCAAGATCTTGGAGATGGTTTAAATCTTCACCGCCAAATTCATACTGAGGCCGTGAAATATCAATAACAAGAAAATCAAAATTTTTGGTGTTGTGTTAACTTCAAAACTTTTCCCGATTTGATGCTTTTGAAGCGACGCCTAGCCGACAGCTGATAGGATCAAAAAAATGTTTATCGTAAATGTTCGCGGGCATGAAACTTCTGGCATAGGATCAAAAAAAGTTTATCGTAAATGACTATGAATTTGAGAGCTGTAAAGAAAAAATGAGGCCTTGGATACTGAGCATTGTAATCCCCAGAAAATGTCTTTGAAGATTGGGAAAACAGAGAGACAGTGGTGAATTTAATAGCCCAACATAAACAACGGCAAGTAAGCTATCCCATAAAAATGTTCGAAGATTCTAGTAATTTCTACCATAATTTTGTCTTTTATGCTGGAAGTTTTTCGAATAGTAATTATTTAATAGTTTCCAGAAATTTACACCTTCTAGAAGGGTTTCCAGAAATTTCTCAAGTTGTAACTAGTAGCTTCCGAAAATTTTTCCAATGCCTATATAAAGGCATCTTGTAAATCATTTTGTGTGGGTGCAGCAATACAAAATCTGTTTTATATTGTGCCGTAGCACTTTGTGTCTTAATTCTAATTTTGCCTCTGCCCATATCAAAGTGGTATCAGAGCCAGGTTGGTATATTTGCTGGAGAAGGATTAAAAAGGGAGGAATTGTCATTGACTAACAACACAAGATTGCTGTTGAAGAAGTTATCTAAGATTGTGGGAAGCATATATTTATCTGGTTGTAAGTATTTCTGAAATTTATTTTTTTGTGGAGAATATTATTTTTTGAAGTATGGCATCGGGCAGTTTTCAACCTATAATACCATTATTTTCTGGCAAGAATTATGAACATTGGTCTTATAGAATGAGAGTTATACTTAGTTCATTAAAGTTATTAGATATAGTTCAAAAAGGCTACACAGAACCACAAGATGAGTCTAATTTAAATGCTAATGAAAAGAAGAAGCTTGATGAAAATAGGGAAAAGAATTTAAGGGCTTTGCAGATAATTGGACAAGGTTTGGATGATTCTGTTGTTGGAAAGATTATGCCAGCCACTACAGCTAAGGAAGCATGGGAGATCCTTGAGATGGCATATCAAGGTACAAGTAAGGTAAAAGTTTCTAAACTACAAGCCCTCAGGAGAGAATTTGAATTGTTGCAAATGAAGGATTCTAATTCTGTAGATCAATTTTCAAATCATATTACGGATTTGATTAGACAAATAAGAATGAATGGTGATGAATTAACAGATAAGAAGGTTGTAGAGAAGATCTTAAGAAGTTTGCCTAGTAAGTTTGATTCTATTGTGGTGACGATTGAGGAAACTAAAGATTTGTCATCATTATCTATAGATGAGTTGTTTGGATCTTTACAAAATCATGAAGATAGGTTAAACAAACGGAACAATACTTCATTAGAGAATGCATTCAAAACACAAATGACATTTGGCAGAGGCAGAGGAAGAGGAAATCCAAGCTTTAGAGGAAGAGGAAAAGGAAGAGGAAGAAATAATTATCAAAGAGAAGAAAGGAGCAGACAGCCAGGAGGAAGGAGAAATCAAAGCTTCAACTCAAGGGGTCAAAATAATAATCAGCCATCACAAAGGTATGATAAATCAAATGTCCAATGTTATTATTGCAAGAAGTTTGGTCACTTTGCAAACGAGTGTCGAAAGAAGCAAGCTGATATAGATAAGCAAAATGCAAATTTTACTGAAAGTAGTTCAGAGACTTTATTTATTACATGCAATGTGGCTCAAGAAAGTTCAAGTGATTTTTGGTTTCTAGATAGTGGTTGTAGTAACCATATGACAGGAAATAAAGATTTTTTTGAAAGTTTGGATACTTCAGTCAAATCAGAAGTGAAGTTGGGCAATGATCACATAGTGGAAGTAAGTGGAAAAGGTACAATCAATGTGGTAACAAAACTCGGTAAGAGATCTATTCTTGATGTTTATTTTGTACCTGGGTTGAAGCATAATCTTATTAGTGTGGGACAACTTAGTCAAAAAGGTTATAAAGTTATTTTTGAAAAGAATGTGTGCACTATATTTGATATTCCTCCTAGTAACAGGTTGATTGCCAAAGTTGATATGACAAATAACAGAATGTTCCCACTTCAAATGAAGAGTAAGATGATGGAGGAAATTCAAGCAAATTTTAAAGAAATATGTCAAGATCAAGCATGGATATGGCACTTGAGGTATGGACATCTAAATTTCAAAGGATTATGTTTGTTGCAAAGAAAGGAAATGGTAAGAGGTTTACCTCCTATTGAAGTACCGTCAAATTTATGTGAAAGTTGTATTTGGCTAAACATCATAGAGAAAGTTTTTCAAAGGGAATGTCATACAGAGCATGGGCACCTTTAGAAATTGTGCATATAGATATATGTGGTCCAATGAAAACACCATCATTAGGGGGGAGCCTTCATTTTCTAACATTTATTGATGATTTTAGTAGAAAGACATGGGTTTATTTTCTTAAATATAAATCTGAAACATTTGGCAAGTTTAAAGAGTTCAAAGCATTGGTTGAGAAACAAAGTGGCCTATCAATCAAGGTATTAAGATCCGATAGAGGTGGAGAATACAAGTCAAATGAGTTTTTAGATTATTGCAGGTATCATGGAATAAAGAAGCAGTTCACTACAAGTTACACACCACAACAAAATGGTGTTGCAGAAAGAAAGAATCGAACAATAATGGAGATGGCAAGAAGCATGTTGAAAGGTAAGAATCTTCCAAATGAGTATTGGGCTGAAGCAGTTGCTTGTGCAGTTTATATCTTGAATAGGAGTCCAACAAAAATTGTGAGGGATATGATTCCACAACAAGCATGGAGTGGTAAGCATCATAGTGTTTCTCATTTAAGAATATTTGGTTGTATTGCATATGCACATATACCTAAGGAATCTAGAAGTAAGTTGGATGATAAGAGTGAAAAATATATTTTTATTGGTTATGATGAGCAATCTAAGGCATATAAATTGTTTAATCCGATAACTAAGAAAGTCATTGTGAGTAGAGTTGTTATTTTTAAAGAAGAAGAATCTTGGGATGGAAATATAGATAAAACAATAACAGGAGCTGTAGCAATACCTATTAATAGTCAAGGAAGAGAAGATCAAGAGGATCAAGAAGGAGGAACTCCATTGAGAAGTACACAAGATCATCCACAAATGGAATTTCAAGAAAGAGAATCTTCAAGCCCACAAGTAAGTAATGAATCAAACCCTACACTTGCAAAGTTAAGATCAAGAATTGCATGTAAGAAAAATAGAAACTTGAAAGATATCTATGATCAAGGAAGTAAAATAGATTTGCAATCAAATTTTGCTTTATTTGTTCAAGATCCTATATACTTTGAAGATGCAATTAAGGAAGAACATTGGATTAATGCAATGAATAATGAAATGGAATCCATTGAGAAGAATGATACATGGGAATTAGTTGATTTGCCTAAAGATAAAGATTGTATTGGTGTGAAATGGGTTTATAAGACTAAGTTCAAAGCAAATGGAGAAGTAGAAAAATTTAAGGCAAGGTTAGTTGCTAAAGGGTTTGCGCAAGAATATGGAGTTGATTATAATGAAACATTTGCCCCTGTAGCAAAACTTGACACTGTTAGGATGGTTCTAGCTATTGCAGCTCAAAACAATTGGATGGTATATCAAATGGATGTTAAATCAGCTTTCTTGAATGGATATTTGGAAGAAGAAGTCTATGTGCAACAACCACCTGGGTATGAAATAAAAGGATATGAAGACAAAGTTTATAGGTTGAAGAAGGCACTTTATGGATTGAAGCAAGCACCAAGGGCATGGTACAGTAGGATAGATTCATACATGATAGAGAATGGATTCAACAGATGCACTAGTGAGCCTACATTATACACCAAGGTCAATGAACTAGGTCAAATTTTGATTGTCTGCTTGTATGTTGATGATTTGATATTTACAGGTAATCTTTCTATTGATATGTTCAAGTCAACAATGAAAAAAGAATTCGATATGACAGATTTGGGTTTGATGAAATATTTTCTTGGTATAGAAGTTACACAAAATGATAAAAGTATTTTCATTTGTCAAACTAAGTATGCAAAGGATATTTTGAAAAGGTTCAAAATGATTAATTGTAGTCCAGTTTCTACACCTGTAGCAGTGAGCACAAAACTAAGTAGAGAAGATAATGAGAAAGACTTTGATTCAACTCTATTTAGAAAATTGGTTGGTAGTTTGATATATCTCACAACAACTCGACCAGATTTGATGTATGGAGTGAGTTTGATTTCTAAATTCATGGATTCACCTAAGAACTCACATTGGCAGGCAGGAAAGAGAATTTTGAGGTATATTGCAGGAACTATAAATCATGGCATATTGTATTCTACTTCAAATAATTTTCAATTGGTTGGATATACAGATAGTGACTTTGGAGGAAATATTGATGATAGAAGAAGCACATCTGGATATGCATTTCATCTAGGAATAGGGGTTGTGGCATGGGCATCTAAGAAACAGCCTATAGTGACTATCTCATCAACAGAAGCAGAGTATGTAGCAGGTACATCAGCAGCATGTCAAGCAGTATGGATGCGTAGAATCTTGAAGGATCTGAAGAATGAGCAAGGGAAACCTACTACAATCTACTGCGACAACAAGTCCACCATTGCACTTTCAAAGAATCATGTATTTCATAAGAGGACAAAGCATATTGATACTAGATATCACTTCATTAGAGAGTTGGTCATCAACAAAGAAATCAGTCTTCAGCATTGCAAATCAGAGGAGCAGCTTGCAGATATATTCACAAAGGCATTAGCACAAGGACAATTTGAATTTTTGAGAGAACTTTTGGGCATTGTAAATATTAATGTAATAAATAATTAGTGGTAGAAATTAGGGGGGAGTGTTAGAAGATTCTAGTAATTTCTACCATAATTTTATCTTTTATGCTGGAAGTTTCTCGAATAGTAATTATTTAATAGTTTCCAGAAATTTACACCTTCTAGAAGGGTTTCTAAAAATTTCTCAAGTTGTGAAGGGTTTCCAGATATTTCTCAAGTTGTAACTAGTAGCTTCCGAAAATCTTTCCAATGCCTATATAAAGGCATCTTGTAAATCATTTTGTGTGGGTGCAGCAATACAAAATCTATTTTATATTGTGCCGTAGCACTCTGTGTCTTAATTCTAATTTTGCCTCTGCCCATATCAAAAAATGCCTAGCAACAGTATATATCGTTGCATACACTGTCTAACAAAATAGAGTATACTGGGGTAAAAGTCACAATTTAATTCATGTTGAAACTGAACTTTGAATTCAATCTCAACCAGATTTTTCAGAGTTAATACAATAGTCTTAGCACTACCAAAACAAATCAGAATCGTTATCATAATCTTCAAGGAAAGGGCATTGACAGCACCGCCCATTTCCTTCATTCTTGAGAGCATCGTCTTCTTCATACGAGTACTTGTAGGGGACTTATCTTTTTCACCATAATGTTTGCCCACACGCCATCAACCAAATGTTGAAGGAGACGTTAAGACGCTATTATCAACATGCTAACTGTGCATGCATCATTTTGTAGCTCAAGGAATTCCACATTTTGTATCAAAAAAGTGCCACCCTCGCTAGTTATTGTTGCATATTTATTACAGACACGGATTACATCGTACTGTTATTTTGTTTGTGTATACTTTCTACAATCCCCAAACTAGACAAAAAGAAATGGCACAACAGGTCATAATACAGCTATTTTTTCAGAACTACCCACAACTCTCATAAGTTAACCACGATTGGAGACATCAATTTAGCATTGTAAATATATTCTAAACACTTGCATAAGAAAATGAATATGAAATTTAGAATTGTAAATCAAGAATAAAGCATTGAAAATGAACATTTTATTCCAATGAAATTTTCTTTCTGTAGAGAAAATGCTAAATTCAATTACCGACATAGTAAAATATTAACAACTGGAAGTAAGCTACTCCAGAAGAATAGCAACAGTTCACAATCTTGCATACACAGTCTAAACAATATAGATCATACTGACCAAAAAACCTACACAGTTTAATTCAGCTTGACACTGAATTCTGAATTTGACCTCAACCACATACTTCAAATTTACTTCAATAGTCTTAACACTACCAACAATTTTAAATGAAAAAAAGGATAAATTAAACCCTACACTAACCTTAATCATAATTGTAAAGGGAACGACACTACTTTAAACTAACTTTACGTAAGGGAATGTAGACCACCTCGTCTTCGCCTTCATAGGGCACCGGATAGTTAAGATCTTCATGTGGAAATCGGTACCCATTACCCTCACAAGAGATTGGGTAGTTGAATTTGCCTTCATCTTCATACGGAAATGGATACCCATTCAAATAATTGTACCCTACCTTGCCTTCATTATTGTAGGGAACTAGGTATTCATACCCATTCAAATAATCGTACCCTACCTTGCCTTCATTATTGTAGGGAACTAGGTATTCATATTCGGCCTCAATCTTTTCTCCTTTGTTAGAGTACTTGTAATGGACCTCATGCTCTTCATTGTTGTTAGACAGCTTCCTCTTTTAATAACCAGCAGAAACAAAGCCCCACAGAGAATTCCCCTTTTCTATTTGATACGCATTCCACCTAGTAGTGGGCAACGGTGGGATTCCAACTCCCAATGCTCCGCCGCCGATCCTGGGAATGGAAGTCGAATCATTCGGCTTACTTTCAACGACTTTCATGCCACTTTTTTTTTTACCGCTAAATTATAGCGACAAATTATTTCCGACCTATCTTTTTTCAACACAAAAGCCACATCAGCAATTTGCATAAAAGACAATGGAGTCGGTCAACAAGTCAAGGGTTGAATATACAAATCGACTAGAGACAAAGAGATTTTTGAGAATATAGGAATAAAAGAAGTATAATTAAGACCAAAACAGTCGAAAAGATAAGGAATACCTCTAAGTCCAAGAAGAGTGGAATGTCAACCCTCTGTCGAATGTACTAGCATAATCACAATAAAAGATGTTATATCGACTCAATATAAAGATTTCGACCAACTTGTCTAAATACCAAATCAAAGAGATTTTGACCAACTGTCAAATCCAAACAATGTAAGAATAAAATTAGATCAAATTTGAACTTCCATTTCTAATGATAAATGTAAACATCAAAGTATAGAAATACCACCATGTTGAATTCTAAGAAGCATAGCACTGTAAAGAAAGTTCTTCTTGAAAGAAGCTTCAGAAACCTATTCACAAAAGTTAGCAAGGGCGAGAATATTGTGGGAGTGTGTTTCCACCCTACCACGAAGCAGTAATGCTTTCCCTGAATCCTTCCTGACATGAAGGATACCCAACCCAACTAGAAGTAATCTAACAAGTAAAACTAACATGAAGTAATGGAATTTGTGCCTACTCAAAACATACATGTGATGATAAAATTTTATAGAAATTGAACTCCTTAGTCAATAAATATCTAATAGAGGAAAGTTCATCAAGAATTCAACTCATAAATCATATCAGTTTAATAATTCCTCTTAAACATCAAAGGTCATGAAGGAAATTTGATGAATTATGTCTTTTGGAGGAAAACTCTGTTTAAGAGAGTCCAAGCAAGGAGAAGGAAGCATATTGATCAACCGTTGTATTTTCTGATTTCTACTCTTTGTTAAAGATTTGGACTTTGGTTCAAGTAACCTAAGGACAAAGACCCTCTAGGTATGGAATTAGAGTACGAAAACCCCCCTGATTTCCATCACTGGATAAGCAGATGAAAACCTTTGATTCAGATATAAGGCAAACCTAGAGATTGCAGATGAGTTTCAACATGACACCATGATGAAATCTTTCTGCCTGATATGCTAAAGCAGAATCCTATATAGAATCTTTCTACAGAGATGATAATTAATTCATTACACATATCCACTATATTCATAATTTCAAAAAAAAAAACTTAAATAGGGTACTACAATATTTCATTTCAGAAGTGTATGCATATGTATAAGTATACTTATAAGGTAGAGAACTCAAGAGCTAAGCTTTGAGCTTTAGAAAATATTGTTGCACTTGTTTCAGTAGTCAGCCATAAGAATCTAGCTTAATTTTTAGGGTGAATATTCACTTTCTCGCTCTCATATTCTTTTCCTTATGTTTTTCTTTTCTCTTCATTGACTATGATCCAGGTACACATTTTTTAAATGCATGTATACATATAGCAATGGAGAACCCAAGGGTTACGCTATTGGCTTCGGAGAATATTAACATACAGTTCCTATTGGCATATAAAGAGTTGTGCCAACAAAGGGAAATAGCATATTCCTTTAGATAAAAATGGTGACTTTGGCTGGAAAAAAAAGATGTTTTGGTTTTCTGGAAAAAAGATAATTTAATAAATAAGATTCAAATGAAAAAAAGAAGGAACTCAACTTCAGATTTTCAACTGCCCATTTCAATGCATACATGCTTTGTTCAGTCTCATCCACTGAAACTGAAACTCTTCTTTCCTTATCAACATCCATCATAGAATCCTTGAAATTAATTGACTATACTCGGCGAGTTTCTGAATTTCAATATGATTTATGAACGTGGGTATCTTCTATACAAAAAAATTTCTTCTTTTGTGAAGAGCCACAAAGATGTAGAAACTTCTCAAGCTCTCACATACTAATTCTACAAGGTCTTCACTGACATGTATGGCTGTGTTTTCAAGCTAATTTATGGTGGATGAGAAAGTGTGGTTAATAGTAAATTCTAATTAGGATTAGAATGCTTTTCGAAAGTTAAGCACCACCTTTATATCCCTTGCTTGTCATCATCTCATTTATCTTCATCTCATTTCCTCCTTTATTTCATTTCTCTCATCCATTTTTCTCCTTTCATTTCCTTCGTCACTTTCATGTTCTTGTTCATCAGCTATTTATTTCATCATTTTCCCATCATTCTTCTTCCTTATCTCGGAGATCAATAACTTTCTTTATCCAAATGATACATGCCTCTTAATTTTAATTTCAAATAAATCAACTCAATTATTAGCATGTGATCCCATTGCTCCTTGATCAATCAACCAATCAATCATTGTACCAACTTATCTTGCACTTGCATCAATATTAATCAGCTCAATCAACTTGGCTATAGTGATCATTTCCATCAATTATTCGGTTATGTTATAGACATTGTGCATTTTCATCAAATGTACTTCTCAGCTTAATCACTTGTGTAATATTAATCATCAAACCTTTTTCCTGTGGTCTATTTATCACATATTATCCGATCAATCTCTCAAGGGATCATATCATATCAATCATCATCCTTACCAAGATATCCCTATGGCATATATCAATTAATTTTTTTTTTAAAACAACATGACAGGCTGCATTGTCTCAAAGAAAGCACAAATATAAATGTATTAAGATGTCCTTATAATTAATCGTTTTCCTTCTATTAATTAAATGGATATAATTGTCTATTTAATTGATTCATTAATATTTTCCTCTGTTAATATAATATTTCTAATCTACCTAAATCATTAAAATCCTTTTTGCATAAAATCATAAACATTCTCTACCTTCTAAACAAATCCTATTTACAACCTTCTAACTTCATCACTCGCATTCACTTAGAAACTATGGGCCAAATATCTATCTCTAGCTAGCTCAAACTTCCTTCTTTATCCCAAATTTATCCTACAACTTTATCTCCCATATGAGGACACTTATAAATGCATATATTAATAAGATATTTGAATTTTACTTTATGTTGAAAAATATATAATAATAAATAATCAAAATATAATTTTTAATAAAAAAAATTCGGAAGTAAATAATAAAAAGATACAAATATTAAATATGTTGTATATTAACTATATCTCTTAAGTTGCATAATGTTTTTAATATAAAATGTATTTTATGTTGACTTGATAGGCTAGAACTAACCTTGTCGATATTCCTAAAATTTGTAAACATAAAACACAATCAAATGGAACCATAATTGACACATGACAATTCACTTCACATGCTTAAAATTTGCAATTATAGATTATAGTCAAATGTAATGTGTAATAGACCCTTCCCCCTCTCTCTTGAGTGTGTGTCCGTGTTCGTTCCTACCTCTACTTCACTCTATCTCTCTCCCTCTCCCCATCTCTATATCTTCTTCTATCTCTATTTCTCTATCGCTCTATATCACCATCTATATCTCTCTCAATGTATCCCTCTCCATCTTCCTATATCTCTCTCCTTCTCTATCTCCCTATCTCTCTCTATCTTTAACTCTACCTATACCTTTATCTCTTGATATCTATTTGTCTCTAGCTTCCTAGATCTCAATATGTCTTCATATCTAACTCTATATTCCTTTCTCCCTTTTATCTCTATACATGTCTCCCCTTGTATATTGATCATCAATTAATCAATAGTGGTCGAGATCATCAATTAATCGACCACTATCAAATTAATTGACCAAAAATTCTTAACCAAAATTCAAAATAGATCCTAAACTTATAAATCAACTAAAAGATTTTTTTAAAATTTATTGAAATATTTTTTAAAAAAAAACAAAGAAAATTGAATGCATGTTTATGTAGTGTTATGATTGAAATTTGTCCACCAATATGCAAGAATGATATGTACCATTTGAAAATTGATTAATAACCATCCAACACTATAAACGATTATATTTAATGCAAGGAAAATTTAAATTCTTCAAACAAATTATATTTCTTTAAAATGATTCAAGTTAATTTGTTGAATAAAATATAAACTAAAACTCATAAATTGGAGAAGCTATTAAGTTTTAAAATAAAACTAAATTTATTTTATCAAATATAAAATATAAATATTAAATTTATTACAATTCAAATTAAATATCATTAGTGATAACAAATATTCGAAGTGAAAAATTATATTAAAATATAATATGTTATGTTAAACTATAACATATTATATTAGTTTCATGTTGTGTGTTCTTTAATATAAATATTAAATTTATTACAATTCGAATTAAATATCATTAGTGATAACAAATATTCGAAGTGAAAAATTATATTAAAATATAATATATTATGTTAAACTATAATATATTATATTAGTTTCATGTTCTGTGTTCTTTAATTTAACAACAATATTCATGGATTCCTTTTCTTTCCTTGCAACACTAATTAGTTGTTCACACCTTTCTATACTAGTGTTTTTTTTTCCTCTTTTGTGAGATGTATTTTGTGAGATGTAGGAGATATAGGGAGCTTATGTGTGTGAATGAGAGAGCGATATGTAGATAGAGATAAAGAGGGAGAGAGAGGAATAGAGAGAGGATAGAGGTGAAGTATGTGTGTGTAATAATAATTTGAAGCTATCACTTTTCAATTGAGATCTTTTTTGAACAAACAACATCCTCTTCTATTTAATAGTCTACCATTTGACCTTTGTACTTCATTAATATATACCAAAAAAAATGGACCACAATTTTTTTTCGGATTGGCCTTCCACATCTCTTCGGCGTGCCCATTGCACACATAAGTGCGATTGCTAGTTATAGTTTATAAGTGGGTGTTGTTCAAACATTGAGAATGTTCTCGAGTTCTTATAAAAAGGTTTCTAAAATTGATTGGTGGGTTTTAAAAAAAAGTGATTGGAGATATTATTATATTTATAGAGGTTAAGTGTACTGTAATGTTTTCTATTTTTTTAAATCAATATTTTAGTTTATATTTTTTATTTATTAGGAAAATAAATATTTTTTAATCAAGTTTTTAATAATATTATATAAATAATTTGGTTGGAGAAATTTGATTAAGAAATATATGAATTTTAAAATTGAATGATACAATTTTTATTTTTCTAAGAATAAATTTCTTCTATAATAACTATTCTTCATCTCATCAAGTTTTGGAATGTATTTGGCACTCTTTTATCAGGTAGAATTTATGTATCATTCTAGGTGGAAGAATTTTCATTTTTCATTGTTTTGTTAAGTTTTTGGAATGATAATATCTACATTATTGTACTAGATGACAAGTCTGTACTATTTTAAGTAATTAAAATATGCCTTCCAGCACAATGGGTCCTTACCATGAGCCAAAGTTTGACAGCACGGGCTAAGCTCCCTATAGAACACACCAAAGACAAAAAAGTCTTCAATTTTTTTTTTCCAAATTCACGACTATAAAATATACAAATCATGAAAAACAAATACTCAATATTTTTTCAAAAATCTGAATCCAAGTTTTAGCCCAGCTCACTGAAAGTGCTTACCCTCAGTACTGTGGGTTCCCCACAAGCAAAATATTTGTTGTTTTCTATGGCAGGCCTGACTCAACATTTGGTGCAAGAACCATTGCACCTACCCATGTTTTCTGGTCCCTCTCACACGTCACCTAGTTAATTCAGGTGGCGACTATCTTCTTGATAGAACGCACCACAAATTTTTTTATTTTTTTTTCAAATCTGCGAAAATGTAGAGTTTTTTTCCAAAAAAAATTTGTTGTTTTCGATTCATAACAACCAGATCATGAAGAACAAATGTTGAAATTTTCACAAAAATCTGTTGTGTTTTCGAATTTGTCAAATTTGGTCAATAGTACATTCTATCTGAAGGATAGCCACATCATTAATTCATAGCGATGGTCATGTTCACACAAAACTTGAAGGCCGCTCGAAGATATACGGCTAAGAATTTCCCTCGGGCGTTAACTAACTGATGGCTAAGATTCTTAGCCTGCCTTCATGCTACGCTCCAACAATTTCCACGGACGACACAGAAGATTGTCTTCACTCTTATTGATTAGCCACATGCCAAGTACTGCGAAGTCCGAAGAGTCGCAGAAGCCTCCTAGCAAACCTAACCAATAAGGCATATTTAGGTTCTAACCGTTTCGCACAAAGCAGAGTGAGTGTTACTTCCTAATAGCTGCACTGTGATTCTTCTATCTTCTTTGTAAGTTTGTAGCACAACTAATAATTAAATATCTGCGGTTGAATGTGGAAATTTCAAAAGAAAACAAAACCTCTATAATTGATTTACATTCTATACTTGAAAGGTTTGACTAGTATCAGAGGATTTGATCGTTGGAGTTTCGTAAATTCTTGAAAGAACAATCTCGGCTTTGAACTAACTGCTGAGGAAAATCTCCTCCACTTATTTCTGGTCAAGCGGGCAAATTTCTTATGTTGGCAGGTATTTACGTTTACACTTAATACAAATTTATTTTCCTAAAATGTACGTGATCTTTGATGCTCGGATAAATGGTTGGACATAGAGACGTGCACTGTAATGCAAATTTTTGGATATTTAAGACCTTTCATATTTTTTAAGCTTTCCCGAGATTTAGTTAACAAATTGTCTTTGGATTTTGAAGCTGGAGAAACGGAATTAATGAGACGATTTTCCTGTGATTCTTTAAGCTATCTTGGCCTATTTGGTCTGGATGAGTTTAGAATGAAAACAAGTCTGTAAATTTTGAATGAAAATATTTCATATAGCAATTCTCAGGCTGTATGGAGACATATGCTCACATGATTGAAAGACTTTGTTTAACAGGTATTGGGAGGAAATAAATTAAAACATATTTTTTTAATTTGAATTAAAAATATAATATATTATATGCAATAAGATGTTTATAATTATTATTATTTATTTATAATATATGATGAGTTTCTTGAGTTTCTTACACATTTAAATATCACTTTTATTAGGTCAAATATTAATTAATTATTCTCTTCATTTGAAAACTGACATATATAATGTAGGGCTAAGAATATTTTGTTCCATGTACGAGTGAAAACTAAGAGGTACTTTATCATAAAATATTCAATAATAGACATCTAAGTGGGATATATATCTGACGTAGGGACAGGGTAGATACAAGCAGAATCAAGCAAAATTGAGTCCACTTGAATCAATCAACAAGCCCTGCTCAGAGTTACACACGGAAGCAATATGAATACCACATGAAATTAGTGAAAACATAATGGATATGAGAAAATCAACTGGCAACAACAACAAAGAATTTATATTATATCTTTCAACATGCCCGGTTGTGAGGCCTTCTAGGTTTCGGCCTTATACAATGAGAATTATGAATTTAGAGACTCAGCTCACATGTTATCTTCCTTTAAACTGTCCTCTACTTTGAACTCCCTTAGAATTACCTTCTACAACAACCCAAGCTCCAAATTTATAGCCAGCAAAGCCACAAGTCAGCCAGTCAGGCATTTAATTACATTATAGGTCCAGCCTAGAAGAGTAAACTAAAACTATAGAAATAATGAACAAAACTTAATGTGCATTTACATTTAGGTCCACACATTACCCAATAACATGTCCCTAACTTTGCAAGGCCCCATCTTATCCCATGGAACCACGCAAGAAGAAACACTCCACGTTTCATGTGAAACTGGCTGAAAATAGATACACGAGCAAAAAGGTCATAACTTTTTACTCATAATGAATTAGGACTTGCAGTCTTAGGATATGATATTAATTTAGGTCCTATTTAAGGACCTAAGAGCGCAAAGGTTGATTCCTTAAGGATCAACGGCTACATGATGCACAATTAGCACCCAAAATGCAAGAAAATACGGCTCCAGCGGCAAGTAAAACAGTTGTAACTTTGAAACGGTCCATCCAATCTTTATGTGCTCATAGGAGAAGGTTCCCAAATAGGTCCTCAACATCATGTAAGCTTCGCACAACATGAAACCAACAAATGCAAAGATTATAATGCAAACAACAAAAAATAGGAAACATTTTTTGTTGATGCAAGATTGCTCAAAGACCCAAGATGCTCCTGCATCAAACACCTGGGGTAAATAAAGAACTAATGTCCACATCATGCACTACTCATACTCTAACCTGAATCATAAAGATCCAACACAGCTTGTGTAATCCATGAATTGTCTTCAACTGGCTTATCTTTCCACTGAACTAGGTATTCCATGTAGTCTTTTCCTCTTGTACTCTTGCTCACTTTGTTATTCAAGATCTTCTCAATGTTGTCATTCTTCTTCTTAGGATAATCCAGATAATCTCCCATCTCATCAGTTGATTCAAAGTACTCAAAGAATTCAGCAATGTTGAATATAGGTGATATATCCATGTCCTCTGGTAATTCCACTTCATAAGCATTTCCACTATCAAACTTCTTCAGAATCTTACAAGGTCCAAATTTTTTCATTTTCAGCTTGTTGTAGGTACCAACTGGAAAGCTATTCTTTTTCAAATGAATCATAACCTCATCTCCAACTTCAAAAGATTTATGTCTCCTTCTCTTATCTACTTTGTTTATATTTCAGATTACTGTCCTCCAAATTCTTTTTAACTTCATCATGAAAAGTTCTCATGTATACTGCAAAATCCTCAGCTTCAGCACTTCTTCTTGTCTCAGTAGGTAAATCTCTCAACTTTGTGGTTCCCTTAGGATGAAATCCAGTAACAATCTCAAATGGTGTCCTCTTAGTGCTTCTATTCACAGAATTATTATACGCAAACTCTGCTTGTGCCAAAACTAAATCTCAATTAGCAGGCTTATCTCCAACTAAACATCTCAACAAGTTTCCCAAACTTACGTTCACAACTTCAGTCTGTCCATCTATCTAAGGGTGAAATGTAGAACTAAACTTCAATTCAATATTCATCTTTTTCCAAAGTGTTCTCCAAAAGTACCCAGTAAACTTAGTATCTCTATCTGAAACAATAGACTTCGGCAAACCATGCAATCTTACCACTTCCTTGAAGAATAATTCAGCTACATGCAATGCATCAGATGTCTTCTTACAAGGTATGAAATGAGTCATCTTAGAAAATCTGTCAACCACTACCAAAATAGAATCATTACCTCTTTGAGTTCTAGGCAATCCAAGAACAAAGTCCATACTCGCATCTTCCCAAGGTCTATCAGGTACAGGCAAAGGTGTATACAATCCCAAATTCTGACTAGTTCCTTTTGCTACTTGACAAATTCTGCAACTTCTTACCATTCTCTGTACATCTCTATAAATCTATGGCCAAAAGTATCTTTCTGAAATCAAATTCACAGTCTTATCAATCCCAAAATGTCCAACAAGTCCACCACCATGTTTCTCCTTTATTATGTTTTCTCTCATAGATCCTCTAGGTATGCACAACTGAACTCCTTTAAACATGTATTTTTGAATGAAATAATCAGTCCACTTATCACTCATTGTGTGTTCCTTACAAGCTTTCCAAGGCTCTGCAAAGTCAATGTCAGTCTCATAAAAACACTTCAAATCATCAAAACCAAGTACCTCAACTCCCATCTCTGTCAGAAAACTTCTTCGACTCAAGGCATTAGCAACCTTATTTGACTGTCCACTCTTATGCTTCAATGAAAAGGAAAAATTCTGTAAGAACTCAACCCACTTCATGTCTCAGATTCAACTTATTCTAACTTCCCAAATACTGCAAAGCTTTATGGTCAGTATACAACACAAAATCTTTAGGCATCAAATAATGTCTCCATTTCTTCAAAACTTGAACAATAGCATAGAATTCCTGGTCATAAACTAAATATTTTCTCTTAGCATCATTCAACTTTTCACTAAAGAAAGCTACAGGTCTTCCTTCTTGACTCAAAACAGATCCAATTGCACTTCCACTAACATCACATTCAACTTGAAAAACTTTACTAAAATCAGGCAAAGCAAGTGTAGGCAACTCTGCAATTCTTTGTTTCAATGTTTCAAAACTCTTTTGTGCTCCATGTGTCCATTTGAAATCCTTTTAATCTCCTATCATAGTTTCAGTCATAGCATTAGAAATAGAACTGAAATTTCTGATGAACTTCCTATAAAAACTTGTCAATCCATGAAATGATCTTACCTCTCCAACATTCTATGGTGTAGGCCAATCAAGTATAGCTCTTACTTTCCCAGGGTCCATCTTCAATCCATCAACTGAAATTACAAAACCAAGGTACACAATCTCTTCTTTCATAAATGAACATTTCTTCAAATTAATCAGCAACTTTTCTTCCTTCAATCTCTGCAATACTTGTCTGATATGTTCAAAATGTTCTTCCTTACTTTTACTAAATATCAAAATGTCATCAAGATATACAATCACAAACTTACCCAATAAACTTTTCAGAACTTCATTCATCAGCCTTATGAAAGTATGAGGTGCATTAGTCAAACCAAAAGGCATGACCAACCATTCATACAAACCTTAATTAGTCTTAAAAGCAGTTTTCCATTCATCCCCTTCTCTGATCTCAATCTGATGATATCCACTCTTCAAATCAATCTTTGTGAAATATTTTGCTCCACTAAAACTATCCATTATGTCATCCATCCTAGGCAAAAGAAATTTGTACTTTACTGTTATCTTTTTTATAGCTCTAGAATCAGTGCACATTCTCCATTCTTTTTAGGTGCTAACACAGCAGGTACTACACAAGGACTCAAACTTTCCCTAATCAAACCTCTCTCAAGAAATTCTTGCACTTGTCTATTCAACTTAGTCTTTTCATCAGGGGTCAACCTATGTGGTGCTTTATTAGGCAAACTAGCTCTAGGTATCAAATCCATATAGTGACTTATACTTCTCATAGGTGGTAAACCATCAAGTACATTATCAGAAATGATGTCATGAAATTCGGTCAACAAAGGTTTAACCTCAGTTGCATGTTCTAACTCATCTTATTTCTCAGTTTTCCTTGGAATTAAAGCAAAACAAATATTATGTTATTTCATTTCTCTTGCAAACTTTTTACCATCAATCAAGCATACTCTGACTGTAGTACAGTGACCTTCATCAAACTTCTCTACTAAAGGCAATAATATTTGCTTCTTCCCATTCATCCAAATAGTATATTGATTCAATCTACCATCATGCAAAGCTTTCCTATCATACTGCCAAGGTCTACCCAAAAGAATATGACAACAATCCATAGGCATAATATCACACAAGACTTCATCATGATAATTCCCAATTTCGAATTTAACAAGGTATTGTTCACTTACAAGTAGTTTATGCTCCTAGATCCAAGCAATATGGTAAGGCTTAGGATGTTTCAATCTCTACAACTGCAACTTGTTAACTAGCTCTTCGGATGCCAAATTATCAGAACTTCCACTATCAATGATTACCTTGCAACATTTATCAGTGATCTTACATCTAGTTCAAGTTCAAGTTCAGGATTAGGTGTTGCTTCTTCTTCATCACTAACATCTTCAAGATGTGTGCCTCTTCTCTGGGTTGTCTCTATAGCTTCAAGCCTAGTTGCAATCTGCCTCAACATATCCATGATAGCATTATCATTTCCTCTACCACGAACCATTTTGACAATCAGGTTCCAGCAAGATCGTAACCTTCTACAAGTTATAGGTCAAATCTCAGATCTACCACCCTACAACCAATCTAATAAGGTTCTCCACGATCCAATCCACAAGAAAGAACTTGCTCTGATACCACTTGATGCAGGGACAAATTCGATACAAAAAGAATCAAACAGAATTGAGTCCACTTGAATCAATAAACAAGCCCTGCTCAGAGTTACACACAAAAGCAATATGAATACCACATGAAATCAATGAAAACACAATGGATATGAGACAATCAACTGGCAGCAACAACAGAGAATTTATGTTATATCTTTCAACATGCCTGACTGTGAGGCCTTTTGGGTTTCGGCCTTATACAATGAGAATTATGAATTCAAAGACTCAGCTCGCATGTTATCTTCCTTTCTACTATCCTCTACTTTGAACTCCCTTAGAACTACCTTCTACAACAACCCAAGCTCCAAATATATAGCCAGCAAAGCCACAAGTCGAGCAATCAGGCATTTAATTACATTATAGGTCCATCCTGGAAGAATAAACCAAAACTATAGAAAGAATGAACAAAACTTAATGTGCCTTTACATTTAGGTCCACACATGACCCAATAACATGTCCCTAACTTCACAAGGCCCCATTGTATCTTTTGTTTGGGCTTCATTGAAAATATTTTGATTTGTAAAGGGTTTCAGGCACCCTTCAAAACCTGTTTTCCTTAATCAAAAACATGCCCCTAACTTCGCAAGGCCCCATCTTATCACACAAAACCACGCAAGAAGAAACACTTCATCTTTCACATGAAATTGGCTAAAAATAGGTACCCGAGAAAAAAGGTCATAACTTTTTACTCATAATGAATTAGGACTTGCAGTCTTAGAAGATGATAGTACTTTAGATCCTCTTTAAGGCCCTAAGAGTGAAAAGGCTGATTCCTTAAGGATCAATGGCTACATGATGCGCAATCAGCACCCAAAATGCAAGAAAATACGTCTGCGACAGCAAGGAAAACAGCTGTAACTTTGAAATGGTCCATCCAATCTTTATGTGCTCATAGGAGAAGGTTCTCAAATAGGTCCTCAACATCATGTAAGCTTCGCACAACATGAAACCAAAAAATGCAAAAATTATAATGCAAACAATAAAAAACTGGAAATATTTTTGGTTGATGCAAGATTGCTCAAAGACCCAAGATGCTCCTGCATCAATATTTGATTGACAACTAAGAGGCATTTTATTATAAAAGTGCTCAAGCTAAAGTGACATTTAAGCCAGATTTATATATGATTGAAAGGTTGACTTATGGCAAGAACTATTTCTAAAGTTGGGTATAGGAAAAGTAAGAGAGAAAACATCATTTAATAAGTTTTGATTTGATAAGCGCAGCCTGAAAACAAGATTAGTAGAGTATGGCGTATCTACAGGCTATATTTGGACCCACTTTGATAGTAGAGATCTATAATGTTGTGTTGGAAACTTGGCACCTATGCCCGTGTTCGATGTGCATTCACAAGACCACATACTAGGTTGTTGTCCTGTTTATGCTCACCGAGTCACCTATCTTTACTTGTCCCTCTGCAATGCGAGGGAATTACAGATGAAAATAGCGAATTCCCATCGAGTGGGAATATATCTTTTTTGTTGGCTTGCGTCGCACTTGTGTGCCCGTGTGCATTAACATTTCAAACTCGCAACTGCTAGCTAACCACCAGCAAAGATCACTCATTGCCTCCAAGGTCACGGGTTCAATTTTGCAACAAGCGGGCACCTTCTGAAAGATTCTGCACACTAGATTGAAAAAAATCAGTAGACTAAATCGCATCGGCAGCAACTGACAAGTCAAGTTGATGTCGTTGTTGCCATTTATGGCCGATCCCTCTTGTTGCAATGGATGTTGCATGTAAAAACTGGCAGTTTTCCAAAAGCTTCTATTAGAATCAATGTGCGTTCTTGGAGCCTCAAGTGAAGTTCACATTATTTATTACAATGATAGCATGAGCTATTGCTTTTCAGGGAGGGCAAACTATTTGTAGGGGAAATGTTGTGCTTGAGTTAGTTTTGTAACTCCAAGCGGCTTGGAAGGTGATTTTTAATGTTTTTTTTGAGTTGGGAAACATTTGAAACTCTATTTGAAGAAATACTTTAAAATGAAAAGAAAAAAACGAAGCAAATCTTGGAAAGTGCTTAATTTGGAAGGTTTCTACTGAATGTAGAGAAGTTTTTTTACTTATTTATAATCCAATGGACATATTCCTGGATACTACAAGTACTTACTTTTAGGATTAATGTAATCTTCATCTGTTTTAGGTTTTTGGTATTATTATGCATGAAATGTCTGGCCTGGGACTTTTGACCAATTGTTGGATACAGGTAACATGCTTATAACCTAAATTACACGGATATTTGGGGAAAACCTTCCAGTCTCTGCAAACTGTCTGATGCAGGCTAAAAAGGACCTAATCATTAACTAGATGCAGTATTTACATTATGACGTGGTGAATTGCATTGACTCATGTAGTAACCAAGGAAATACAGGGGCAGCCGACGTGACTGCTTCACCAACAATGCTTCTAACCAAAGTAAGAAGGCCTCGCAGTTCAGATGTGACCTACTAGGCTTCGGTCTCGTCGGAAGCTACCTTTATTTTCTGAGCAGATCATGTCGATAAGAATTCGGAGTGATTTTCATTGAAATTGCCCTATCATACTTGAGATTTATACTCTTCCCTGACTATCTATTAGGTATCTTCAGAATAGAAAAATAATCAGATGACGAATTCTTGTGCATATTCTGTCATTGGATCAAGAATCCCACTAACATGACTACTCCAATTTTCATCATAAGAAAAGGTTTGTTGTAGATTTAAGAATACCATTCTTCCTTGTCCCATTTCCTATTTCAAAGAGTTGATGGGTGCACTCACAATGGAAATTAATAGCAGTAACCATTTTCGTGGGTCCGTATCCAATCCCAACTATTTCGTAAAGATTCCATCTTAAATCCCAGTCTATTTTTAAGGGTTTCATTAGATAAAGTGTTAAAACATTTCAACTTTATGTGATTTATTCTGTAGTGAGCAAGACTTCTGGATTTAATTCGCCTCTGTTGGAAAAGCTTACGGTAACATATAAAATGAAAAGGATTGGCAAAGTTGTGACGATCACAATTGTCCCGCATCTACGAGGAATATATATGTCAACCCTACTTTCGAATAGGACTAATGATGTGCTTGGACTCATCAGACCTAAAACCTGAGCAAAGCACCTACAGAGAGATCATCTAGTGGTGTAGGCAAGAGATATAAGTTTCTAAAGTATGCATGACGAACTCAGTCTTCCATCTCTCTCCTTCAGTAGCTATGATACCACATTACTTAGATGCCTTTCCTAAGGTGTTGTAAGTTGAGGTCTTCTAAAAGCTAATCCTTTGGCAACAATTCACACGTTTTTGATCTTACATGTGAAAGCCTATGATGCCAATGCTTCCTTATTTACTAAAATTCTTAAAGCCTCCATGATTGTAATTCATTAGCTATGTAAGTTTTGCATTTCCATCATCTATAGCTCCCAACCTTGCTTTAGCATCTTTCTATATAAATTATGCAAGTCTTCTTCACTTGTGCCATTAACCCTACCAAGAATTGTAAAAGCTGCTTTCCTGAATTAAATTGTGTGGAAACGTGGAAACAGAGTGTTTGAATTTATCATCAAGAGCGCTAATACCATGAATATACCCCCCTTGCTCCCTCCAACCCCCCTCCCCCCCCCCCCTCCCTTTCCCCACCCAAACATGTGTAAAATGTCTTTATCATAACACTTCCCTACGATACCGTGACATGTTTCCTTTCAGCTCAAGAATGACATTTCATTATATTTTTGGGAATAACTACATTGTATATGATAATCATCTTCTCTTGTATGTTCTATGTCCAAGTACCTGCACTTTTAAAAACTAAAATTTGCAGTGTTGTGGCTACTATGCTAAACCGATTATTTTGGTTAGTATGAAATTGAAATACCTTCAATTTTCTTTTCCTTATGTTTTGAGCAATATATATTATTTTCATGCATTCTTTGTTGTGATGTCTTTTAACACCAGAATGCAAATGCTTGTGTTTTTTTTTCATGTCCTTCATTATGTCCTTTGGTATTACTGGTAAGAATTACGTTCATTCTTCTTCCTAACTTCGGCCTTAACTTGTGTGACGCAGGTCAAGGGATGGTGGATCCAATTAAGGATAGTCCAAACCTTGCAGCTTCAGAACAACACAACGGAATAACACAAGAAGAAATGTTTCAAAACATTTTTTCATTAACATGCCCGATTGTAAGGCCTTTCGGGTTAGGGTCAATTACAAACAAGAAGTAATTCTGCAAGATCGACAGGATCCAATACAACTCCAGCTAGTTCAGTTCTAAGACAAATCAGCAACTGATGGAAACCCTAAGGTAGATCTGAACTTGTGCTTGCAAGCCACCAAGCAATCTCCTTGTCTCCAAGCCTCAACCGCTAGCTCTGCTATCACAAAACTATTAGATAACAATCTGATCTGCAAGATCACGCAGGATCTTTTCCACAACTTCACTTATCTGCTACCACTAGATCTTCTTTCAGAACTTCCTATCTGATCGCCTCATGCCTAAAACTACCCAAACATCCTATAAATACTAATCATCAACCACAAGTTGACTGGATGAAACCATTAACTCCTACAAACAAATATTAAATGCAATACAAGTCGGCTCTCAAATAGCCTTACAATTATTAAATTCAACATGTTGGCCCCTAGATCCACATAGGAGAATCCAACAAAAGATACCAACATTAAATGCACCACGTCGGCCAACCAAATCACCAAGAACTTCAGTCAATAAACCAGAACTACCGAGCGCTAAAGGAACAACTGAGCACCAGTGAAACAACTGACCAAGTCAAGCAACACCGAGCAACACAGGCATTACCGAGCACTAGTTCCACCAAGCATAAGAAGTCTCACCGAGTTCCTTCAGCAACCGAGCTTCCTTCAATAACCGAGATCATCGGTTAAGGCTGCAACCGAGTAGCACCGGCCAAGTAACACACCACCATGCAGATTCATCAAGGACCCAAGAATGCCCCTGCATCAGACACCCCAGGTTCAAAAAGATGTTCATATGTGAGAAGAACATCTTCCGGGATTGAGCACATAAACCCCAAACTGGTTCTTCACATACAAGTCCCCCACCTTTTCACTTTGCATACTCTTCCACTTCAGCTTCCTCTCTCTTCAAGTCTTTCCTTGATAACACATAAGTCTATTCTCCAAACTGATCATTCATTCTCTCAGGATCTACCAACTCAATTCGGCTACCAATACTCGGACTTTTCCAACCGAGTGTTGTATCCATCAAAGGCATCAGGGAAAACTTCATGTCGTCCTTCTCAACAGTAAACACATTCTTCACACAATCATAGATTAACTTCATGTCATCCTTCTCAACAGTAAACACATTCTTCACACAATCATACATAGCTCTGCAATCATATTGCCAAGGTCTACCAAGCAAAATATGACAACTATTCATCTCCACAATATCACATAACACAAGATCCTTATACTGGCCAATCTGAACATCAATAAAGCATTGTTCTCTTACTCCTAAAGCATGATCATTTTGCAACCAGCCAATCCTATAAGGATGTGGATTTCTCATTCTATTTAACCCAAGTTTCTAAACCATGTCCTCAGCAACAAGGTTATCAGTACTACCACTGTCAACAATAACATCACAAAGTTTACCTCTAGACTTGCACCGAGTCTTGAACAAGTTACTCCTCTGACAAGGTTCCTCCTTTGTACTTGTACCGAGCAATGTTCGCCGAATCAGCAAGTTCTCAAATTCAAGTTCATTCTCAACATTTTCATTCACCACAGCAGTTCATCGATCACCAAGCTTCTTCTGTGTACACTAAAAAGAATGGTGTCCTTCTTCACCACAATTATAGCAAGTACCCTTAAAGATAACTCTACCTGTCTTCTTCTTCGGTTCTACAAGTTTCTGTTCATCTTCTGCAGTCATCGATTTATCCTTCGCCGAGTGATCAAACTTTTCCTTCCCTCGGGGATTACTATGTTGTTTCCTTTTCAACTTATCTTCTGCCTTCAGAGCATACTGATAAGCATCTTCAACAGAATCAATCTCCAACATACCAAGTTCATCCTGAATATTGAATCACAAAACATTCACATACCGAGCTACCTTTTCCTTACCAAGACTGAATAGTAAGTTTGTAGAACTCCTCGGTATAATCTTCAACAGTCAAATCCTTCTATTTCAGATTCTGCAACTTCTTAAACAAGTCAAGCTCATAGTCAGCAAGTATGAACTTAGCTTTTAAGCTCATAATCACCATCAACCTCCACCAATTGATCTTCATTTCACCTTCATCTTCTCTATCTCTTTGTAATTCTTTCCACCAAAGAGCAGCATGTCCTTTCAATTTCGTCTGTGCCAATCTCACCTGAAGAGGATCTTCAATTTCTTCCAACTCAAAGAAATCTTCAAAAACACCAATCCAGTCAATCAAATTCTCAGGTTTCAAAGTACCAAAGAAAGTAGAAATTTCCATTCGGTAATTATTACTTAACCGAGCTCCAGATCTATGTAACCAAGCAGTTATGTCTTCACCAGATCTATCCCTCTGGTCATCACCACTAGATCCAGCAGCTTCAAAATCTTCAGCAGCTTCCTCATAACCATCTTCAGTACCAACATTCCGAGGTACACCAGCAACAGCTCTCATGATCTCAGCGACCATATCATTTTTCATCAACTTCATCTCTGATCTGATATCAGATTTCACCTTCTCTATAATCCTAGATTCCACAGTATCACAAAGATCCGCAATCACTCTAGGGTCCAATCTTCTCAGAGGCATCCTTAAGGATAAGAGAAACCCTCTGCAACAAACCCTACACCGACCACCTTGTGACAATCTCCAATTGTATGCAAGTCAGATCAGCCTGCCACCTCGCACAAACAACTAGGTCAAGATTCCACAAGTTCAGTGCCATGGATCTACAACCCAGATCATACGATCTCTACACCCACAAGATCAACTTCGCAAGATCAGCTTGCTAGGTCAACCTTCGCTCCATAAGATCAACTCATATCTGATACCACCTAACACAGGTTAAGGGATGGTGGATCCAATTAAGGACAGTCCAAACCTTGCAGCTTCAAAACAACACAGCGAAATAACACAAGAAATGTTTCAAAACATTTTTCCATTATCATACCCGGCTTTAAGGTCTTCCGGGTTAGGGTCAATTACAAACAAGAAGTAATTATGCAAGATCGACAGGATCCAATACAACTCCAGCTAGTTCAATTCTGAGACAAATCAACAACTAATGGAAACCCTAAGAGAGATCTGAACTTGTGCTCGCAAGCCACCAAGCAATCTCCTTGTCTCCAAGCCTCAACCACTAGCTCTGCTATCACAAAACTATTAGATAACAATCTGATCTGCAAGATCACGCAAGATCTTTTCCACAACTTCACTTATATGCTACCCCTAGATCTTTTTTCAGAACTTCCTATCTGATCACCTCATGCCTAAAACAACTACCCAAACATCCTATAAATACTAATCATCAGCCACAAGTCGGCTAGATGAAACCATTAACTCCTACAAATAAATATTAAATGCAATACAAGTCGGCTCTCAAATAGCCTTACAATTATTAAGTTCAACATGTCGGCCCCTAGATCCACATAGGAGAATCCAACAAAAGATACCAACATTAAATGCACCACGTCGGCCAACCAAATCACCAAGAACTTCAGTCAATAAACCAAAAACTACCGAGCACCAATGAAGCAACCAACAAAGTCAAGCAACACCGAGCAACACAGGCATTACCGAGCACCAATTCCACCTAGCACAAGAAGTCTCACCGAGTTCCTCCAGCGACCAAGCTTCCTTCAATAACCGAGACCATCGGTTAAGGCTGCAAACGAGTAACACCGGCCAAGTAACACACCACCATGCAGATTCACCGAGGACCCAAGAATGCCCCTGCATCATTGTGTGACAAGGCTATTTGCAGCTATCTCTACTCTAATTCCTGATGTTTGATGTTTCCTTCATCATGCAGTTACATTTCTTGTACTTAATATAATTTTAAACCAAACCAAGTTTAAATGCTAAAATTAGTGTACGATTCAAACAAGGTTTGAAGTGTCATTATAAAACTCTTAATTGAAACCTACAGTTCTCATTCTGCTAGCTAATTTTTGAGACATAAATTTTATAATGTGTTGTTTTGCTCTATGAGTTTCATGTCTTTTTAGCTTAAAGTAAAGCATTCCATTGCAGATATGGCAATCAATTGATTGAAAGTCTCATATGAAGTGTTTGCATCAGGTACGTGTAAACAATCAAAATGTGATACAATTTAAATTTAAAAATATACAAGAGCCAAACCTTGCCCAACCGCTCCCTTGCTGATTCTATCCCTTTCCTGCATTTGCTTCTTCTCCATTCCTTCAGTGGTTAAAGTGTATCTCAGCCTGGCAACAATATCTTGATTTGAGTTTCTCAAGGTGCAACTCAATACCGTCAAAATCATTGCACATGCCTATGAGATTTGTCTGTGATAGTTGGCATTCCTTTTACTTGATCACAGACTCTAATTATTGTCTCTGATACATATGGCAAATGTGGGTGCATGTGGGTGGACAAACAGTACAATGAAAAAAAATCATTACGCAAGAAAGAGCCAGAACAAAAGGCACGTGAAGATTATTTTTCATTTATAACTTCATTGTTTTATGTGAACACTAATTTGTATGAAGAGTCGTTTCACAATCTTTCCATTGTTTGGTTTCTTTGCTTTTTGGATTTGTTTTCTTGCTACCTTTTTAAAAATAAACTCCAATGGAGGTACTGGACAGAAATTTCTCAATGTTGTTTTTTACAGCCATCCATGTCATCTCTAGGTCCTTTAATGTCCCAAAATCAATGATAGGAAATTGTCTGCTTGACTCCATTGTCTGGTTTCTCTGCTTTTTGGATTTGTTTTCTTGTTACTTTATTAAACACAAAGTCCTATGGGAGTACTAGACAAAAATTTCTCAATGTTGTTTTTAACAGCTATCCGTGTCGTCTTTAGGTCCTTCAAGGACCAAAATCAATATTAGGAAAATGTCCGCTTGACTCAAAAAGAATTGTTACGTCCAAATATGTTGCTCTATGTTGTGTTCCATTTTATATTAGTCTATTGGAGATGATGCATAAGGGCCTATTTTGAATTGTTTCTTTGGCCCAGATAAGTTCTTAAATATAATGTGGTTTTCAATGTGTAAACTGATGTGGATATTCCACTAAACAGTTCTGTTGTGAAAAATAACATTACCCAACAACTAACAATCTACCCACAACTGTAATTTATGGGAAAATGCTTGAAAAGATTCAAATTTGATTGGAAGAGCAGCATCAATTGGAGCAAAACATTCAAGGAAAACTGAAACATACCACAGAACAGGCATGGCAAGGACTGTAACAGAGATTTACCCTTGAGAAACCCTCATATCGGTGGAAGTTCCAGCAAGAGTAGTTGGCAACTCCTTGATCACTAATTCCAGTCAAATACAATTGGATAGATGTCACCACTGACTGCAATTGAGCTCATGGAATACCAATTCCGAGTTCCATATCCACAAAATGTCTGCAACTCCATGGAAAACCTATTTTTCAACTACACACTATCAAACTTCCAAGGTGCCCACCCAACAAGGACATGTAATTAATAAAGCATTCATTTTCCTTTATTTTATTATATTACATGCTTCAAATCAACAGGTTTTTACCAAACATGTGGAAGTGTAAGAGAAAATGTCTGCAGCTGTTACTTAGTCCCCACAAGACAAAGTGATGAAATTGCCCCTCACCACAGAGTGATAGTTATGTAATCAGTGGGGCAGTTATGAATCATCTCTTGTGTGAACCGGAAGTCGCAAAAACTGTCAGGGTGATTATGTAACTGCTTTGCTACAAATGCCAATTTTGTTGCCAATTGTAAAAATACTTATTTCTTCATCTATTCCCCTAATTTTTTGACTTCCCTAAGATGATCTGGATAACCCTAAGGTCATCTTCATCATTGACTTTGACTTTCAAACCATCATGACAAGGTAATTTGAGTCTTTGACAACTTTTAACTGAGATATGACTTCCCTAAGATGCTCTGAATAGTCCTATGACCATTTTCATCATTGACACCTGTTTATTGACTTCCAAACCATCATGTCAAGGAAATTTAAGTCTTTGACAACTTTTAATAAAATAGACAGATTATAAAATGGACGTCATTGTATTTAGGTAACTGGATTGATATTATCAAATCTGGTTTTCAATAACTTGCTAATTGTTCTGTAAGATCTCGGATGCAAAATGTGTCCTAACTCCCATCTCATTGGTTAGCGGCACCTTTTAATACAAGTCCCATTTTATCTTTGTAAAAATAAACAAACTAGGTATGGACATTTGGCACATTAGATGGGAAAGAAACTAAATGATGAAGGGTGCTCCCCTTAATACCACAAACACATAACAGAAACAGAGAAACCACAACAATATGCAAGAACAGAAAATTGGCTTCTTATTATCTCCACAAATGTGGAATTACAAACTTTCAGAATTACAATATGCAAAGCCACATGGGCATTCCCTTACAATATTCTGTAGGACAAAGCCTCGAACTATTACCCAGATCTACTACCTCAGAACTATTCCGAACTGCCTAAGACAATAATACAGCCTTCCTTATATAGGCAATTATCCACCGCCTGGGAAGGTTCCAGAATTTTAGCCAATAAGGCCGACCAAACTTAGAATTATTTTATTTTACATTTTATTACATCATAGTCGGCTCAAGATAACCTTTGAAACCCGAACAGAAATTTTGAAGAAAATTATTTTTCGCCATTTCAGGTGGCCCAACTTCCGAAGACCATAAGTCATCACCAGTTGACCCGCTCGGCTACTATAACCCCATTTCGGAAATGCCACGAAGCGCTCTACAGGCTTGACCTGCGCAAGCGCCCGTCACCCAAATTTTTGACCTCATCCGGGGCCTCTAAAGCCTTCAAAACTGAGTTCGAAGTTTCTGTACCCTGCTGCCAATACTGAAAATCTTCAATATCTTCCAATATACACTTGATCTGGCAATGAAACTTTACTGGCAGACTTATATGACCAAAATGAACCTCCAAGAAAGAAATCAGATCATTCTGAGCACATACGAAAATTACCAAAAATAGTAACTTTCCATAAATAGCAGCTCTGCACAAAATAGCCCTTATTGAATACAAAAAAACAGAAATATTTTTGGGTGATGCAAGATTGCTCTTACACCCAGGATGCTCCTGCATCAGACACCTGGGGTAATTTGAGAAGTGACCCTGTCACGACTCAGGTGTGTAGAGGAAAACCAAGACGGTTAACCTCCTCCTTTGTTAGCCATGATGAATCTTCAATAGGTCGTCCTTTCCACTTGACCAAATATTCTTCATATGTCCTGTTCCTTGTGCTTCTGCCAACACGACTGTCCAGTATATCTTCGATCTCCTTAGTGTCTGAACTAGTTGCTGGAATACTCCACTGTGCTGCTGTGATCTCATCTTCAACACCTCCTTCATGATACTCTGTCAAATCTGAAATGTTAAACACTGGTGAAATATTTAGCTCACTAGGCAATTCTACCTCATATGCATTTCCTGAATCATGCTTCTTCAGTATCTTACATGGCCCAAACTTCTTCATTTTCAGCTTGTTATATGTGCCAACTGGAAACCGCTCCTTCCGCAAATGAACCATGACTTCATCACCAACCTGAAATTCCTTATACCTCCTTTTCTCATCTGCCTTAGCCTTATACTGTGCATTCATCTTGGTAATATGCTTCCTCACCTCCTCATGGATGTTCTTCAAGTGTTCTGCAAAATCTTCAGCTTCAGCACTACTTATTTCTCCTTTATCTGTCTTTCTCAATTCAGATGCATTTCTTGGACTACTTCCATATACAATCTGGAATGGTGATTTACCAGTGCTCTTATTGACAGAATTATTGTATGCAAATTCTGCCTGTGGTAAAATCAAATCCCATCCTGTTGGCTTATCTCCAACCAAACATCTCAGCAAATTTCCCAAACTTCTATTCACCACCTCTGTCTGTCCATCAGTCTGTGGATGATGTGATGAACTAAACTTCAAATCTGTCTTCAACTTCTTCCACAATGTACGCCAGAAATATCCAACAAACTTAGTGTCCCGATCTGAAACTATGGTCTTTGGCAAACCATGAAGTCTCACTACTTCTCTGAAAAACAATTCTGCTACATGAACAGCATCATTAGTCTTCTTGCAGGGAATGAAATGTGTCATCTTTGAAAATCGGTCAACTACTACAAAAATTGAATCATGTCCCCGCTGTGTCCTCGGTAAACCAAGAACAAAGTCCATGCTGATATCCTCCCAAGGCTTCTCTGGTACAGGTAATGGCTGATACAATCCTGTATTCTGCTTCACTCCTTTCGCCATCTGACATACTCTACAACTCTGTACAAAATTCTTCACATCTTGCTGCAACTGTGGCCAATAATAATTCTCACCAACCAAAGCAAGGGTTTTATCACGACCAAAATGTCCAGCCAATCCTCCATTATGCTTCTCCTTGATGAGATTCTCCCTCATCGAACTTCGTGGAATGCACAACTGACTCCCTCTGAATAGCATATCATCCTGGATGATGAAATCCAACTATTTCGTCCTGTCTAGAGTAACAGGTTCTGTACAAGCTTTCCAAGCTTCACCAAAATCAGGATCCTCTGGATATAAATTCTTGAGTTCCTTGAACCCAACCACTTCAATCTGCATTTCTATCAGCAATAATTGCCTTCTGCTAAGAGCATCTGCAACCCTATTAGACTTTCCACTCCTATGTTTCAAAACAAATGTATAACTCTGCAAAAACTCAACCCATTTCAAATGTCTCTGATTCAACTTTCCTTGACTATTCAAATATTGCAAAGCTTGATGATCAGTATACAAAACAAACTCCTTAGGAAGCAGATAATGTCTCCACTTCTTTAATGCCTGAACTATAGCATAAAATTCCTGATCATAAACAGAATATTTCCTCTTGGCATCATTTAACTTCTCACTGAAATAAGCAACAGGTTTACCTTCTTGGCTCATAACAGCTCCTATTGTAGTACCACTAGCATCACAATCTACTTGAAACACCTTATTAAAATCTGGAAGTGCTAAAATAGGTTGTTCTGTAACTTTTTGTTTCAACAATTGAAAACTCTTTTCTGCCCCATTAGTCCACTTAAACTCTTTTCTATCCCCTCTCATTGTTTCAGTCAAGGGTCCACAAATACTGCTAAAGTTTTTGATAAACTTTATGTAAAAGCTAGCTAGACCATGAAAAGATCTTACCTCAGTAGCACTCCTTGGAGTAGGCCATTCAAGGATAGCCTGTACCTTCTCTGGGTCCATTTTTAGACCTTCTGCTGAAACTACAAATCCCAAATACACTAACTCTTTCTTCACAAAACTGCACTTCTTCAAATTGATCAATAATTTCTCTTCTCTCAGCTTCTCAAATACCATACGAATATGCATCATATGCTCCTCCAATGTCTTACTAAAGATCAAAATATCATCTAGGTAAACAATGACAAACTTACCCAGAAATTCTTTCAGAACCTCGTTCATGAGCCGCATGAAAGTGCTCGGTGCATTGGTTAGCCCAAAAGGCATGACTAACCACTCATATAGTCCTTCCTTTGTCTTGAATGCAGTCTTCCATTCATCTCCTTCTCTGATCCGAATCTGATGATATCCACTCTTCAGATCTATCTTTGAAAAATACACAGCTCCACTCAAACAGTCCATAATATCATCCATTCGTGGCAATGGAAACCTGTACTTGATCGTGATCTTGTTTATTGCCCTAGAATTTGTACACATCCTCCATTCTCCATTCTTCTTTGGTGCTAATACCGCTGGTACAGCACAGGGACTCAAACTCTCTCGAATCAATCCTTTCTGTAACAGTTCATGCACTTGTCTGTTCAACTCCTCACTTTCTGCAGGTGTCATTCTGTGTGCTGCCTTATTCGGCAAACTCGCTCCTGGGATCAAGTCCATCTGATGACTGATCTTCCTGACTGGTGGTAATCCATCAGGCACGTTATCGGATACAATATCCTGAAACTCATTCAACAAATCTGCAACTTCTACAGGAACATCTTCTACTTCCTCTTTACCAGCTTTTGGAATTAAAGCAAAACATACATGCTCATGCCTCATACCATCTAGGAATTTCCTTCCATCAACAAATGTTATTCTTGCATTACCACATACCTTTTCTTCGGTCTCCTTCAATGGCTTTACCTTATGTCGCACTCCATCCTTTGTCAGGGAATAGGTATTCGCACGACCATCGTGTACAGCACATCTGTCAAACTGCCACGGTCTACCCAATAACATATGACATGCATCCATAGAGATGATATCACATAATACCTCATCTTGGTACCCGCCGATCTTGAACTTCACTAGGCATTGTTCATTGACCATGACCTTGTGGTCATCCTGTACCCAGGCAATTCGATATGGATGTGGGTGTTTCTGTCTCTTGAGTTTCAACTTTGTCACCATCTCTTCTGACACCAAATTGTCAGTGCTTCCACTATCAATAATCACATCACAACATTTACCTTCACACTTGCACCTGGTGCACAGGCTTCTCCTTTGCTCAGGTTCATTCTCACCACTCAACAGGACTCTTCTGTTAATCAATGTTTCTCCTCTTTCAGCATCTTCAGAATTTGATGATCTGGCATCTTCATCTACATGTGCAACTCTGGCCTGGCCTTCATTTCTCCTGTCTGTTCTGCCTTGGCGCTGAGGACATTCAAATGCCCTATGACCTTCTTCTCCACAGTGAAAACATGTTCCACGGAAGCCTCCTCGTCCAGATCCTTGTCCTCTTCCTCTTCCCCTCTGATCTCTATTATTCTGATCCTGGAAGCGATTGGAATTATTTCCTCGCTGATTCTGACTGCTACTGGCCTCATCCTTCTTTTTCAGATCTTCATTTCGGCCACCATATGACCGTCCACCAGATCGTCCACCGCGACCTCTTCCATTTTGTCTGCTCGAACTTCTTGTTCAGCTTTTCCTCTACTTTTAGGGCAAATTGGTATGCCTCCTCAATACTGTTCATTCGAACCAGATTCAGCTCTTCCTGAATGCTTGGCCTTAACCCATTAAGGTATCGGGCAACTTTCTCCTTATCAGCTTCTGCATGGCCTATTCTGATGAGAAGTCGATAGAACTCCTCTGTATACTCCTGAACAGATCTTCCTGCTTGCTTCAAACTCTGCATTTTCTTCAGTAGGTCAAGCTCATAATCAACAGGAATGAACTGTCGCTTCAATTTATCCACCATCCGATCCCATCTTGTGATTTTATCTTTCCCTCTTCTATTTCGCTCCAATTGAATTTCTTGCCACCAGATCTTGGCATGACCTTTCAGTCTGGCCTTCGCAAATTTGACTCTATCAGGATCGTCAACATCTTCGTACTCAAAATATTCCTCACATTCATTGATCCAGTCAATCAATTCCTCTGGGTTAAGATTTCCAGAAAATGTAGGAACTTCAATCTTAGGTCTTTTCCCAATCTTGGAAATGGCCCGAAAAAGTCTTTCTTCCTCCTGGTTCACAATTTCAACTTCTCCTGCTTGATATTCTTCTTCGGTTTCATCCTCGCTTTCATCTCTGACATTAAGATTCATTCCTCTGCGAATCTCTTCTTGCAATGCTCGCACTTGTCTCTGCAGCTCTCTAACCTCAGGGGTTACGACACCATCTCTTCCGCCACGTTCCCTTCGTGGAGGCATTTTCGCGATGCGCGCTGAAACCCTAGCCACGGTCCTGGTGCAAACTGCCTCACAGTCGGCGATCTG
Organism: Chamaecyparis obtusa; assembly: GCA_027943335.1. Lineage (NCBI taxonomy): Eukaryota > Viridiplantae > Streptophyta > Pinopsida > Cupressales > Cupressaceae > Chamaecyparis > Chamaecyparis obtusa. The sequence continues at coordinate 163,905 of BSBK01001108.1, read as the reverse complement.
TTTACACACTCAAGAACTCCTGCTCTGATACCACTTGATGAAGGGTGCTCCCCTTAATACCACAAACACATAACAGAAACAGAGAAACCACAACAATATGCAAGAACAAAAAATTGGCTTCTTATTATCTCCACAAATGTGGAATTACAAACTTTCAGAATTACAATATGCAAAGCCACATGGGCATTCCCTTACAATATTCTGTAGGACAAAGCCTCGAACTATTACCCAGATCTACTACCCCAGAACTATTCCGAACTGCCTAAGACAATAATACAGCCTTCCTTATATAGGCAATTATCCACCGCCTGGGAAGGTTCCAGAATTTTAGCCAATAAGGCCGACCAAACTTAGAATTATTTTATTTTACATTTTATTACATCATAGTCGGCTCAAGATAACCTTTGAAACCCGAACAGAAATTTTGAAGAAAATTATTTTTCGCCATTTCAGGTGGCCCAACTTCCGAAGACCATAAGTCATCACCAGTTGACCCGCTCGGCTACTATAACCCCATTTCGGAAATGCCACGAAGCGCTCTACAGGCTTGACCTGCACAAGCGCCCGTCACCCAAATTTTCGACCTCATCCGGGGCCTCTAAAGCCTTCAAAACTGAGTTCGAAGTTTCTGTACCCTGCTGCCAATACCGAAAATCTTCAATATCTTCCAATATACACTTGATCTGGCAATGAAACTTTACTGGCAGACTTATATGACCAAAATGAACCTCCAAGAAAGAAATCAGATCATTCTGAGCACATACGAAAATTACCAAAAATAGTAACTTTCCATAAATAGCAGCTCTGCACAAAATAGCCCTTATTGAATACAAAAAAATAGAAATATTTTTGGGTGATGCAAGATTGCTCTTACACCCAGGATGCTCCTGCATCACTAAAGCTTTCTTAATCTTGTTTCTTCACCTTTCCAATGCCTCAGTAGTAATACTCCTGATATGGGGTTACAGGGCATAAAAATGTTAATATAAGATTTTTGTAATTTTTTATGCTAACAAATTGTTGAACATAAAGGAAGTCCCTAGAGTTATGGATGTGATTGTGAAATCAGAAGTTTCAATGTGACTTACAGTCTTCCCTCACTTTTCCAGTATTGAAATTATTGAAGATTTTCTATTCCTTGGGTACTTGTTTTGGATTTATGATTGCCATTAACTTGTGGATTTGTTTTTATATGAATAGGTAATAGTTTGAGGTGACACAACTTGAATTTTCCAGATTTCAGAATACGCATGAACATGGAGCAGTTCACATTTGGCACTTCAGCAGAAGCAGCTTCCCCTGAAAATCTGCCACGATTATTGCAGGATATATCAACTGGAAAAAAGTATGTCATTTGATAAATATGATGGTGATATTGAAAAACCTTGTCAAGCCACCGCCAAGGCAACTTCAAGATCTCCACTGGAACAAAGTCCTATGGTAAAGAAATCTTGTAAATACATTTGTTATGCTTAAAATGTCTAGCAACTTATTTACATAGTGTTGTGTATTAATATATTGCCTTGATGACCAGAGAGCTTTCAATGCCCCAGCAGCTATCCCAACCAAGAATAAACCTGATCGTCCTCATCAACCAAGGTCTTTTGTTGGATCAGGGAGTCCTCTTCCATCTCATGTAATTTCCATTAGCATGCCCTCTTCACCTGCCAAATTTTAGATGGAGCAAGCTAAGAAGGTCTCTTTTCAAACTCAGAAAGCTGAAGAGGATGCAGAGATGTTGAAATTGCGGAACCCTTCAAATGTATCCTTAAACTTTGCTAAAATAAAACCCCGGAAACAAGTAAAGGCATACTCACAACCCATACCAACAGGAAATGCATATGCTGAAGCAGTGGCAAAGGGAGCCATTCCTAACTTTTCAGTTGACAGACGCAACTTCAATAACAGAACAAAAGACAACAGCTATGCCTATTTTAAGACAAGATCTGGAAAGATTGAACACCAGCTCTCTCGATTTCGTGGCAAACCAGTAGAAGGAGATGGTGGTGTTCGCCCAGGAGATTGTGAGATAGAATCTTTGTCTGCGGGTTGCTACTTTGATGCTCTGCAAGGACCTGAGCTGGAGTTACTTAGGGTAAGAAAAACTATTGTGTACACTTAGTTTTCTTGCTAGTTTCTTTCTGTACTTTTAATTTAGTAGAACTGATTTTATCTGCTATGACATATTGCTTGAAGGCTTTGTTTGGGCTAAGACATGGTTTCTTAAGATCAATTGGCAAAGCTCATAATATGCTATTCTAAAATGCGTAGATGGATAATGGCTTGAGAAATTCAAACATTTATATCATCACTTGGTCTGGTGAGAGAAAGGTAGTAGAAAGGAATGACTTCATTAGTATTCCTTAGGTCTTAAAATACGTATTGGTACCCAAATAACACATTTTCTTGCTTCTTGAAAAATACAATTGGAATTTCTGGCTCCATTCAGCTATTATCAATGTTTCCTATTGTTACCTCTAGTTAACTGAACTCTATGATAATGCATACCATGTTACAAGGTCACCTTTATTTTGTTTTATTTCTCAACTCTTTTCTAATTTTTATGAATACTTTATTTCACTTCAGGCAATTATATTCTGAGCCTTTGTTTTTCTGCTTCATTTTGGAGGCTCTTGTTTATGGTTTCCTGGCCTTCAGTATATTTGAATTCATGGTAGCTTTATCATACGAGAATGGATTCCCTTTTGACTAACTCTATGCTTACTAAAAATAATTTTCCAAATAAGATGCAAAAGCACGAAGAGTTGTAAATAAATACTAAATTGTATGAAATGTTAAGATTTTAATTGAGTTTATAGTTTTGAACAGGACAAACCTTAATATCAGAAATTTTGGATCGGATCAGATTTTCTGAGAAAGGATGACAACTTTTACAAGGTGTAAATATGTTGAGCATTCAATTCTCGGCTTATGAATCAGTGGTTCAATTTTTTATGAGCGAACTGACATTATTTCTGTAACTAAGTGGATTATATGCATATCTCTTGTAATCTGTTCATGGGGGTATCTCTTGATTTGTTTTTTATTATTTAATTTTAATGCAAACAATTGATTGACATAATAGACAGACATCTAATCAAATCAATGCAAGTTTATTTTCTATGTTTTAAAGGTAAAGGCAAAGGTTATTTTTTAGATCCTGGCCAAGCCATATCCAAATTTGGCATGCAAGACACATTTGTTTACATTTACCTTCTACATCGTTGAATTTTCAAACTCCCAAGGTTTCATCTTGCACCCGTTGTGAAATCCCATAAGGGCATTTCTTTCCATCAACCCTCTATTGTGAAAATTTCATATTCCATGGTTTTGCCCTCATGACTAGGCTAAAGAGTAAACTGATTCTAGGAACTGGAAACGTCACTGATCTAGATGACATTTTCTAAGAGGTGGAGATGGACATTTTTAGGCTTATTAAAGGTTCAAGCATAAAGAAAGGTTCGGGAATTTCCTCTAGAAATTTATGGTGTTTCAAGCGACATTTTCATTTTTCACCAGCATCAAACCCTAAAGCTCATCTAAAAAGTGCAGTCTTCTCTGATCAGTATCTGATTTTCCATTAACTTAGTATTGTTGTAACCTAAGAAATAATAATAAATGGAATGAAACATTTGTAGTCATGGAAGTGACAGCAGTCTATTTAAGACTTTTGGGGCCTATGTCTTAGGTCAAAGTTGGAACATGAGCTCTTTTGCTGGCCACATAAGCAACTTACCATGAGGTTAACGGGATACTATTATCATATTTTTCCCAGCTTGGCTCAAATAATTCTTTGGAGTTGCAAAATATGCTAGCTATTAATTATATAAATTTATTTACTATAAAAGCTTTAGTTTTCTTGGTACGACACATTGAAATACTAAAGATCAACAATAACATATCAAACATCACATATGCATAAGTGTACTGGTTGTGATCATGTCAAAACGTTAAACTATGTTAGGCACACTGATAAAAGAATAATTATTCCACAAGCTCAAATGAATCCTGTTCTTTTCCTTATCTGGACTTTATGCAAGTTAAAGAACTGATTTTGCTTCTAATGATAGTACCATTTCTGTATGAATTGTTACAAACAATTGCCATTTCTACTATGAACTTTAGGATATATGTTAACATATGAACTTCCAACTGCTATTCAGTTTCTATGCGTTTCTGAATATTTATTTTCTATTATTTTTGTCCATGATCAGGAGTCAGAGGAGTTGGTTGTCCCAAGTAATAACAAATGGCCATTTCTTCTATGATTTCCAGTATCGTTCTTTGGTGTCTCTCTTGGAGTAGCAAGTCAAGCCATTCTATGGAAAACACTTACTGCAACACCATCCATGGAATTTTTGCATGTTCCTGAAATTATTAATTTGGTATTGTGGTGTGTGGCACTTTTGGCAATTATTATAATTTTGGCAGTATATATATCCATGTGCATTTATTACTTTGAAGCTGTTCGACATGAATATTATCACCCAGTTCGAGTGAACTTCTTCTTTGCACCATGGATAGCTTGTATGTTCTTGGCGATTGGGCTGCCACCATACATAGCAAGATCAGTACATCCTGTTGTTTGGTGTGTTTTTATGACTCCTCTTATTTGTTTGGAACTAAAGATATATGGGCAGTGGATGTCAGGAGGTGATAGGAGGTTATCCAAAGTAGCTAATCCTTCAAATCATTTGTCAATTGTGGGAAATTTTGTGGGGGCACTACTTGGAGCAATAACTGGATAGAAAGAGGGAGCTTTATTTTTCTTTGTTGTGGGCTTGGTTCATTACATTGTGCTCTTTGTGACACTTTATCAAAGACTACCCACAAATGAGACTCTCCCACAGGATCTTCATCATGTTTTCTTCTTGTTTGTCGCTGCTCCTAGTGTGGCATCTGTGGCATGGGAAAGAATTCAAGGAGACTTTGACAGTGTTTCAAAGATTGCCTATTTTATTGCACTCTTTTTTTATGCATCTCTTGTACATATGACTGCTTTTCTCTCTAAAAATTTGCCCTCTTTTATTGTTTCTTTAAGAAAATTTATTTCTGCAAACTAAAAGTCATCTGTGATGATATACAGGCAGTGAGGCTCAATTTCTTTCGTGGATTCAGGTATTGCAATTTGCTCTGTTGGAAAATGTTGACATGTAATTTGAATTGTAGAAAATTGCTTTGTTTCACAGTTTCTTTTGTAACGAGTGTTATGCTGCCAAGTGCCTAACATGGCCTTTTGCTATTTCATACAGATTTTCTATTGCTTGGTGGGCCTATACATTTCCAACAACTGGAGCTGCTATTGCAACAATTAAATATTCAAACAAGATCAGACACCCATTTATGCAATCCTTAGCCGTGATACTGGCTGCTATTTCATCTCTAACCATGTTTAGCATGTTGGTGTCTACCTTGTTAAATGCCTTCATATGGGGCTCACTTTTTCCTAATGACATCGCCATTGCAATTACAGACAGGAAGGTGAGGGCAAGGAAGAAGAACAAGAAATCTTTATTACAGCAGAAGGAAACCATCGTCAATAAATAAATATACAGGTGAAATTATTGAAGATGGAGATCACAAGAGAGTTTTCTTCTCCAAGCTCAAGGATCTTAACTGGATTATAAATTCCTAACCCTGTTAGGCTGTTCTCATTGCAGGGGTATGTAATGTCAGGTTAAAACTTGTGCTCAAAAGTATTGCCTATTCTCCATTACATGAGCTAGTTTAGTCTGAACTTAAGCTTCAACAACCAAACGACATTATTTAGTTTTCTTTGAAACTAGAGTACATCAATCAACATCAGACACTATCTATGGTATTGTTCATGATACCAATTTTGATGTAAGTATGGAATATGATTGTGAATGAATAAATTCCGTTATACATAAGCTAAATAAATGCAATCAACAAGCATTAATCTAATCTTAGATTAGATCAAAGTTGGGACAGTTAATTATAATAAATAAATAAATGAAAATTAAATATAATGCATGGAAGAATCATTTTTTAATTTGTTGGATGAAGAATAATGTTTAAGTTGTTTAGAAAGAATTCTCAGACACCATTCTTATCCATCCAATACAGTTCTCATCTTCTTTGAATTCTGGAGAAAGCAAAGATTCAATTAGAAGTTGATTCATGTTTTTTGAACCATAGAATGAAGTCGATTAATTTGATTTTGAAGTGATCCTCCTAAACCCCATTTTTTTCATATAGAACAAACCAAATTATTTCTCACTCTCTTTGAATGAGGAATAGAAATGTGAGCTTCAAAAGCTTTGGATAAATCTCTGTGTATTACATTACCACATATTCACCAATGATTTTTTTACAGAAGACTGAGTTTATTAGATTAGGGGATTCAGTTTTGATATTATCATCCAACTCAAGAATCGCCTAGGTTGCAACCAACTATGTGTATCAATCCCAGCATAGCCTCTTTTGAAAAAAATGCATCAATAGCTATCACCCCAGAAAGGGATTCAACAAATCCTCTATATGAGGAGATTTCACTAAGTTCTTCTCCACCTGGTTTTGAACAATGGAGAGATGATTTATAAAGAGGATTTCAGTGAGCAACTTTCACCAGAAGAAACTTGTACAAACTGAACTAATAAATGTTAATGCATGTTCCTTTTACATCGAGTCGAATTCTTAGGGAGTAAATTCAATAGTATTACAAACCGTTACTATACGACCTACCTGAAAACAGTTACTTCAATAATATATAATATCTTCCAAATGCTATCGTTTACTTGAAACTTAACCTTATTTGGTAGTAATTTTGTAGTCGGGTTAAAATCTGGATACCAAGGCCCTTTAATTTGGACATTCCTATGCCAAAACCACAGACCTTTACCTAATATGAAAACCCAATCCTCCACAGATTCATATAATAAAACAAGAAATCCATGGGTGCCACAATAAATTTTAGTTACACCTTGATATACAATTTCCATTTAAAGTTCATGCATGCAGGTTAATTAAACTCGAACAAAAAGAGTTAAATTTACAAATCAGACCATATTTGGAATGCCTTTCTTCTCCAGATAACAAATCTTGCCCTGAAGAGATAACCGGATGCTCCGTAGAACAAAAAACATATCTTCCTATGCCCTGTGGAAAACCCAACAGGGTTAAAAAAACCACGGCTTCAACTAAACATCTGGGCAACTACCCCTTCTTTACACAGAGCTACAACTCTTACAAAATGTCTCATAACAGGCTCCAACCTGTCTAGTAAGGCTGCAACCTTACCTCAAGGAAATATCAGGATTACAACACGAGAAATTTCTGTCTTTACTGAATTGTAAAGACCCTTAACAGAATGAAGGACTCCTTTGCTCAGATTTGTCTCTCCTATCTCATCTCAGTACACAAACACTTCAGCTGTTAAAAAAACTCAATCTAACTACACTTCATAACTTAGAAAGTTTTTATATGATGATCACTGTTTTATAATCTCCTACAGTCCCCCTGTTGTCCTTGAATCGAGCATAGTCCCTCTCTACTGCTTTAGACCAGGCTTAACATAACAGATTTATACTGGCAATCGTGTCCAAAAGCAATACTTGCATTTCCTTGTCCCCCTTTGTAATAACTAGCAGATTCGTTCACACCAACCTTCTCATGCTGACCGATGTCAAACTCCTACATATTAAAATACACCAAAGACCACATATTTTGATATTCAAAATGTAGAATATGAAACTCCAGACCGAGCCCCTCAGTGTTATCTCTGCAACTCATGGAGATGCCAATCTTACCACCGAATGTTTTTTTTAATCTCCTTCTATCGCCACAGCACCAAAAAAAACTCTTCTCATTGCCGACTGATCACCATTTTCATTCACCCCCGAATTTGATTAACACTACCGTTTTTTTATTATTCCCGTGTTCTCAAAGCCTGCCAAAATATCATTCCAAAACAGTTTTTTTTAAACGCCAGTTGATCTTTCTCCAAATGTTAATCTTTTCCCATCAGTACCGTTTTTGAATACCGGAACACGGCACACCTGTTGAAGCTTCCGCACTGCACTTCATCTACAAAAAAAACGTTACACTTTCCCTTGCTCCTTTCTATATTCGACAGACATGCTGTCATGATACAAGCTATCTTTTTGATACTGGTCTTCCCGCCCAACTGTTGTCTTTTTCCGGTTCTATAAAAAACACAGCAACCCGAGTCTATCCTCACGACCGACACCTGTTATCAAACATTAGTACTTTACAAGCAACACGGTAGATTTTTTTATCATACGCACTGTGTTTATAACTATTATAAAAACAGTCTTGCTATGCGCGGCTCTATATTTGATGTTCGGGAGTTTTTTAAAAACATCCTACTCGACAAACACACTCCCAGAACGCGTCCACACAAAAAATGTCTATGTTGGCAATTTGACAGTTCAGTTATACAAAAAACGGCACCCCGGCATTAGAGAAATGATTTGTTCTGTTTGATACATTCCGTTAGACCACAGTCAAGACTGCCGTCGCTATACTTATCTCCAAACACTTGTCAAAAAGAGGATACACACCAACAGACGTAACTGCCCCCACATGCCAGATACAGCTATTAAGGCACTCTGCATACACCCCGCAAATTGCAACCACCTGTGCATCCGACATCCTGAAAACGGTCCTTAGCAACTCTCAAACCTTATGACAGTTGACACCTATTTGGTTTATACTAACCGATCATAATCGAAGGCATAATAAGACAGCCTATTCTCAACATGCCAGGTGTCGCACAAAGAAGTAAGAGGAAACCACATCAGATGACAAAAATCCAACAGCGTCAACGGTTCCTGCAACCCCTGCAGCCTCTGCATCTAGGGCTCCTAGTGCTCCTGACGTTGCCACCGCTCCTTCTGTCGCCGCCCCTTCTGCAGCTGTCACTCCTTCTGCAGCTGCTGGCCTTTCCTCTGCAGCTCTGGGCCCTGTGGGGAGTGCGGTTGTTGTTCCCCTGCAGCCCGCGCTTGCTGTGTCTGCTAAGGACCCACCCCTCTCCCTCTCTGGTAGGGCTCGGTCTTTTTCTAAGGCGGTTGGGGATGCCGGCTCCCCTGGCGCTGCTGGCCCTCCTCTGTTTTCTGTTGCCGTTCCCGGGAGCTCCTCTCTGCCCAAGCCTGCAACCTCTAGGATGTCGGCTTCTGGTCTTAGAGGTGCCGCCCCTCTCCGAGTCTCTAATCCTCTAATCATCCCTCTGAATGATGAGGTTGTGAAAGATATTGATGCTGCATCTTCAGTATTCGCGACGTTTCCTAAGTCAGCCCTACTCTCATCTATTTTCATTGGCGCCAAAAATTAAATAAACAAAAAAACAAATATGGTTCAGCCTGTATTAATTTAAGAATCAGGCAGTATATATATAAAGTTGGCCTTAAGCATCTAAGGAATCAAGGAATACATCAGTTTATGTGCGATCTGATCAGAGATACCTGCGAAGTGCTGCTCTACCTTAATACAATTGTGATCGACTCCAGACAACTGGTCTAATACGAACTTCTGCCCTTCTTGGATTGAGATAAATACAACCTACAGCGACTGTTATAGAGGCTAGGGCAGACTGTGTCTATTTGATCATCTTCATACACACCAAAGATCATGTGATCTCCTTAACTATATATATGTTGCTTCACATCCGATCTACTGTTGAGACAACTATTACAGAGGTTGGGTCTACAAGATCTGACTAATATATACATCTCTGATATTACATATACGGATCACTGTGAATTGCATCTCCAGGTCAGATCCATTATTGAGGTTGAACATTGTAAGTTACATCTGGGTTCAATAGATACATCAAACTATTTGTTGGGTTTTCACCTCCACAAGGGAGGTTTCCCAGGGTATATTTTGTGTTGTGTTTGTGTTTCATTTATCTGTCATTGCATTTATTCTTAATTATCAGTAAATTGTTAAATCTGAAACTAAAATTTACATGGTATCAAAGCCAGATTCATATTGAACTAATCAGATCTAACAATTTTCTGTCAGATTTATGTGTTCTTGCTGTTATTTTCAACATGGTGACAGGTGTGAAAGTAGAGGACAGGTTAGAGGGTGCCGCTAACTTCTCCTCTTGGAAGGTTCATGTGCTATTGGCATTAGAAGAGAATGATGTACTCCAATTTGTGCAAGGGACTGAAGCGGAAGAACCCACTAATGCAGATGAGTTGGTTCAACACAAGAAGAAGTTGTTAAAGGCAAAGAAGATCATCATTGATCCAGTCAAAGATCACCTTGTTTCAGTTATCTCAAAGCTATCCTCAGCACATGAAATGTTCAATCAGCTAGAGGGGATGTATGAGATCAACATTCTAAGAAAAGCTATTACCCTGAGAAGGCAACTACTTCAGATCAAAATGGAGAAAGAAGAGTCTGTTATGGCCTTCTTCATGAGGATCGCTGAATTGAGAGATCATATTCAAACTATGGATGAAAAGGTGGCTGACAAAGACTTAACCATGCTTGCTCTCAACGGCCTACCTCAATCTTGGGAACCCTTCATTCAAGGTTTGAGTGGTAGAGGTTATTTTCTTTCTTTTGATCATCTTAGGGCTGATTGTATTCAAGAAGAATCTCGATTGAATGCTAGAAATGTAAATTTTGTTTCTTCCTCTTTAGATAACCAATTTCTTGCAGCTCGATCCTTTAAGAAAGGTGGAAAATGGAGAAAGAAGAACTTCAATAGGAATGAAAAATTCAGGTCTCAAGGCTATAATGATCCAAGGAAGAAGTCCAAGGACCTTTCTCATATTCGGTGCTTTAGGTGTGATAAATTTGGCCACTATGCCAAAGAATTCAGGGCTGATCTAAATCATCAAGAAGCAAACACCAATGAAGTTAATAAGGAAGATTTCCTTCTCATTTCTACTTTATCTAGTAGTGTCCCTATTGACACTGACACTTGGTTGATTGATAGTGGTGCCTCTAGACACATAACAGGTTACAGGAATCAACTTACTGATTTGATTGAGAAAGAGCTCGACCTTCACGTGGTTATAAGTGATGATGCTCAATACTCTATAAAAGGTCTTGGTAACACTACACTTAATTTAGATTTTGGTATTTCTTTGCAGCTTTCTGAGATATTATTTGTTCTTGGTATTAAGAAGAATTTGAATTCTATTTCTGCTTTAGAGGATAAGGGTTATCAAATTACATTTTCTAAAGGTTGAGTCTTAGCTTGGCCTAAAAGATCTAACATAAAATCTGCTAGAATTATTTGGAGTAGGTTTGGAAGCCTCTACAATCTTTCAACCCGTCCTTTTCAGGCTCTCATTAGTTCTGCAGCTAAGACTAGTGATCTATGGCATCTAAGACTTGGTCATCTTCATTATCGTTCCCTTCCTACCCTTGAACGAATGGTAAAAGGTATGCCTAAACTTAACCATGTTCATAATGATGTACGAAAGGGATGTGCTATAGGTAAAAATATTAAAAGTTCCTTTCAGAAAAGTGAATCTAGATCCAAAGAAAAACTTTCACTTGTACATTCTGATTTATGCGGTCCTGTGTTTGTAGTTTCATCTGGTGGTTATTTATATTATGTTACATTCATAGATGATTTCTCTAGGAAGACCTGGATTTACTTCTTAAGGACTAAAGAATCTGATGAAGTCTTAACTAGATTTAAAGAGTTTAAATCCTTAGTTGAAAATATTTCTAGTAAACCTATTAACATTCTTATATTTGACAATGGAGGTGAGTACACCTCAAACATTTTTTATTACTTTTGTGTAAAAGCAGGAATCAAGAGGAAGTTTTGTGTGCCCTATAATCCTCAGCAAAATGGAGTTGTTGAGCGAAAGAATAGAACCATAATTGAATCAGCCAAAGCTATGCTTCATGATCAAGACTTGAAGTTGTTTCTTTGGGCTGAAGCTGCCAGGATTGTAGTCTACATCCAAAATAGATGTCCTCATAGTATCTTGAAGGATATGACCCAAGAAGAAGCTTTCATTGGAGTGAAGCCTGACATCAGCCATCTAAGGATCTCTAGGAGTCTCGTCTACATTCACATTCCCAAGGATAAAAGAACCAAACTAGAAGCCTCTGGTAAGAAAGGTATTCTTATTGGTTATAACAAAAATTCCAAAGCATTTAGAATCTATGTTCCAGGGCAAAATAATGTTGAGGTAAGTAGAGATGTTACTTTTGAAGAGAATATTGCCTTATGTAAATCTAAAAGGTCATTGATTGAAGATGAAAATGCTACTAACGAAAATCCTGAGATGGATGTTGATAATGATGTTGAGTTTCTAAGGGAGTCTAAAGATATCCCTGAACCAACTTCTCATGATGAACCCTTGGAACTTTCTAAAGGTCCCAGCAATACTTCAAGAGGCACAAAGAGGCCTCTATGGGTAGAGAAAACCATTCAAGAAGTCGAGCAGTTTGTTGCTCCTCATGGAACTTTCAGAGAAAGCAAGAGACCTCATGCCTTCTCCCTCATCAATGACTTGTGCTTCAAAGACCCTTGAACTTGTCACGAAATCAAGGATATGCTTATCATCCTCAAACACTTGGAAATTTGTTATGTTGTCTGGAACAGATGTTATCGAAGTCAGTTCAACTGTGAGCTTCTTTACACGGTCCATGGCCAGTGGTTCCAAAGAACTTGCAGATTGAGCCAATGAATTTGCGACCAGATTTCACGTTCGATTTATTCTTTTTAATGTTGAAGGCATTGAAGCTTTCAATCAAATCCCAAACTCTGTTGTGATAACGACCCAATCTTTTATCATGACATGTGTACTATTTTCAAACTTGTCCAACCACTATGTCTGAATCTCCACGTACGTGCAGGATCTTGGCACCCTTTTGGATAGCAAGGAGAAATCCAATAACCAACGATTCATACTCAGCCACATTATTTGTGCAAGGAAACTACAATCTATGTGCTACAAGATAGGCTTCCCCTGTTGGGCTAATTAGTTCAACACCGGCTCCACTTCCTTTATTTGATTTCGATCCATCAAATGATAAAGTCCAGACTTGATCATCGGCTTGAGTATTGAAAGGTTCACCTTTTGATTGCTTGACTTGTTTCCCATGTTCTTCAAAATTTTCTTCTCATCTTTTTTAACTTCTTTATACTGTGGTTCTGAGGTCACTACTTGACTTGGATATTCCACATCGACAACTTCTTCAAAATTTCATGCTATTGGTACTTGTGGGACCATCTTTGAAACTTGTGCAACTATAGCTCTGCACATTGCGCATGATATTTCAAAATGAAAAGCATTATGTATTATGTACCAATTAGGCAACAATAGATTCTAAATACGAGCATCTTTCCCCAGCTCAATTTCTTGCTTAACACTTTTCAAGACAAAATTCTTGAAATTTTTTAACATTCCTTCAATTATTGATGATTTTGAATTATCATCAGTTGGTGCCTCTGCAAACTTGGGCATTATGTCTGGACATTCTCCCTAATTAAAACCTTGCAACATCAAGATTTCCCCAGTTTTAGGTGCATAAGATCCTAGACTTGTTTCCATGAACAGGATCTCATTATCCTCTTTGTATTCAGTTATCAACAATCAGAGCCTTAGCGTGCTCTCTATCCTTATCTGATTTGGGATTCCTCTCCATGGGAGCCACATGTGTGAAAAGTCAATTGCTATGTATGCATTCAATTTCCTTGCCCATTCTATACTTAAAATCATTCCATATCCTTCTAGAATGTCCACAATTGATATGTCAATACAGCTCTAAACTCGTGGATCTGAATCCAATTACATATAAATATTATTTAGTTCTCCTACAACTAGAACTTCTATTTTATCCAGCTGAGTCACCTTCTTATCTGTTTGTAATGGGCCTAATCCCAATTTTGTACATATGTCAAGGGGAATTACATTACTTGATGCTCCAGAGTCAATTAGATAGTTATGCAACATTTTTCCAAAAATTCAGACTGACACAAGGAAAGGGGCAGACTCTTCTTTTCCTTTGTAGAAAACCACAGGTTTTTGTCCTCTAGGATTAAATTCCCCATTATTCACATTTTGTAGTGTGTTGCTCCCATTCTGAATAGTACTTGTTGTTTGTTCTACAAGAGCGGTGGGATCTTTGATTGTTTCTTCTCCTCAAAGTGAAGGATCATTTTGCAATATTCCTTCCTCAAAAAAATTTTGCACCATCCTAATGAAGCTTTAACTTTGTGAGACGATAGGTGCACTTGTCTGTACATTTTCAATAACATTCCTGTTTTGTGCAAAACTAGATTGATGATTGTTAGGGGGACCTCTGGGTGGGTATGAAGTATTCTGCGAGATGATCTTTGGAGGTGCATCATTCAGACTCCCCAACAATGTGTCCCTTATCTCATAAATTTTCATCAATTCATACAACAGTAGACTTATTTTCATCTTCCTAAATTCCTCCAGCACATAAGAGCTCAACCCCTTGAATTCCTCCCTAGGAGGATTTTCTTTCTATCCTTGTTCTGGATTTTGTTTTTTCCCTCCATGATGTATAGTAAACTGCGCCACAAGTTTCCCTTTCTGATTTTGTGGAGAATTGGTCGCAACAGACTGACCTCTTTCTCCTTGTGCACTACCAGGCTGTCGATACTCGGATGAATCCTTGAGGGGACTCATAGTATTACTTGCATTGGGATGTGGGGGAGTTGTAAAGTTGTTTGGAGTAGACGTCAATGGCTCATGATTTCTATAATTTCTCTTATAAGTCTTCAATGCAGCATTTCCAGATGTTTGTTGAAAATCTTGAACTTCGCTTACTCCCACTAGGACACTGTTGTAAAGTGGAGGGAAAATAAATCCATCCCTTTGCAGTGGTTCATTTGGAGAAATAGGGGGATCGATTCTCAAATGGAACTTGATATCATGGCACCTCCACGGGACCATTTGCTGATGTGGGAGGGAATTTCTGATTAGTTTGAATAGGCATGTAATCCTGAGAATCATGAGGAGGAAACCTAAAATTGTCAAAGACCAGCGCCTGGTCATATCCAGGAGCAGGTACTAACTCATAGCTCATAGGCAAAGGATTTCCAAGTGCAGTAGTACTCCATACTTCTCCTTTGAAAATATCAACTTCTCTTTGAAATTCTTGGCATTGTAACTCGGAATGTTGATTTGTTTCATAGACAAGCACCATTCAGACAATGTTGCTTCTGCTAGGAAAACTTTGTCAGTGGGTCGGTTTTCAGATGCTGGTGGATTGTGCAAAGGTGAAGGAATTCCGCCATTGTTTGGATTTGTATTCCATGATCTTTTGTGGTACCCTTGATTGTTATTTTGATACCCAAAACTATTTTCTTGATAACCTTGATTGTTATTTTGGTATCCTTGATTGTTATCTTGATGATTCTCATGGTGAGTTGGAGGATTTTTTTGATACCCTCGGTTATTTCCTTGATGCGACTGATAATTCCTCTGTGATTTATGCAATTGATTATTCTGATTTCTGAGGTAAGTAACCTTAGTAGACAACTTCTTGACTTGTTATATTAGGTCTTTCATTTCATTTCATTCTTCCTGAGTCCTTGTGGGAGTGGTTGTATTCTGAAGATAGACAAGTTGTGCAGGCATTGCGTGAGATATCAAAGCTCCCGGATGTGGAACTAGCTGGTTACAAGGAGCAAGAACAGGATTGAAAGCAGGGGCATAGTTCAACATCCCTTGATTCAATGTATTGGCATTCCCAAAATAACTTGGTGCTCCAACAGCAGTCGTTGGTGACTGTAACCTGGTCTTCTCATCTTCAACATATGCTTGAATTAAATTGACAGGGGTCGGATGGGTCTTCTGGACAAACATAGAAGTGAAACAATCTAGGGCCGCATAGTAAATAGGCCTCGCAACATCATCATTTATGTAGAAAGGATCACACAACCGTGAGTAGGCCCTCTGAAATCTATTGTTGAAGGAACCAATTGGTTCACGCTCTTGTCTTCTTATCTCAATGAATTGCTTATACAATTCAGTAGGGGTGATAGGCAATCTGAACTTCCCCAAGAATGCATCCTTCATCTCTTACCATGTTTGGATTGAATTTGCGAGTAAATTAATAAAACAATAAAATGCTTCTTTGCCCAGCGAATATGGGAACAATGTAAAGATTCACAAAGAACTTAGAGAAGAAATGCTCAAGATTCTTCGGCATATGATTGTAAGCAGCAAATATTGCAAGAGGCGATGCATTATGCAGGCGCCATTGTTGTGCCATTGCTAGAACTTGTTGTTGAGTGGTTGCAGGTACAATGGCTTGTATAGGTATCTGTACTATCAACTGTTGAATTTGTGTATCTCCTTGTTGTAAGACTGGTACGATGTTCTATGCGGAAGCACAATATTGATTCATGACCTAGAAAATTATGTCATGTGGTATAGGCCCTCCTTCTAGCGCCAGTTTCTGTTGATGCGTGTTTTATAACTCACTAAATAGTAGAACAAAATATCAAGATATCTTATCCTCTCTTGAACAAAGTACTGCGTATGCTAAGATTGCAAGAAGATCATACGGTAACTTCCAAGGTTCCTCGACTCGTGGATAAGCTCGGTGTTGATGTGATTTGCTGATGATCATAAGGGGCCTTACGTTTTCAATTCTTGAAATGATTTTGTGTCATGATGAATGTAGGTGCTATCGAAAGATTTGCAATGAAGTACTATTTTTTGGATTTTCACCGGATATGCAAAAATGAAAGAGGTTTAGGGTTCATAGATCCTAATCTAATCCTAAGGGTAATGATAGCCCAGGAAAGTATGTTGATGGACGATTTCCTCAATTACCGAGTCCCGCTTTGCCAAGTCAAGCTACAACTACACGTGGACTAGTGCAAGCTTCAAAGGTTTGTACGAATGATTGAATTTAGGCACATGGATAAGGGTTTAGGCTAACTTTGCACGACGATTTAGAATCACTAAAACGTTAAAAGTATGAACCACAGGAACTCATCAAAACATCATCATATTCTCCAAAACAATCATAACACTTTATCTACTAAACTTAATCTAATTGAGAGAATTATGAAACCAAGAAAGTATCAAGACACCTCAAATGATCACCACACTTCAATGAAAATTCTATTGTCTCAATAGCTCATAAGAAACAATCTCAAAATTTTCTCTCTTACAAATGAGAAGAGGCCTTTATATAGGTCCTCAAAAACAACTAGCCCAGATCAAAACAATAACCGATGGCCCAAATTTTGCCACCTCAGCCCTAATTAGGGTTAGGGCACAGAAAAAGGAATCTACATTAATGCAAAAGGAATCCACCACCATAGTGGGCAATAAATGCCCACTACGCATGCACACTTAGAAGGAAGGTGGGGTGAAATAAATGACCATCACGTGCCCCCGCTATGCATTAAATGTGCCTATTGTCCTATCTTTGACCTCTCTGCTTGAATGCCTAGAATCTATCTAGCACTATTTCCGATTCTTCCACGTTGATGATGGGTGTCGATTCTTGCTTGAATTCCAAGGCGACCATTGCTCGCTCAAACTTCTTCAAACTATCATCCCGATTCGGTACCAAGTCCTAAGCGGAATGCATATCATTCGAGAATATAGAAAGGTTCTCATAATCATCCTTTGTGAAAAAGATCATCTGAAAGGACTCCTCCAGCTTTCTTTTCAGGTTGCCTAGAGTTATCTCTTCTTCAGTGAGCCTTTGTGATAAAAGCGAGGCAACATTGTTGGAAACTTCTTGTCGTATATTATCAGCTATTTCTTTCAGTCGAGTGGATTCCTTAACGAAATGCTCAAACATTTCCTTGGCCAACAGCACTGCTCCATACCATCTGGAAAATTCATATGCTTCACCCTCTCTGACAACCCCACCAATAATCAGTTTCTCACTAGGTGTCTCCATCAGCTCGTGCAATTATGTAATTATCTCATCCCT
Organism: Chamaecyparis obtusa; assembly: GCA_027943335.1. Classification (NCBI taxonomy): domain Eukaryota; kingdom Viridiplantae; phylum Streptophyta; class Pinopsida; order Cupressales; family Cupressaceae; genus Chamaecyparis; species Chamaecyparis obtusa. Next base: position 146,007 of record BSBK01001108.1, on the reverse strand, counting down.
ATAGATGCGCTCATCCTCCCAAGATCCCTCCATACACTGGATTCGGGAAAGGATAGCAAGTTCTCTGTTATGTATCTTCACCAAATCCTCATCGTGTTTGTAGGCCTCATTCTAGATGCCCTCCATCCAAACCTCTGCCCCTTCTGCAATCTGCCTGATTCTGTCTATTCCTTCAACAAACTCCATAGGGACAACCAAAGGAACTAATGATGGATCCTTCTCACTAACTGGATGAGACAGGCTGCTTATGTAGTCACATGGGGCTTTAATTTCACCCTCCTTCCTCTGGTACTTCTCCTCAAGCTTCTTCATTTTGTCTTTCACTGCCTACGTGGAGTCATCAAAATCCTCCATGACCTGTGCCCTGGATGCATGACCTAAGTCAACCTTGGTTATATTATATTCTTCAAGAGCTATTTGATCCTTTTCTTTATCTATCATTGGTGTTGCAACCTACAGGATCATGGATCCAAATTCTCCTCAGATAATATTTGTGAACTTCTTTGCCTGTCCCTTTTCATCTGATCGGTTGACTCGGTCTAGGATTTCCTGCAATTCAACTGTTGGGTCAACCTCATTTTCTTGGCTTCTTTGAATCCTTTGTCTCAGCCATTCTGGAACATCTGCGTCCTAATCTTTCTACACTGCCAATTGTTCTTGTCCTTGGACTGTTCTAATATCAATTTCTTCCTCATCCCTTGGACTTTATGTCGTTTCCATAGGGGCTACAACCTCCATTGTAGGAAATCCTTCCTCTGCTGCAGGAACTTCTGCCATTATTTCTGGAACTTCCTCTTCCATCATTTCTCTTTCTAGAAGTGTACGGAAACTCTCCTTAGTGGTGATATCCTGCTCTCTGCTCCTTCTTTGTGGAAATCCTTCATTAGCATTGATACTCAGTCTGTCCTGAACTGACCTATTTATGTGGTCTTGCTCCATCATCCTCCTGGTGATATTTGTTTCCTCCTTGGTGAAAGTTCCTATCTCTTACACGCTGGGAGTTCGACTAGGTGAGGATGGAACATTACAGACCTCTGCTTTTTCTACTGTGGTCTGTCAATATGGAGGTCCAACTTCATTTTTGTGTGTATTTCCTGAGAAACACCCTTATCCTTTTTGTGTTCTGCACTACCTGATGGAATTTCCCCATCTTCCATCACTCATCCTTGTGGTTGCCTTGGTCTTTCATCCCTCAATGCCTAATGACCCATCAGCTGGTATGTCCATTGTTCCTTCGATACGGCCACCTGTCTCAATTGCCTCCCAATCCAGTATCTAGTGAAATCCAGGACCGGACTACATAATGTGTCGAGGTCTAGAACTTCTTTCCTTGACCAATCATAGGCACTAATTTCTCTCTTCTCAAGGCAATATCCTTTCTGGACCACATTTAATTCTTCCTCCTCTAGTCAAAAATATGAAAAGTCTTGCATGCTCTGATCAAGTTCGGTGGCAATTTGGAGTGCATCATTTTCTTCACCTCGTGCTCATCTGTAGCATTTGCCCAAAAGTCCTCAAGGTGTGCCATATGCTGATATCTAATCCCTACCACTGATCGTATCTTGTTGTAAGGATCAAAGTTTAGCCTTTCTGTATATAGCGGAAGATGGAAGAATGATAATTCCTCGTGGGACTTCCCAGCCACCTTTAGGCATGTGCACATTTCAGCTTCCTCTCTGCCTATGGAATCAGAAAATCAAGTCCCAATTTCTTCTTTCCTTTCTGAATCTTGTCATAGACAATCAGTTGTTAGGTGATCTCTAGCAGGACCATTTTATCTGTCAGATACCTAGGAATCTTGTCTGGTTGCGCTGAGAATCCTTGAAGCCTGATGTAAGAAAAAGTAGGAAACTGAATAAACCATGCCCCGTATTCTTCCACCAGTTTTATGGCTTCTACCGACAGCCTCACATGTAGCCTTTTTTGCAAAGTTCGCACATTACGCATTGCAAATGCGTCGTTGACCTGAACATAATCATCAATTGCATGCAGATGCAACAGAGGATAGCAATCATATACTTTCAACCGTTGAGTTCCACTCCCAATTGCTCCCTTGCATCTCAGTCCTTCATATCTTGTTGCCCGTGCCAGCATATAGATGACATATGAACTCATGTAGAACTTCTTTGTCTTCTCCAAGCTCTAACTGCTCACTCAGGTTGTCACTGATTAACCCTGCCCAGCCCATATGATTATGTTCTTCCACTACCTGCTCAATGAAGTACCACATCCAACTTTTGAAGAGATAAGACTGAGGCAGGGCAAATATCCTGCTCAACATCATTATCATGTCACTATATTCTCGATGGAAATCTAGCCACACCAGCTCTTTGGGCAACTTGGAAAAATGAGATGTTCTTTCTCAGCCACTTGTTATTGATGATCTCCTCACAGTACTGGACTCCGACTGTGAAGACTCTTTATGCTTGCTCCTTCATTTTCAGTACCAATCTCCGAGAGGAAGGAATTCTGAAGGCCTCCGAAATAGCTGGTGGAGAAAGGTCTGCAAGTAAGTTTTCATCAGCATCTCTGATTGTTCTGTCTCTCGCCCGGTAGTGCCTTGCACATTCCTTGATCAATTCAAGATGCTGGAAGGCAGGAGGGATTCTAGTTGCAGCCACCATACCACTATTCACGATCCGACTGGCTAAGTATGTCAGATGATGTTTCTTATATCCGAACATCCTCATGTGGAATTCATTCAGGTCTAGGCATCTGAGGTTGGTGTCACTGATTTCTGACAACTATGACACAATCTTGGATTCCGGATAGAATCTGCTATCCTCATTCTTTATCAGCTGCCTTCTGGTCATGTTTGTTCCTCTAGGTTATGCCATCTCATTCTCCTGTAAAATAGAAAAGAAACAAACATAAGAGCATGCAGGAAAACAAAAACCAAAATAATTTCTCCAGAAAAGAAGATTTCAAAATTTTGGAATTTTCTGTATTTTCCTCTGGAATAGGAATTTCCTTCTCCCAAGAATTTTCATAATCCTTCCCACATACTGAAAAGAAATCTTCTTTTTCCTGAAGTGCTACAATTTCTTCTAAAAATAATTCTCACGCTTCCCAAGAAATACCTTTTCTCTCTCTTCAAGAAAATTCACTCAACTTCAAAAAAAAAATTCCTCTCAAAAAGAAATTCTCACTTTCTTTCTCAATCTTGCCTCTTAGCTTGCTTCTCACAACTCGTTTGTGAAAAAATGAATTGGGAGAGGATCGCTTTTATAGACTTGGAAACCCTGGAAAGCTGCTTTAAAACAAAGAACTAAATTTAGCAGATTCCACTTTCAAAGAGATTCTTTGCCATTTGTCACTATTTTTCTCTCAGCTTATTGGGCAGTTTCTAATTCGAGTGTCCGACTTCATGGAGAAGTTTTATCCAATTTCCCACTTTTGATTTTTTGAATTGCTTTAAAATATTAAGTAATTAAATATTAAACCAATATTTAATTAATTCAAGATTTTAAATCCAAAAGCAATTTTCAATTTTTTGATTCTTTTTTCTCCTTTTTGAAAATTAATTAAATATTAACAAAAATCAATATTTAATTAATATCACCTTTTAAACTCCAAATTTTAATGCTTTTTTCAATTTTCAAAATTTATTTAATTAAATATTAAACAAAATTCAATATTTAATCAATGTTGATTTAAATCCGAAAATTTGAAAAAACTTTCCAGGACTCCGCCTTATGAGTTTTTTTTTTTTGAGATTTTGAAGAATTTCCTTTTGACTTCATAAATTTCCAACTTCTATGAATTTCTCAGGATTTTCAAAGTTTTCCAAAATTTCAATTTTCAAGATTTTTTTATTTCCAAGATTTGAAATTTTCGAAATCTTCCAAGATTTGTCATGTTCTGGAATTTTGCCTCGATGATCGTAAATATAAAACTTAATATTGGTTTTAGAATTTTCCAAGATTTTGCAATTCTAAAAATTCTCCACGTTTTTTTTAGCTTTAAATATTAAATACAATATTTAATATTTAACGAATCCCATTTTCGAACGCTTCACAAAAAAGAACGATTATAGAAAATTTCGGACTTTCTTCACCTTGCACTTCGAGCGCACTTTTATGTGGGTCGGAGATTTTAATTTTTTGCATGTTCTGTGACCACCTCCATTTAGCACTCTGGGCGCGTAATAGCTTAAGTTGAGGATTCTATCTTTTGTCACATTCTGTGACTGGGCATGAATCGCACTCTGAGTGCATCTTTGCTGATGTCGAGGATGATTTTTTAAATATTCCTTAACTGCCTCAGGATTGCGCTTTGGGTGCATATTTCATTGGGTCATGGATTTTCTCTTTTGGACGATTCCGTAACTATGCAAGATACGCACTCTAGACGCATATTGGATGATGGTCGGGATTTTGTTCCTTTTACACTTCTAGGCTCGCGCTTGACTCTTTCCAAGTTCATCAAGACTATTCTCCTTCACTCGTTAAGACCCCATGGTAGATCACTCCCTTTGTTCAAGCTCACCGTGTGTTGGGAGAGTTGCAGTCACCTATCCCACTGGATATTTCCTTGGCATTGAATCCTCCAACTGACAGAGCTACTCTGGACAAAACAACAAGCCAAGCCGACGAGAGAGGGATGGGGTCCCATCTGATGGGCGGTGTTGTGAAGCTCACAACACTCCTGTAGCTAGATATACTTCCATTAGATCTATAATAGCAATTGTTGCAGCTAAAGGTTGGAAGTTGCATCAAATGGATGTCAAAACTACCTTTCTCAATGGTGTCATTGAGGAAGAAGTCTGCATTGAACAGCCTGAACGCTATGAGATCCACAACAAAGAATCACATGTATGCAAGTTGAAGAAAGCTCTCTATGGTTTGAAACAAGCTCCTCGTGCATGGTATGAAAGAATTGATAAGTATTTAATGGAATTAGGATTTTGTAAGAATGATGGTGATCTTAACATATAATATAACATCCTTAATGATGAAATGTTGATCTTGGTTCTATATGTTGATGATTTATTTCTAATTGGAGAAGAACTCATCATTAGATGTAAGAAGGAATTAGCTTATGAGTTTGAAATGAAAGATTTAGGTTTTATGCAATATTTTCTTGGATTAGAAGTATGGCAAGGTGCTAATGAAATTATACTAAGTCAAAGAAAATACTTAGTAGATATATTGAAAAGATTTGGAATGCTAGATAGTAAATCTATGCCTACACCTATGGAGACTAATCTAAAAAAGTTAGAGTGCATGTGCAGAAAATTCTGATTTTGCAAAAGCTACAGAATATAGGCAATTGATTGGGTCCTTGATGTATCTAGTCAACACTAGACCAAATATATGCTATGCAGTCAATACACTTAGCCAATTTACTAACAAACCCAAGAATGTGCATCTTGTTGCAGCTAAACATATCCTACGGTATCTTCGAGGTACAGTTGACTATGGGCTAAGTTATTCTTCCACCATGATTTCCTTGAAAGGATTTTGTGATTCAGATTGGGCGGGTGATGTCATCGAAAAGAGAAGCACTTTAGGCTTATGTTTCAGCTTAGGATCTGCCATGATTTCTTGGGCCAGCAGGAAGCAGTCTTCAGTTGCATTAAGTACAGCTAAAGCAAAATATATTGCAGCCAATGTGGCATCTAGGGTGGCATCTAGGGAAGCAGTGTGGCTTCGAAAGCTCCTTGTTGGATTGTTTGGTCAACCATTGGATCCTACTATCATTCATTGTGATAATCAGAGTTGCATTACGATGTCTGTCAATCATGTGTTCCATGACAAATCCAAACATGTGGAGACTCACTATCACTTCATTCGAGACATGGTACAAAGAGGTGCTATCCAATTGAAGTACATTAGCACTAAAGAGCAAGTGGCAGACATCCTCACCATGCCTTTTAACAAGGTGAAGTTTGAGTACTTCCATAAAAGGCTTGGACTTGTAAAGATTTGTGCTATTACTGAGAAAGAGTCTCAGTCTTATTGATGTACTTTGTTTATATATGTTAATCCACCCTCTGTGGGCAATGCAAGGTGGATATTATATCTTGTTGTATTATTGATCTTCCTTAAGCGAAGACATTTGTAACCACCTCTACGGTTAGTGCAAGGTGGATGTTGTACTTGTATCTTGAATCTTATTATGTGTACCACCCTCTACAGGCAATGCAAGGTGGAATTGTAAATATTTATTGACCATCCTTTGCGGGCAATGCAAGATGGCATTGTAAAATTTTAAGTCCACCCTCTGCAGGCAATGTAAGGTGGCAAAGTTCCTCACCACCCTCTGCGGGCAATGCAAGGTGATCTTTTGAGGATTATCCTCTCCCACCCTCTGTGGGCAATGTACGGTGGAATCCATCCTCTACAAGTAGGCATGATGGAAAGGTATGATGTCCTCTTGAATCTGTCCTAGCTAAGAGGGACTGTTAATGTTTTAGCTAGTCGAATTCTAGCCCAGCGATATAGTCAGTTATTTAGATCAAATCTTTAATTTGATCTTAAATGGCCCCACAAATAAACGTCTAAGGGTAGACGTTTCCTAAGTCGGCCCTACTCTCATCTGTTTTCATTGATGCCAAAAATTAAATAAATAAAAAAAACAAATATGGGTCACCCTGTATTAATTTAAGAATCAGGCAGTATATATATAAAGTTGGCCTTAAGCATCTAAGGAATCAAGGAATGCGCCAATTTATGTGCGACCTGATCAAAGATACCTAAAGTGTTGCTCTGCCTTAATACGACTGTGATCAACTCCAGACAACTGGTCTAATACGAACTTCTGCCCTTCTTGGATTGAGATAAATACAACACAGGGACTGTTATAGAGGCTGGGGCAGACTGCATCTATTTGATCATCTTCATACACACCAAAGATCATGTGATCTACTTAACTGTATATCTGTTGCTTCACATCCTATCTACTATTGCGACAACTATTGCAGAGGATGGGTCTACAAGATCTGATTGATATATATATATCTGATATTACATATACAGATCACTGTGAATTATATCTCCAGGTCAGATCTATTATTGAGGCTGAACATTGTAAGTTGCATCTGGGTTCAATAGATACATCAAACTATTTGCTGGGTTTTCACCTCCACAAGGGAGGTTTCCCAGGGTATATTTTGTGTATTTTGTGTTGTGTTTGTGTTTCATTTATTTGTCATTGCATTTATTCTTAATTATCAGTAAATTGTTAAATCTGAAACTAAAATTTACAAAATTGTCAACTATGGACACTCTAATGGGTATCAAATGGCTATGGTGCTGAGCATAGCTGGAAAAATCGGGCATGGCAGGCCCAAATATTTTAATAACTAAAGACTGCAAAAACTCAGGAAAAACTCAACAATTTTATTGAACATTTTAAAATACCTAAATTTTAAGAAATATTCCTCAAAAACACCGACTACTAAATTTGTTGAGCATATTACTAATTGCCATCATATATAAACCAAAATTAGGGTTTAATACATATCATAGACCAAAAAAAAAGTTCAACCTCTAAGTGAGTTACAATGTATGTAGAAAATGCCTCGTCTCAAGAAATTTTACAAGTAGTGTATTAATAACATTTAAGTTAGCATACTCAAGATTTATATCACAATTCCTCATCACACCCCCTCATTTTGATCAAGTTTCTTATTTGACAGATCCCAATAATAATTAATTGGGATTTGGGAGTGGAGACCCCAAATAGCTTGATCCGACTACACCCAGCCATGTCTCCCTGACTGGGTACATATGGCTCACCTTCTTGCGCATTTCAAACTATGATTGGGGAGCCGTTAATGGATAGATTCAGTGAACCAGCTGCGTAGGACTGACCGTAGGGAGAGCGAAGCGAACCCAGAGTGGAGACCTCAATGGGGTTGAGGGGAGGTTTGGGGCAACAACACCAACAAGGTTGAGGAGCAGCGCCCCTTGTGGGGTTCAGGGGCAGCTTGAAACATTCATCGCCAAGGAAAATCATGTTCTTTTAACTGCAAGCAAAAAAAATATGAATTTGGATGAGGTTTTAACACAAAAATCACAATATTTTGCATTTACTCCCGAGATTTTTAGGGAAAAAAGCTCCGAGTTATACAAAAACCCATCGACAAGTTATTGGGTGAGTAACTTGCCTAGCAAACTGGCTCATGAGTACTCACGAGTTTGGTGAGTACTTGGTGAGTACACCATAAAACCAAAACGAGGAGATTGAAAATTTGAAACTCTTGCCACACTTCTGTGGGCATCAAATAGCCTGATGGTAAATAAAACATAAAATCAGAAAGAGGATTGTCGTGACTGAATGCGTATAAAGCTCAATTGCTATAAAATGCATGCTACTCCATTGATTAAAAATTTTGCCGAAACTTGCTAGAATCAATCAATTCTACTGATCTCAACACTTTGTCAAGGACAAGGAATTTATCTATGGCAAAATTTTAATATTCATAATATTTTACATTCTGCTTTCACGAGTACACAGAGAACTGATCAAACCCTATCTGATTAGTATAATAAATTGTGTTTCTGGTCCTGTGCAATATTTAGACTGCAATGGTAGATATGAAATACAATGTGAACACAATTTTTTATCTAACTTGCCATTTTTCCTTAATGGTGTAGCAGAAAACGATAGAAATAGACAATGAATCAGTGCAGAAAGTCTTTCATTGGATCATCATGATGAATTCTTTTCATTCGATATGCCTCCATGTCCTCAGCAGTGATCTGCAAGAAACAAAACACAAACATAAATAAATTTCTAACAGAGGCATGTGACAGTGCATTTAATCCACCGTGATGACTTGGAAAACAAGAATGCGAAAATCATTCCTACCTCATCATTCCATTTAACATTGTATTTACGTTTTCTTTCATCCTTCTCTTCCTTTCTCCTCTCATCCTCCTGGCAAGATCAAACATAGCAAATCAATGGTTGTAAGACTGAATACTTGACAATTACATGAAAATTGTCAAAATTCTAGTACAATTTGACAAGATACAGGTTTGACTTATCGGAATGGTCAATTTCGCCCTTTCGGAACTGAATATAATTGCTAGCAAAAACATGATTCGATTGGGTCAATGTCAATTACAAATGCAAATTGATTGATTTATGCTTTCTCTTGGTATGATGGTCATGCCATCAATTCACAACGCTTGATTTGTAATGTCACCTCGTTGGCTTTGAAAAGCGGTAACTGCACTTTTGTTAACATAGTTCTGTACATAAGTGTATTTATTGGTTTTATTTTGCCGTAAACAGTATGCTTTGAATTTACCTTAAAAATTCTGATTAAACGTTTGCCCTTAGAATCATATTCCTAAATGGAACCAGTTTTGCAAGCATCAAGATACATTCCCAAAATGTTGTTAATATGCATAACCGTTATGGGTCAGAACAATCATGTAACTTGATTGTTAGTTTGTATATAGACTGATTTAAGAATGCATCTTACAATGTTTATTAAGTAAAAGAAGTTTTGCAAACAAGATTTTCAGTCAGTACCTTTTTGAGAGCCTCTGTAAGACGTTTCTTATCGATAACAAGATCCTCAGGAACATCAGAACCCCAAGTTGCAAGGTTCTTTTCTTCATGTTGTGGAGGCTTTTCTGGAACAGGAAAAGGAATGAATAAAAGGCTATGGCAGGAATCAAAGAAAAAGAAGCATCTTAACTAATATTATGATAGCAAAAATATTATGAGCAAAGCAAAGGGCAAAAACCTTCTACAGATTCCTTCCGAATCAAGTTAGCTTTCATTAGATCAGTTGCTGCTTCGGCAGCTTCAATCCCTGCTAACCCTGTACAGTAGCTATTCCTTATTGTTTGTTTACAACATTTGTAACCCCATTGGTGATCTTTCCACCAGGAACCCCAGACAGAAGTGTGGTTGTTAATGAAAATATCTTCCTCATACTTGCTCTTTGGCACAGCTTTTTCCTGAAAATAGACATTTGAATCAACAGTTCATGTCTAGCCTAGACGAGGAAAGAAAAAAATAGTCATTCAATTGAAATATTTTACCAGTCAAGAACTTTACAATTAGCCTTCTCAAACCAAATCATCTCATCACAGAACAAATGGGGAAGTTCCAGTATGGCTTACCTGGCCTTTAATTACACGGCCTGCCCTGTCATATTCAATTTGATTCTCAGTTTGACCCATTAGTAGCTCAACTGGAGGTTTTTCTTCAGACGCTGCATTTCCATACTTGAGCATGATATCCTCCTTTGTTTGGGACTTCAATTTTTCTTTCTTGATTTTGAATTCCTGGTGCAGCAGTTCTGCTTGGGATGGAGCTGCTTGTAAGTGAATATCCTGTCCTTTCTCAAAGGCTTCCCATGCATGTATATTTAGTTGCTTAAAATCCTGAGCTTGGCCAGTAAACCTATATTCATTATCTCCCTGTAAAATTTTATGAAATGCAAATCAACCCGGAGCATCATAATAAGATCATCATTATCTTCAGAGCATCAATATATAATATTTATTCATTGTAACAGGCAGCATACCCCATAGAACTTCTCATTTGGATCACTGTCAGGTTGAGGATCCTCTCTCATGGACCGAGTCTTTGGATCATAATGAGCTGAATTTACATCCAAATTCAAAAGATACTTGGCAGTGTCTTCTCTAATTCGTAAGTTTCTGGTGTACATTTATGCATATAAGAGTGAATCAGAATCCAAATGAAGATAGTGCAACATTTACCATCAACTAAACAGTCAAAAACCTGATTACAAAAAGTATCAAAATAGAAACTAACCTAACTGTACCTGTGCTACCACCTCCTGTGGTACGCACACGCTTTTCTACCTTGGCAAAGTCCATTTGCTTGCTCTCATCAACCTTAGCTTCATCGACCTTTAGAGCATCCTCATCATCTTCCTCATCACTGTCCTCACCTTCTCCTTCAGGATTATTATTTTTCTGCTCCAGTTTTATCAATTGCTGTTCTTTCTGAAACTTCCTCCTTGCCTCATCCCTGGCATCATACCTATCTATAACGCGGGCATATGTGGCCGGATCATATCCATTCCAACGATCACGTTTTCCATCATAATCCAGCTCAAAAATTTCAACTTTTTCATCAGGTGCTATTCGCTTGTTTGTCCATTTTGCTCCAACTTTACGAGGCCTTTCCATGCAGCACTTAGAATCATGTGTCATTGCCCCACAGCTGGTACAAAAATCATTTTTGGAAATTTAAAAAATAATAAAAACACAATATTGATCATCCAAAAAGCTCTACTGTCGATTTTATCTTATCATTTCATCAAGTAAACCCACTGGGAAAGAACAATACTAGTTGCCATTTCAGTACAGAAGAGAACGTCTAAGAAAAAAAAATTGCATGTGTAAGAGCATAAGTGTGATTTAGACATACTTTATGCATGCACCTTTTCTGTATCTATCAGCCTGGTAGACCTTGGCACCTCTGTCATACCAGTCCTTTGAATAGTTTGGATCTGACTTCCATTTCCTTTGATGTTTCAGACTCTGATGACAAAATTAGTGGCAATAAGATTAGAAACCTTGGGATAATCTCATAATAGTGTGATTTCAACATAAAAACAGTGCAATCAGCACTAAGAGTGTTTAAAAAATAATTACCGGCCTCTCTGCGTTGAGATACCATGGAGCTGATGACATATATTGAGGAATGTGAGGGTTGATCTCCTTTCCATCTTCATCAAGTTCTGCCGGTGCAAGACCAGCCTTCCGAGCCTCTTCTAACTCCAACTGCTTTCTGTGATCTTCTCTCGATTTGAATGACCCTGTAGTATAAAAAACAATTAGCACTACTGCAGACAAAATTCTCCTTGCAGTAAGCATACAGAGGTACTTTCTCTCTCACACATCTTAAGAGGTGAACTGCAGTAATGATATATTTAAAAATTCTATGAATATCATTAATTTATGGAGCCTCCAAATCAAATATATTCAAAATTCTTAATCATTAGGAAAGTTTCCTCTCAGTGAGAGAGGTGAGTCTCAAGCCTCACTCCTCTCATCAAAGCCCACATCAAGAATGCTTGAAATTCAAAACCATAATCAGAAGATACCAATTAAAAAATCCTATCGGCTAACCCATTGCATGCCCACATGCATGCGACTGCTAGTGATAGAATTTTAAGCTTGAATGGCTATTAGTTTCTTGCCATTTTTTTCGTACATTTGCAATTTCAATAACATATAATGGATTTTGTTATTCGGCTACGTGTAGTTCTCATAGTTTGCATTTTGGGTGAACGAAACACTAGGGACCACATAGGCTCTAATACTCTTCTAGTGCAATTGTCTACTGTGCCTTATTTGGTTTATTTACTGCTGGGCAGATAGATGGTATTATTCCCATGTGTTTACTAAGTCTCTAGTGGACGTGATTAATTATTTTGCTGTTACATAAATCAAAACCTTTGATAGATTCTTTGTTTCTACATTTTGCATTTGAGGAAATTGTTCATTTGTGCGTCTTCTATTAAGAGAACCAGTGATGTATAGATCTGTTCCTCTTGGCCACCAACTTCCCTTGTCTTCTCAGATTGCTCTGGTTTGTTTTCATGGTTGAAAGCATTATGGAAAGACTGTTCCTCAATGTCTTTCTCTTCTGTTTGTTTCCCCTCATATGGTGAATGCTATTGATTCTCTACCATTTATGTAGATCTACCGCTCTTGGTAATTGCAGTATACAACCTATACGGTGGTGTTTTTTTCTCCTTGTATTGTTTTATTTATCTGAGATAGCTACTAGATGAAGTAATGCCCGTGCATCTATGTTTGTTGTCCTTGAGTTTAATTCCTCAACTTAAGGCGCTGGAAATAACGAACTAATTTTTGTGTGCCTGTTACTGTAAATTCGAACCATTCAACCAAGAATTCACATGATTGGGTATATTATATATTTCAATGCTTTTGTGCAAATAGGAGATAAGATGCATTCTTGATGTATTCATTTTCTTTTTACTCAAATGTTTGGCTTTGTGTAGTGGTGCAAACGATTGCTGAAACTATGTTGTTGAAACTGTATATATAATATAAATTATAACTATGGTATTAGATGTGCTCCATTTCATGATTAAGTATCTCAATGCATTAGGAGTTTGGAATATGTTAAAATTGAAAAGTTAGTAGGTTGGATGTTGTATGTTAATTCAAAATATTGATTTGAATGTAAATGATGTGTTACGATGTTCATATGATTGGATGATGTCAGTGATTCGTAACTTGGACTTTATATGATTGCTTCAATCTTGTGTTATAACCATCATGTACTCATCTTTGGGTTCTTAGTTATTTTGTGACTCTTAATTACTATTGTATTCTCATTGTTTTTTTAGTTTAGCTATTGTAAAAGTAGTATTATGTAAAGGAGGGAATGTTAGACATAATTGTGCATTAAACACTTGGAAGGAGCTATATACATACATGTATGTAATTAACCTTTGATGCTTCATGGGAATGGAAGGAATTCTAATTTTCCATTATGGTTGTTATATGTTTTTATGGTAGTTTGCATATGTTAAATATTTCCTTGGGATGAGGTATTGATTACTATAATGGCTTGATGCTTCGATGTGGATTTGGTACTCTTATATTGTGTTTCTTGAATAATGGCAGGAAAGAATGATTGGGTTAGAATACATTTCTCATGAACAGGCATTTTGGTAGAAAGCCAGTAAGAAGATCTAAGTCATCAACCAAAAAGTGTGTCTGTGGTTTCAGCATTGTTACAAGGTTCTCACTTATTTGCTATTTCTGCCAAAGATTAATTACATGCCTGCAAGAATATAATACAAGGCCCCCAATCAAAGGGTCGTCATATAAAACAAAAGCAACATTGTGCTGAATTACAGGACCCAGTTTTATGAACCTTAGACTATCTAAACATGTTTACATACAGTTAGAAAAACATATTTACATACAGCTACAGAAAGATCAGTAAGGAAAAATTAAGGATAATGATATAATGGTTACGTTTTTAGTGAAATCAGAAACAATCTCAAATGAAGTGGCTTCCACAGACAAATTGGCGGTCCTCAGCCAAATTCAGACTCTGGTGGTGTCTGTGAAAAACTTTGGAGAAAGCAACTTGAAATTTTATTTTATTTTTTAAATGTAAACTTTATCACTCTTCCATTCTATGCAATTTCATCATTCCCACTCAATCTCATATTATAGATACAAACCATTCGAACAAGTAACACAGCCTTGAACGGCAAAAAGAAAGAAGTTCCACATAAAAATATTGTTAATACACTTGACATGAAAACATTGCTAGGTGAGCTTTAGCAGTAAATTATAAATGATAACACTCGCATCTTGTCATCCAAACTGTCATTTTGTAGATTTAAAATAATCATCTCCATGCAAACCAGTACACAGTTGACATAATTAAGAAAAATGAGTACCAGATTTTGGGCTAAAATCTTGCTATAAAACAAACAAAGATAGCACTGCATCCGTGCACTAACAACAGAACTTGTTGCAACTCCAACAAGAACAGATCTATATGACCGTCACCTAGTAACTACTCTCAGCCACATTATAACCCTGAAACACTAATTCTCAAAATTCATGAAGACGATGAACTCAAAAGCATTTTCTGTGAACAACTGACGGTCCAGACTCATCATACTCTGACTTTGCAATACACATCTGTTGGAATGTGCTAAGAGATGCCAAGATTGACCTTCCAATCCAGACACTGTACTTCCTTTCAGGTGGTGCAACAACTTTAATTTTCATGCTACTAGGAGCAAGAGCAGTAATTTCCTTGCTCATGCGATCAGCAATGCCAGGAAACATTGTGTAGAGCCTTTTTGTTTTCAATCTTTGACTTAAAATAAATTGTTATGTGATTTTGTAAAGATTAAGTTGCAATATTGTATCATGGCAAGTACGACATCATAAGATCCTAGTGGTGTGACACGAAGGTCAACTGAGGTGGTCATGTCCCCAATTATTGCTAGTATGCAAGTGGTTTTTTGTCCGCCTAACAATTGTATATTACAATTATTTCTCCGCCTAGATCAAGATTATTACATCTGCAACTCCAATTGACGTCTAATAACAATCCTTACTCTAGTTGAACCCTACTAATTATAATCCTAATACTAACCATCATTGTAATTTTGTTTATAATATTGTTGCTAATAGTAACCCTTATTATATTGTAAACCTAATTGAAACAATAAAAGTATTTAAATCCTAATCTTAATTGATTCCTATATGTAACTAAAATCTTAAATGCCACCCTAATTGAACCATAACCCAAAGTTAATTATAGTTGTAACTGAATTTCTGTAAAAGCACAATTTCTGTATATAATTATAAAAAGCTAACATATTGTGAGGAAAACATGAAGATTAAGCTGCACAAGCAATCAGTCAAACATGCTTCAAACTTGCAAATAAGTCCACTTCAGCTATAACTGCAGGCACGTTTACAACACAGGAGAACACAATATTTGCATAGGAAACTTCAAATCAACAAGGCATAATAACTACCAATAGAAATGGCTGCGAAAGTTTGGATTTCAAAAGCACTCCGTACAATTCCTCCTCAACACAGCTTATAGACTTGTGAATCTTTGAAACTGTATCAAGAAGCCTGGGTATATAAGCATCCTCTAAGGGAGACACAAACTCTGAAAATGCTTCCAACCAAGCAGGACAGATTTATTAGGAGCCTATTGATTTCAGAGTACCATTTTGTCCAATTTCAAGGGGGGCATTCAGATTAAACTGTGACATTTTAATCTTTTTTCCCCCTAAGATTCCTTCAACATCATTGATAGTCAGTCACTGCGACTGACATTAGCACAAGACGACAGATGTAAAAGACAGGATCTACACAAGTCTTCATCATGATCAAACGTACAAGATTTTATAGGACAGGATTTTATAAGACGGGATCTGCTGTTTTGTAGGTTAAAACATGTTTTATCTTCATCAGCTGTTTTTGTTCCCGACTCTATATAATTTTTTTTAATTTTCAGAAGAAAGATAAAACAATATGATGGATGCTTTTCTACTAAAAAACAATCAGATTTCTCAAATTCACAGACATTTGCTTTCAAAATTGAGATTTTCACAGTTACCTGACGTTTTGTTGAATTCAGTAGACGATTGATTTCAAATTCGAGATTTTCAGTTAACTTACTGTTTGTTGAATTCAACAGAATTGTTTTCAAACTTGAAATTTGACATTTTCCCTTTCTTTGGATGGAAATTGTTTGTCTGAATGAAAACGTATTTTGAATTTCTAGGATTTAATGAGTCCGGCTACTCAAAAAGTTTAAAAAAATAAAAAACTATATATATGCAGCGGCTTTGCAGACACTGTATTAGCTCCAAAACATTATGTTTATAAACAGATTCAATGTCGCTTCAATACATTTAGTAATGGGAGAAAGTTACATAGTGCTTGTTTTAGCAGTTTTGATTTGGATTTGTCAGAAATGAACTACATAGTGCTCTTTTACTTGTTCCATTGTTCTTGGTATACATCAATGTTCTCTCTTTTCCAAAACTGTGATTTCAACAATGAGAAAACTAAACCAGAGGCCATGTCATTATACTTATAATGGAAAGCTACATTTACTAATGCACGAAAGGTGTTAGAAAATGTATGGTAAGTCAGCCACAAATTTTGTGCTCAGACTGCTACACCTGGCCATAGAACAAAAGTCAATAAAAGGTCATACGATTACTGTTCATAGTAGAAATCTATACTTAGTAGTGCGAGATAGTTGCATAGTGATGAGGAATACTTGCCACAACTTGAAATATTGCATTTAAAAATATCATTTCATTGAGGAAAGTTGTAAAGCAAAAAATTATTTTAGAGAAAGAGGTAACCATTTTAATTGATACTTTGTCGAGATTTAAATCTCCAGAAGTGCAACCTCAAAGAAGTATGGAAAATAATCTCCTAAATTTTGAAGTCAAGTCCTTTCCTTCCTAGTATTCTTAAAATCTACCAAATTTTGAAAAATCTACTATGTTCCAAAACATGATCTACAATATCAAGTTTTTTACAATATTTAGATATGATTGTGTAGATATTTTCTCCATTAACATTTCACATCATACTCTATGATCATTCTGATATCGATCATGAACTATGATCCAAAACATAAATGGAAAAAAATGCCTACACAGTCAAATGTAGAAACTCTAAAAAATCCAGCTATATACTGCACACATAATTTTAACCATGATCATTACACTAATTTTTGTATAAACAACAGGCTGCTATGTTATATAATTTGGTCTAGTTAATAATATTCTAAACTCTTCTACTGTTTTGAAAAGAGGTTGCAGTGCATAAGAGAGCTTTGTCAGACAGCTCCTGTGCTTTATTTCTTGATCACCGTACACTCTTATTTAGTCACAACCTTCGACTATGCTAGTAAGGCTACCGAGTTCAGCATGCAGAAACACTCTTTTTACTTGTTTGCTCTGTTGAGTGACTTCTTCCCTTATTATAAACCTTATTTTACTTTACAATATGAAGCTACTCACATAAGGAGCTTTCATATGTAATTCCTATAAGTTATCATGGTTATGGACCGGAAATATCTTTGTATTCTGAAACTTATTCTTATAAATATTCTAATTTGTGGCTAACTCTCATGCATAAAATAGAAAAGAGAATTGAACAGGAATAAAATACCAGAGGCTGTCGCCATGTCTATCGGTACGTCAGCTGAATTTGATGCAGAGACGAAAGATTGAGGAGGGG
This sequence comes from Chamaecyparis obtusa, assembly GCA_027943335.1. NCBI lineage: Eukaryota > Viridiplantae > Streptophyta > Pinopsida > Cupressales > Cupressaceae > Chamaecyparis > Chamaecyparis obtusa. Next base: position 128,275 of record BSBK01001108.1, on the reverse strand, counting down.
CAATTCAGGAAAGTCGCGAGGATTTTCTAATAACCTTTGTGCAGGGTAGTGGCTAAACAGCCGAAAATTTGCACCGTTCTTTTCCTTGCAGAAGGAGTCAAATCATTTTGGCAGCCGTGAATAGTTCATGCGAATCCCAATGCCTTTTTACCCCAAATCTGCTTTCAACTCTTTCACTCAGATTAAAATAAAAGTCGCGTGCTATTTTGCACACAACGGTTAGCCGATAGGAGCTTTGCGTGGCATTTCTGCAAAAAAAAAAATTAGCAATGATCAGTGTGTGACCGCCTTTGTTGTGGAAATTTGTAGAAAGCCAGTTTTTGTGTCTGTGCTTTCAGCATTGTTACAAGGTTCTCACTTATTTGTTGTTTCTGCCAAAGATTAGATTACATGCCTGCAAGAATATAATACAAGGTCGCCAATCAAAGGGTCGTCATATAAAACAAAAGCAACATTGTGCTGAATTACAGGACCAGTTTTATGAACCTTGGACTATCCAAACATGTTTACATACAGGTACAGAAAGATCAGATAAGACATAATGATCAGTAAGAAAAAATTAAGGATAAAGATATAATGGTTACGATTTTAGTGAAATCAGAAACAATCTCAAATGAATTGGCTTCCACAGACAAATTGGTGGTCCTCGGCCAAATTCAGACTCTGGCGGTGTTTGTGAAATTTTTTGGAGAAAGCAACTTGAAATCTTAATAATCCATAGAAAACATTGTTTAGTAATTTTTTGGAGAAAGCAACTTGAAATCTTAATAATCCATAGAAAACATTGTTTAGTTCTACTATTGATCCCAAATAAGGATTTCTGCAGAGGATGTTCTCCCAAGCCGTGTCTTATATGAGAGGACAGCCCAGACAGAATCCACTGGGAAAAATTTAGGGCGAATCTTATGAGAAATTTAGGTTAAATATGTTGTATTGAGCTTGAATCTACTATTAGAACCAAAAAATAATATCACTACCTAGAAACAACATATTAAACAACCAAATTTATTGCACTGGCCACAGGGGAATCTGTTCTATTACTGTGGATTGCATGTGGTTGTTAATGATGCTTAAACAATAGACAAGAGCATAGAACAATCACAAGTAAGGATTTCTGCAGAGGATGTTCTCTGAAGCCGCGTAAGCAATCTGAAGCTTTTTAATTTATTATTTGTAATACGGATGTTCTCCACCAAACAATACCTAAATTGCAGATTCAAACATTAAAATCTGTAGATTAATTGTTGTCCTCGTCAAATTAAACCTTACAAATAAGAATACTCAAAACCCTAATAACATTGGGAATTTGAACTTACAGCGGTATTGGCCTTTGCGCTTCACACACTTTCTTGTGTACGGGAAAATTGGAAGTGAAACCCTAATGAGTTTTACAAACAGCAGAGCCATAAATGAGTTACAGTAAAAGAAATTATGCCAATCCATTGATAGATATGCCTCTCAGAGAAAAAGTTAACGATAAATTAAATTAATAGATTCATAAATTTACCTTGTAAGCAAAGAGACGCATGAAATACAAAGCAGTCAGTTAAATCATTCGACACCCTCCACTTTCGTATACATACATCGCTAATGCAAAGAAGAAAAAAAAGGAGAGGAAAAGATATAGAAAAATGGGCTTCCTCTATGGATCGATCATAGTATAATTATAAACTTTTATATATAAAATCATTTATTTGTTTAAAAAGTATTTTTAATATTTATTTATTTATTTTAATAATTTTTAATATAGGTAAAATATTAATAATTTTTATATTAAAATTAATAATAGTTGTTATTAGTAGTATGATAGAATAAATTCTATTTTACATTATTAATACTAGTAATTTTTTTATAAAAAAGATATATAAAATATGTATAAATTATTTTTTTTATAAAGAGTGGCAATAAATAGTATTTATTTGATTATTTTTTCAGAGTGACAATAGATAATATGTATTTGATTAGATTTTTAAAAATTCAATTTTAGATGAAAACAATAATTTGTTTTCATCTATAATAAGTGAGTAATCTTGTAATTAAAAATAAATTATTGTTTTCATCTAAAATTAGAAAATTTTAAATCTAATCAAATACATATTATCTATTGCCACTCTAAAAAAAGTAATCAAATAAATATTATTTATTGCCACTCTTTATGAAAAAAAATATTTATACATATTTTATATATCTTCTTTATAAAAAAAATTACTAATATTAAGTATGTAAAATAGAATTTATTCTATCATACTACTAATAACAACTATTATTAATTTTAATATAAAAATTATTAATATTTTATCTATATTAAAAATTATTAAAATAAATAAATATTAAAAATACTTTTTAAACAAATAAATGATTATATATATATAAAAGTTTATAGTTAAAACGCATAAGTCATAATTATACTATGATCGATCCATAGAGGAAGCCCATTTTTCTATATCTTTTCCTCTCCTTTTTTTCTTCTATTTTTTAATCTGAGTGAAAGAGTTGAAAGCAGCATATGTTTCCTCACTGCGACCTAAATTTGATGGTTGTTTGGCCGTATTAAGTATTAATTACACCAAAGGTATTTCCTGTTCAGAAGTGAAGAAGTTGACTTACAAATCAAGGGTTTGTAACGTTTCAAAGGTGTGTAAGAGGATTAGAAGCATGATAACCATTGATATTCTGGATTATTTTTGGCCTTTTAATTTCTGGTTTTGTATGAGTAGTTTTCTATTTTTCCTTAATGCGGTTAGCTTCTCATTAGTTAACAATCCTAGTTAATGTAAACTAGTATATCTATTTTTAGATAAGTTCATCAAGATATCTTTGATTGAAAGTTAATTTGTATTTAAATGTAATTGTTAATGAGTTATATTCAAAATAAGTGTAATGTATCTTAATATTTTCATATTACTATGTGAAAAAAATTTGGTTCAATCACTAAAATTAATGCTTATTCGTTATACTCTACTTAAAGTCTAATAGTAATTGTAATTGAAACTTATATGTAATCTTAATTGAATCATAACTCTTTTTAAACCTTAACCTTGATTGCACGTTATTCAACCATAACCTTAACCCTCGCCTAATTCCCTAATGTAACTTTAGCACTAATTCTAATTTTACTATAATCCTACTCTAAAACCTTAATTAGATTTTCACCCTAAATGAACCCTAGCCCTAAACTAGATATAGTAATTAAATCCTCAAAGTAATTAAATAATATCCTCAATTAAACTCTAAGCCTAGCCTTCATTATATTGAACCTCAACCCTACCAATAACATTGATTGAATGGTATAACTATCTCTAATTGAACTGTAATTCTAACCCTAAATCGTATTGTAATTGAACACTAGCCCTAATTAAACTATAACCCTAAGTAATCCCTATCCCTAACCATAACTATCATTATATGTTGAGCATAACCCTAACAGTAATCCTAATTGAACCCTAACCACAATCCTAATTGTACTATAACCCTAATGAAACCCTAACATTCATTTTTTACCTAAATATTAGATCAATTTTACACATAATTGTAGCCTTCAAAATTCAAAATGTAATATTCAAATTTTTCTCACTTCAATTTGTCATTTATGCTAATTGAGTTAAAACATTTTAAGTCATCATCTAATTGGATGTCATGTGGCAAGTGGTGTAACCACAATAATCCCAATATTAGTTTCTCAACTACAATCAATAATGATAGTCCCCTCAAAGCCCATGGGCACAAGCATGGAGGGGAAACAACTAGTGGCAACACCCTAATTTATCTTAGTTGCAACAACAACCACCTTTAATTCACAAGCATCACTCATGTCTAACACATTACATCAACAAGTCATTATGTCAAACAAACCACACCTACTCTAGCACAACCACAAGCACCACAATTGCATGCCCAACTTGCACCTAATCGTAACAAGCCTATTCAAGATGGTTATTCTAACGAGGTCACCTAGTATTCAACCTATGTGGTTGAAATTAGTTATTTCCATGTTTTCTTAGAGAAGACTCTTGTTGGTCCATCATCTCTACAAATAATAGAATTACCTAATGATGAGCCAATCATGAATGACACTAACAATAAAGAACCTAAACAAACCAAACATGTTCTCACAAATAAGGAATCCCCTTTCCAAAAAGGTTGACTACCTAGAAATATCATATTGAACTAATGTGTGATCTTATAGGAAATTTGAAGAATGTTTGCACAAATATACCCTTTATCCAATCTATAAAAGATGTACCAATTTAAACTAAAACTACCAAGGAGTTGTATCTCAAAGATCCCTAGACTATCCATGTCTTAGAGAAATTGGTTGATATCATTTTGGAACCCTTGTAGTCCCTAAATACTCAGACCTTGGTAGCCTTGGTGTAGATATCCATATCAATGGTGCCCTCATCTAAAACACACTAATTGTGTTAGGAATAAGAGTCCACAATACAACTGAGAGGGGGGGGTGAATTAGTTGTATGGAAGATTATTAAACTTTAAGTAGCAGCAATATCAGATCCAATGAACATAATAAATTCCAACACAATAACACAATATTTTGGTGTTGGGGAAACCTTGTTAAAGGTAAAAACCCCGGTGGGAATTAGCACCCACAAATGATGTACTAAGAGTATAGTATCCTTGTTAGAAGATTTAGCCATGTTAGGAGCTTATTGAAACATTACATTACATAGTCCTTATTAGAGGGTAGACCCCATTAGGGGTCAAGAAGAAAGGGAGGGCTCACTACCCAAAGAAGGTTAAATCCACCTTCAGAACTCACTATTCACAACACAAGTGTATATGAAGAAATATACAATCTTTTTAAACTGTTCGGCAGCAACTATCTTTGCTTGATCAATTCCAATGAAGTCCACCAGCAAACCTCTACTCTACATATAGCAGACACAAGCTCACAACTTTTACAACCTCTTTATATCACCTTTTTCCATCCATACCTTTTCCAAAGAAAAGACCTCTCATTTATACCTTATTACAATTCTCATGATCAGGTTGGCCCATAAGCCTTTCCTAATTACAAATAATTACATAAACCCTTTCTAAGATACACACAGTATCTAAAACAAGTATACAATTATTACATTATAATATTTAAGGACCGATATCCTTAATTTATGTTTGCCAATCAAAACACATGCTACATCTCCTAAGTCGGCTTCCAAATAGGTCTTCTCCAGAACACACACCACAGCTGACGTCACCAAGCATTCTGTACCTTTTGCTGACCAATGAACATCCTTCAATACCTTGTCTATCATTCCTCAAGCTCGCATACCTTGAACCCATATCATCTGGAAGATATACCAGAAACATAGAGACTAGCTCTATCATTTCTCATTGTCATAGTCCAGTGACCAGTCTTCACCAAAACATATGTAACTCGTCCAATATGAAACATTGCATGGTGCAATCTTGGTTATAAGATCACAACACCTTCCTAAACTCTCATCTGACTTTGCCACATCTGAAACATTCGTACAGTGTCCATACACTGTGATAACTAGCATGTTCTCCTCACAGAAACATATGTTGACATCAATGACAAAACACAAATGACAACAGTATGAGTGCCCATTCAGTAACATAGTGATTAAACATATAAAATGTCTCAATCACCTCCCCATGAATTAGCAATATCCAACAAATTGATCTTGGTGAAACTATCAATATCATTACCAAGGAGATAATAAATAATCTATAACAATTGAATATAAGGCCAAAGGGCCAACTATTTTACAACTTGTCAGATCTAGGTCCACTATTGAAGTATGTTGCCATTGATGTAAACTTGGTGGATTTGATGGCAACCTGATGGATTGATGTAGATGAAGATGAATATAAAGATAAATATGAAGATGAAGATGAAGATGGGAGATTGTTGTACAATGATGCAAAATTTTGTGATGTTATTGTCTAGATGTTAAAAGGAAAGTGGTGCACTATGTTGTCCTTGATGTCAATCTAATATGAATTTTGATTACATGGAGTTGATTGTTGAAGACGTATAGTAGAGAATAGTAATATGAATGAGCTAGTAGTTGATTAAATAGAATCAAGTATAATATTTATTCTATCTTTGATGAGATGGATATTTGCAATTGCCTATTAAGCAATATGTGTACATTGTCTTTCATTACAACCTAGGAAGCAATATGTTGATAATGGGGCCAACTCATGATAAAGGGAAAGGTACAGTTTTTGAGTTGTGTATTGATATTCGTGAAAGACATGGAGCAATATATCCTTGATGATCTTAAGATGACATCAACCTATCTTTGAATGATCGATATTCATGGTTAGATGCCAAAATATTTATTAATTAGATATTCATGGTTGTATGTCAAAATGTTCTAACCTAATGGTATTAAACTATTGTGATCTTAAGCTCAAGGTTGGATGTAAAATATGTAATTTTTTGAAGTTAAAGTTTAGATATCAAAATGTTCTAATTCATATATTGTTGTTGCTCATTATTTTGCGCCAATGTTTATTTCTTTGGCTCATGGATTCACTCTACATATCTTCATTCTTGAAGATATTCTTATGTGGATTGGAGGTTATGTCTAGAGAGATTAGAAGATGATATATCCAAAGTTTCATGTCATGGTTCATCATGTAGTGAAAGATAGAGATGATTGTGCGCTAGATTGTTTTAGATAGTGGAGACAATTTCAAAGGAGAAATGAGAATGCTCTACATTTCTCTACATTTTAGTCCTTGCTCTTGAAAATTGGGGAATGTTCTCATATTTTTTTGTATCTTACTTTTATTCAAGTTTTGTATGCTTAATTGTACTACAAGTATGATCTTATAATTGTTATATATCAAGACTAGTTGATTGGTTTCATATGGCACTAGGTTTTTCAAGTTTAGTATGCTTGTGCCAGCTTATTTGGACATGATTGCATGTATGAATGGTTCTATAATATTTAGGAATCACATCTAATGTTCATTTATTCTTTTTATAATGTCTCTATACTATTCTAGTATTGTTCAGTGGTTGAATTAGATGATTGAGTGGTTAAGTGAATGTTTGGATGACCTGGTTGATTACGATATTGCCTTCTAGTTTTCACCATCTCGGAGAAGAGTGTCAAAATAATTTAGGTCATTTTTATCCCTTGGCTTGGTTCTCGTATAGTTTCCTTCCACTATGGAGGTGTCTAGGCTAACAATATGTTCATTTCATGTTTCATGTTCATATATTTCATCATGGCCAACTTGGAGGGGTCTATTTGAGCATACAGAGGATATAAATCATAGATAAAATATTTTGGGAAGCATGAAAGTTGTGGAAGTGTTTTTGGGTGTGAAGTGAGCAAGAAAAATACCTAATGATCACTGGAATTAATGAGCTAAAGGTATATAAATTGAGAAGTGCATGAAGTATATTAAAGCAGTGTGCTGATGGATGTTGATTATTTAGTTGTATTGCAGTGGATTCTCTTTTTTTTCTCATAATATTGTAATTTTATAGCCTCCTTGTATAATTGCTATCATAATAAGGGAGTAGTGAACTTGTTTTGGTGCAACCATAAAACTATCTTTTTGGGGAGTAGTTACTTCCTTTGATTGCATCCATAAAACAAAGTTGTATTATTGCTCCATATTGTGAGATTTCTCAGTGTAGTTTTTCCCTCATTGAGGTTTCCACCCAAAATTAGTGTCCTCTTGTGTATTGTACATAATGCTTTATTTTTCAGTGTTACATTATTGCTAATGAATGAAGTGAAGGTTTTAATATAAGAAAAAATAAAAGGTTTTAAGGTTTTATTATACAACAGTTTCACACCCCCCCCCCCCCCCCATTCATCCCCATCCCTCTATTTTTTGTCTTATGCATTTAAAAATTGGCATCAAATCAAGGTTCCTTGGAATAAATATCAATAGCTCGAGGAAGATCCAAGATGGCACATGACATCTCAAACTCATAAGTTGCCTAATTTTGATGGATCAAAATACAAATTCTAGTGATTAAGGATAGAAGCTCACCTAAGATCTTTTGAATGTGGGGTTTTACAATCAATCAAAGATGGTTATACTCCTATTGGTATGCTAATTGATCATACTAAAATTAAAGCATGTGAGAACAATAGAAAGGAAACATTTCTCTTGTGAGTGGATTAATATATTATGAGATTGTAAATGTCATGCATTGCAACACTGCCAAAGATGTATGGGAAGAGTTGAAAAACATATATGAAGGAGACAACAAAGTGAAATGAGCTAAGTTGTAGATCTAAAGAGGCAAATTTGAAAACATGAGGATGTCAAAATATGAATATATCATTGGTTATCTACTTTAGGTCGATGAACTTGTCAATACCATCAGAGATTTTGGTGAAGAACATAAAGAAATAGATATAGTACAAAAGGTACTTAGATCTCTTCCAAAAGATTATAGCTCCAAATTATCTTCTATTGAGTAAGCTAGAGATATAGACAACTTTTCAATGGATCAATTATATGGTACATTTGTTTCTTTTGAGATGATATGATTTGATAAAGAAGATTCTAAAGAGAAGCAACTTTCAAAGCTAGCAAAAAGGAGAAGAAATGTGTATTTGACCACAACAATGAATACGATGAAGAGGAAGAAAAATTTGTTAGGAGGTTGAAAAAGGGAATTGGTAAATACAAAGGTAAGTTTGCTTTCAAATACTTTAATTATGAAAGAGGTAAGTTTCCTTTCAAATAATTTAATTATAAAAATATTGGGCATTATGCTTCTAAATGTCCCTTAAGGGAATAAAAAAAGTTCACAGGAATCCTAGAGGAAACAATTTCAAAGAAGTTTTTATGCCAAAGAAGAAGTTATTCATTAAAAGATAAGGAACATAGCACACCTAATTATGTCAAAGAAGAATCTCTTTTCATGGTTATAAATGTTGGAAATAATGCTACTAATAATAAAAGGCAATTAAATATGTCTTACACTTTAGAAGCTACTTATAATATTGAAAGGTCTATGTTTACTACCTTTAATGCAAAAGGGGAGATAAAATCTTGGGTAATTGACAGTGGATTGTCCAATCATATGACTAGAAATAGTAGAAAAATCATCATGTTGAACACACTCAAATATTGAGAGTGGGGGTGAATTAGCATAAACTAAAGCTTAACCATTCATTAACTTCTAAATCATTAAATTAGATATACAAAAGTAAATAGTAAAAACACAACATGTGCCACACAATCACACCAATATTTTATGTGGGAAACCAAAAAAGGGAAAAATCATGGTGATGATCAATTCACAATATATGAAAAAAGTTTTTACAAGGTTTATATTAGGCTCATTGCTAGGGAAGCTCACTAGTTCCTTAATGGACTTGCGGGCTAAGGCACACTGCCCTAAGACAAAATACTATAGGCTTGCAAAATGAAGATCACTTCTCTAGATAAGGATACAATGAGATTTCAATGAAAACATAATGTAAACTACTATAGAAGAATCATAAGACAACTTTTGATAGTGCATTCCTCTTTATAACCTAGATATTTTGTCATGTTGAATTTTGCACACTTCATAATAATCTAATTCACCGTTGATCAATTTTGCACATTACAAAAATTTGCATCAGGTCTCACATTTCCATGAATGATTTATTATTCCTTACATATCCTCTGCAACATCTAAAAACATTAGTTAGGTTAACACAAATAAGACCTAATAAATGAATCGTACAATACAATATAGGTAAGCCTCAAATGCATTCAACTGGATAATATGAAAAGGGAAGCAATACAAAGAAGTAAATGATCACTTCTCCTTTTCTACGTTGCACATTCAGAAGGAAGATGTCCCAATAGGCTACGAAGATCTCAAATGCTAAATGGGTCAATGATCCTTCACTAAATACGTAAAATTGAAATGGGAAATGATAATAAAGATAGAAATGTAGATTAGGAAATATTTACTTGCACCTAGATATGAAATAGGAAATAAGCAACTTCAGATCTAAATAATTGACAAACAAAATGTTGAAAGTATCTATATCAACTTTTTTGAGATATTGAGATTGTAACTAATCTTCTTATCAAATCTTACCCTATTTTTCAAGGTATCTATCATCTTTTTTTATCTGTACCCATATATAGACTAACGTTTTGGCCTATACCCTGGGTTTCTACCCAAAACTTTTAGGATTGCTCCAACTATTCTCGATCTTCCTGAAAATTTTTTGATAGCTCTATAGCTTGTTCTTGCACAAAGAAAAATAGGGAAGAATATTGGGAAAAGGGGTTTGCCTTGGTCAAACCCCTATTTAGGCATCAACCTTGAAAATGTAATGAAATTGCTTAAAGGAAAGATGAAATATAAGTTAGATCTAAATCCTGAATTACATCATGCCTTGATGGTGTAATCCCTATTTGGATGTGATCACAAGTATCCAAAAAAACCTAAAACAAAATCATGAAAGATAAGCCTTATGAAATAGATTTTGTACTTTGTCACAATGCTTGATGAAGAAGGACAATGCTTTGAAGACTTTAAGACTTGGATGCTTGAAGACCTTGCTAATGCTTGGACACCAATTGCTTGATTTATTTATTGTGGACGCTTGAGGATAGTAATGGACTTACAAAATGAGGAGAGATGGGGTGTTTATATACCTCATCCAACACTTCAGGGGTTAAAACTCATGCAGGCCAACTATAATTCCTAATCCTCTGTTGAATTGTCGAGACAGGGACCCAATTTTGAAAAATCCAATCTATACCTAGGAAAATATTGAAAAAACCAATCTATACCCTCTAATCAAGGCCCAAATCAGGACCATGGGTCTCGGGAAATAAGAGGATGCTAGAAAATAGGTTATAACCAGTTCTAAGGTGGGGAGAGTGTAAATGGTGATATACGCCTTAAATTATGAAATGAATTATGGGATTGGAGAAAAAATAGAGGATCACACTTAGAAATAAGGGCTTACCTCAATTTTTGAAGAAATTGAATCAACATAGGACTTACAATATTAATTTTAAGGTCCAATGATTGCTAGGAGAGCGTGAAATCAATGTGGGAACCATACGTACTAAACATCTTATTATAGATGCTAACTTTTTAGGACAATAAATTTAGTCCCCACTTTAGCAAGAGGATGAGTCCATCTCATGATCATAATAAAGTGGGAGAGAGAGAGAGAGAGAGAGAGAGAGAGAGAGAGAGAGAGAGAGAGAGATTCATGGGAAAACTATAAAGAGATAATATATTGCTAAGTCTAAGGACACAAGCCCCCAAACTAAGGATCTTAACTTGTACATCTATGTGAAAGAACACATAAAATAAATACCAAAGCCTAAATCTTACTAAGGTTCCAAGTCAACTAATTGAAGAGACCTTAATGAAGGAAATATCTCCACCGCTAGTATCACACATAGAAAGCTATTGCAAAAGTACAAGTGGTCACACGAAAAGAGAAACAACATACATCAAATATAATTAAAGAATTCATGATCCAATAAAATAGAAAAGTGTATTATGTTATGGAATCATGGAGGAGAGAAAATGATAACCATGGATGAGACAAGCTAGTCAGTTGTGTTGTGTTAGGTGATCCATGAGAGAGAATAAAGAGAAAGGAGGGGTAAATGGTCTATCAAATTGTGTTGTGTTAGTTACACCCATCAAAGAGAATGTAAAGAGTATTTTATGGTATAACACATTCTACTCAACTCATGAAAATATATGAAAATGAGAGATTGAATGGTCTAGCAAATTGTGTTATGACAGTTAACCCATCTTGAAAATTTATGCAAAGGAGAGGTGAAATGGGCTAGCAAGTTGTGTTATGCTAGTTCGACCAATACTAAGGATAACCAAGGAAAGAATTATATCTAAGGAAATCCCCCAAAAATGAATAAAGGAGAGTGATCTATCCTAGCAAGGTGTATTACGCTAGTGTACTAGTCTACTTGAAATGCTCAAAGTAAATAGATTTTCAATAAGGAGGCCATATATTCCCCCCCTTAAGATGAAAAAATAGGATTATTTGGACATCTCAAGGAAAAGAAGAACAAGAATAAAGAACCTTTAACACGTATGAGTTATCTTGATGCAAGGGCATTCTTGGGTAATCGATAAATCTGCATGGTGGTGTGTTGAAGTGGTTATGTATTGCTCGGTTGCAGCTTAAACTGATGATCTCAGTTATTGAAGGAGGCTCGGTCACTGAAGGAACTTGGTGAAACCTCTAGCACTCAGTGGAACATGTACTCAGCGATGCTTGTGGTACTTGGTCGACATGATTGCTCGGTGATGCCTGGCATGCTTGGTTGTTTTACTGGTGCTCGGTAGTTCTGGTTTACCGACTGGAGTTATTAAACTTTTGGTTGGCTGACTTGGTGTATTTAATGTTGGTAGCTTTTGTGGTATTCTCCTATGTGGATCTAGAGGCCAACATGGAGAATTAATTACTTGTAAGGCTATTAGTGAGCCGATTGTTGTTGCATTTAATATTTGTTTGTAATAGAAGCTGACTTGACTTAGGAGTTAATTATTTCGTCCAGTCGACTTGTGGTTGAGGAAATGTATTTAAGGAGTACTTAGGTAGTTTTTTAGGGGGTGAATGATAGTTAGTGATTGAGAAGGATAACAATTGGATCTTGCGAGATCTTGAAGATCAAATTGGTTATCTGAGAATTGTAATAGTAGAGCTAGTGGTTGCATGCTTGGAGACAAGGAGATTACTTGGTGGCTTGCGAGATCAAGTTCAGATATGTATTAGGGTTTCCATTAGTTTATGATGTGTTTCAGAGCTGGACTAGCTAGGAGATTGCATAAATACTTTTGTAAGTGATTGTATTTGGCCCTAACCCAAAAGACCTTATAATCAAGCATGTTGAATGAAAATTCTGTTGAAGAATTATGTTATTGTGTTATTCCACATTGTTGGTTTTTGGTTGCAAGTTTGGACAGTCCTTTATTAGATCCTCTAACCTTTGACTTTGTCAGGTGGTATCAGAGCTTGAGGTTCTTGAGTGTGTAAACTGATCTTCGAGTTGAGGCAGTTTGCACTAGGACCTTGGTTTGTGATTTGTTGCCTTGGGTTTTCGAAGATCTTGAAGGATGCCTTTGAGAAGATTGGACCCTAGAGAGATTAAAGATCTCTATGATGCTATGGAATCAAAGATTATAGATAAATTTAAAGTTGATTTCAGATCTGAGATGGAATTGATGAAGAATGACATGATCGTTGAGGTCATGAGAGCTATTGCTGATATTTCAAGGAATCTTGGTACTGAAGATGGTTACAATGAAGCTTCTGAAGACTTTGAAGCTACTGGATCTAGTGGAGATGACTAGAGGGATAGATCTAGTGAAGATAGAACTAGTTAGTTGCATAGATCTGGAGCTCGGTTAGGTACTGGTTACCGAATGAAAGTTTCTACTTTCTTTGGTACTTTGAGATCTGGGGATTTGATTGATTGGATTGGTGAATTAGAAGATTTCTTTGAGCTTGAAGAAATTGAAGATCCTCTTAGAGTAAGATTGGCACATACTAAGTTGAAAGGACATGCGGCTCTTTGGTGGAAAGAATTACAAAGAGATAGAGAAGATGAAGGTAAAATAAAGATCAATCAGTGGAGGTTGATGGTGACTAAATTGAAAGCTAAGTTCATACCTGTCGACTATGAGCTTGACTTGTTTAAGAAGTTGTAGAATCTAAAGAAAAAAGATTTGACTGTGGAGGACTATACTGAGGAGTTCTATAAGTTGACTATGCAGTTTGGACACAAAGAACTTGGTAAAGAAAAGGTAGCTCGGTATACGAATGGTTTGAGATTCAATATTCAGGATGAGCTTGGTATGTTGAAGATTGATTCATTTGAGGATGCTTATCAGTATGCTCTAAAGGCATAAGATAAGTTGAAAAGGAGACAACATGGTAATTCCCAAGGGAAAGAGAAGCTTGATCACTCAGTGAAGGATAAACTAATTGTTGAAGATGAACCGAAGCCTGTGGAGGTGAAAAAGAAGATAGGTAGGGTTATCTTTAAGGGCACTTATTATAATTGTGGTGAAGAGGGACATAGATCTTTTGAGTGTACACAAAAGAATTTTGGTGATTGAAGGAATGTTGTGGTGAATGAGAACATTTAAAATGAACCTAAATCTGAGAACTTCCTGGTTCAGAGAACATTGCTCAGTCCAAAGGTGGAACCTTGTCAAAGGAGTAATTTGTTCAGAACTTGGTGCAAGTCAAGAGGTAAACTTTGTGATGTAATTGTGGATAGTGGTAGTACTGATAACCTTGTAGCTGAGGAGATGGTCCAGAAACTTGGTTTGAAGAGAATGAGACATCCTCATCCTCATAGGATTGGCTGGTTGCAAGATGTTCATGCTCTAGAAGTGAGGGAGCAATGTCTTGTTGATTTTAAGATTGACCAGTATAAGGATCAAGTGTTGTGTGATATTGTGGAGATGAATAGTTGTCACATATTGCTCGGTGGACCTTGGCAGTACGATTGCAGAGCTATGTATGATTGTGTCAAGAATGTATTTACTGTTGAGAAGAATAACATGAAGCTTTCCCTGATGCCTTTGCTGGATACAACACTCGGTAGGATAAACATGAGCTTTGGTAGTTGAGATGAGTTGAAGAATTCTAAAAGGATTGATCAGTATGGAGAATAGACCTGTGTGTTATCAAGAAAAAACTTGAAAAGATAGAGGAAGTAGAAGTGGAAGAGTATGCAAGATGAAGAATTGAAGGGCTTGTATGTAAAGAACCAGTTTGAGGTTTATGTGATGAATCCTGAAAGATTTTCTTCCAGCCTATGAGAACATATTTTTTAACCTGGAGTGTCTGATGTAGGGGCATTCTTGGGTAATTGAAAAATCTGCATGGTGGTGTGTTGAAGTGGTTTTGTGTTTCTCAGTTGCAGCTTAAACTGATTATCTCGATTATTCAAGGAGGCTCGATTGCTGAAGGAACTTGGTGAAACCTCTGGCACTCAGTGGAACATGTACTCAATGATGCTTGTGGTGCTCAATTGTTTTATTGGTGCTCGGTAGTTCTGGTTTACTGACTGGAGTTCTTGAAGTTTTGGTTGGCTAACTTGGTGTATTTAATGTTGGTAGCTTTTGTGGTATGTTAGTGATTTTTTTTGTTGAATCCTAACACACAGCCCTGAGTGCTTAGATAGAACTCTATGATTCCTAAACTTCTGATTCAAACAAGATAAGACTAATTAACAAGGACCAAGTCCTTCTTCACTTTGAGCTCTTGGCTACAGGTGGGTGTACCTATCAAATCTACTTCTTCAAAGCATTAAAACATTAGTCTATATCCTTGATACAAACCTAATCTTCTCATCTCTACAACATACATGAAAGTAAATATTCATTGATTTTAGATTTGATGATGAAAGATGCAAAAACAAGTAGTGACCAGTGCCTTATTAATTAGGCAACAGAGTCAAATGAAAGTAAATCCCCATAAATCCTATGATTTCAAAATAAATAAAACCCAAATGAAATTCCTTACAGATCATTCTCTCACTCCCCTACCCAGACATCAAATTCACATACACTGTCAGACTCTCAAAATTGTGCCAAAGATTTATTCACTCCTTGAGAGAAACTAAGAACATAGATTCACAGTTACCTTGTAACTAGCATATTAGATTGTCTTACAAACTAATACACAATAATTTAAAGCAATACACATGAAGACAACACCAATATAGGATTGGGATTCCACTATTTTTCATTCAAAAATCTATGGTTCATTACAATCAAAAACCATGAAAACCACAAAAATAAGGGCTCAAAATTAGCCAGAATACTGCCTCTGTAGTGATTATTCTATCATCCTTGTAAAAATGAAGAAAAACTAAGATATAGGAGAATGTGGTCAGTTAGAACCAACTGACAGTTGTCCATTCTTTGCACAAAATATCTCCAAGTTTTTCCTCAATTTTGATCTGCAATTTGATCTTCGAAACTGATTCCCTCCAACTGATCATGCCTGCAATCATTCTTCCAACAAACTTGGCTCTGATCTCAAAATTCCAGCCCTTACTACTCTTTCCCACTAAGCTAAAACTAAAAACAATGATTGCCATTTGATTCATTTTCCTCTTCCATTTCTAAAAACATATTATATGTCTATATTTGGTTAAAAAATGAATCTCTAGACATTAATTCTCTGAACATGTCCTGTCATTTAAATTTTTGAATTTATCTCCTAAGTCTGGACTATGTCACATTTTAAATTCTTTTACATTTTAAATCTAGCTTTTACCTCAGACCTGACTAGAATGTGACAAGTGTCAAGCTATGATTGGCTGCTCGGACTAACCATGGCCTTGACCTCTGATTTGGAGATAGGGTGAATGCATTTGATCTTTGAATCTTTGAATGATTTCACTAATCTGGGGTTTATCCAAAGAACTGGCGAATCCTTCATTCTTGTGATCTTTGAATGAAACCTTGACCACAGTCAACTCCTGGTGATTATGTAAATAGGCTGTCTCTGAATCTTGGAATAGACTTGCTAACCTTGGGTTAAATCTAGTGATTAGGCGACTGAGCTCATTCTCTGAATCTCCAAATTTTCCTTGCTAACCGCCAGGGATTTGGAGATTTGACGACCATGGTTATTCTCCAGTTCATTGAATGCTAAGGCCTAACCATCATCTATCTGGTGAATGCGTGACCACTGTTCACTAAATCTCAGAATACTTAGTCCTTAACCACCAGCATCTAGCGACCTGACAACTGCGGTTAACTAACCACCACCTCTGAATTGCTTTATTTATGCATGTATCATCTTAAAATGGAAGCACTTCCATGTTAAGAGCATTTATCCCTCTGATTGAGTGGTTTGGGGTCATGTTAAGTGCCTTGATTAGGTCTTTTCATGTATCTGGCAGTTTCCCCCTGTTCTACTTCTCTCCTCCTCATTTCCAGCCTTTTCCAGATAGTTTTCTCTGAGAATCTAGAGTTTCTGACTGTCTGGGTCAAAGACAACCTAGTAGGGTCAAGGATGACCTAGACCTCAACCTAGGTTAGGGATGACCTCGACCCTAACCTAGGGTGGTGTCTACCTCATCCCTGACCCCAGGTCCAATTTTTAGATTTTAGGAGTTACAGGATGTCGGGCTTCAGAAAGTTTCTTTTTCCCGCTTCCGGTCAGCCATTTCGGGTTTCAAAATGGTAAATCCTTAAATTGCATTTAATTTGGGTCCATTTCTAGGGGTTAAGGTTAATTGGGATTTAATTCTCCAATGTTGGCCTTCTCTAGAAGTTTGTGCCCTATATCACTATAAAAGGAAGCCTTCCTCTCTCATTTTCTCCATCTCTTTTGGCCATCAAGCATCTACAATTCATTATTCATGATCTAGCTCTCAAGTGCAAGTAAGCAAGAAGGAGAAGGAAAGAAAGCAAGAATTCATTCATCTTCAAGTCTATCATTCAAGTGTTCAAGCATTCAAGCATTCATCAAGGAGATCCATTGTTAGCTATTGAAGGATTCAATCTCTTTGGAGCCCCCTTAAAGATTTTTCCATCCACATTCATCCAAGTCTTTTCCTATGCAAAGATTCATTCAAGATTGGTGTTGAAGATCTAATGCCATTGATTTGAAACATCCTACATACATTTCTACATTCATTTGGAGTATCCCTACTTGTGGATTCAAGGATTCAAATCCTCCACAAGGACTCCAACATAAGCAAGGTGAATAGTTCCATTTACTTTGTTTATACATTACAATTTCAATTCAATTTCAAAGTTAATTCCTAAATTAGGGTTTGACCAAGGCAAATGCCTCATCCAAACAAAAAAAAACCCTTTTTTCTTGCAGGTACAGGTATAGGACTGCGAATCAGAGCTTGGATCGGAATACCCTTTTCGGTGAACTTCTGAGATCCGCGAATAGATTTTCTGTCGAAGTTGTTTTGGGTCAAGGATGACCTTTAGTAGGGGGTAGGATCCTACCCAGGGTAAGACCTTTCCTCGATATCTTGGTCAAGGATGACCTGCTTTCCAAAAGACAAATTTTTTTTGGGTTTTCT
Source organism: Chamaecyparis obtusa (assembly GCA_027943335.1). NCBI lineage: Eukaryota > Viridiplantae > Streptophyta > Pinopsida > Cupressales > Cupressaceae > Chamaecyparis > Chamaecyparis obtusa. The sequence continues at coordinate 110,236 of BSBK01001108.1, read as the reverse complement.
CCGTCTCGGTATTTCCAGTCCGAAACAGGTTGCAAAATTGCCCGAAACTATACACAAACATCAGAAATCAACATTTTCCAAATTTGCCCTATTTTGAGGTTAGTATTTTCCTTATATTTATTTTAGATTTCAAGCATATACTTTTTATAGTAGATTATAGGATTTTCTCCTTTCTTCATATTCTCCATTGTTTGATTCTTTTGTGCATCGATCACTTCTTTGTGATTAATCCATTTGGATCTTTCCTTTTGGGAATTTGGATTGAGGATAGGTCCTATATTCCACCCCTATATCATACATCTTACTCCTATTAAAATTCAAACATCATTCATTTAGGTGATTCATTTTCACCTTTATTCATTTTGGTGAACCCGACATACTTACCCTATTTTCTTTTGTGGAATTAGATGCCCTATTGTGTTTTGTGGTGTCAGATTTCCTTTTATATTATCTTTTTGCTATTAGATTTCTCTTTTATGTTAAATCTTGCATGATAATTAGATTTCAAAAATATAAAAAAAATTGCAAAATTTCTTTCAAAATACAAAAATATTCATGCTTTGTGTGTTCTTAGTGTAGTTCATGTGCATTGCATTGGTTTATGAGCTTTACTACTACTAGTCCTACTTATAATATTCCGGTTAGATGAAGTCGTAGACTTATGGGTGCTTTTGATCCTAAGCCTTCCTCTCCTTTCCTTAGGATCTTAGATGGTAATTTGATTCTTCATGATTCCAATCCTATTATGGAGCAAAACTCTTCTCACTCATCTCATGATGAGGATGATGCTTTAAGTGTTCCTCCTAAACAAGTCCAAAAACTTTCAACTGAACTTGATAAAATAGGTAATTAGATTATTCAAGAAAACCATAATCAAGATTCTATTCAAGCTATAGAGGCTCTTAAGAAAGTTCTTTGTGATGGTGATCAAGGTGTTAATCTTCTTCGTGGTATTACTCACCTCGTGCATTCAAATGTTAAACCTTTAGCTCAAGAAGCTCAAGATTTAGGGTTGATTCCTCCTATCACTAGTGTAGAGCCTTCTTCTAATCCTTTACCAAGTGTTCCTACCTATACTCCTTCTTTGGTGACTGTGACAGTTCCCTCTGTTCCTAAGAGTGTTCCTCCTATGTCCCTTCCTACATCACAACCTTCTTATCATAATGTTCCTTTTACTTATTCCAATCCGCTTCCAATTGTAGTTCCAAGTGTTCCTCTAGTTGTGTCTTCTATTCTTTCATCTTCTTACACTTTACCTAGTGTTTCTAATGTTTCTTTTCCTCCTATTTCCTTTAATGATTCAACAATCATCAGTTTGGCTCAAACTGTGTCATCCTTACAACAACAACTTGCTTCCTTAACTCAAAACAAGTTTAGTGTTCCTACATGTGACATGGGAAGTCCTTTGTCTTGAGATATTATTCATACTCCTATTCCTCAGCAAGTTGATATGCCTCATCTTGATAATTATAACGAAAAAGGAGACCCTGTGCATCATGTTAAAACATTTCAATTCCTTTGTAGTGATTATGCTCATGACCATAGGATTTTAGCCAAACTGTTTGCTATAAATTTTCATGAAAAGGCCTTACAATGGTATTGTTCCTTGCCTCCTTAATCTATTGATTCATTTCCACAACTTGCCAATGCCTTTATTCAATAATTTCAAAACAACATTGGCCTGCAAGTGTCTTTGACTGATTTGATGCATTGTAAACAAAGTGCTAAGGAAAAATTGACTGAATTTATTGGTAGATATAAGCATTTGCATGCTCAGATTTCCTATCTTGTTCCTAATATTGATATTCAACGTATGTTTATTTCAAATTTGCAAAAGGATATTAGAGATAAGATTCTGCTTACTGAATTTACCTCTTTTCAATAACTTTGTGCAATGCTTCATCATTATCAATTACAAGTGAGTCAATTTGAGAGAACCACTCCAATGGCTCCTGTTCTAGTTGATAAAAGTGATGCTACTCCTAATCCAAACAAATTTAAAAAATTCAACAACTATGTCAAGATAAACAAACAAGGAATGTAGTTGTTGATCAAGTTGATGTTTCATCTCACAATGCCACTTCTGCATCCACTGCTTTTCGATTAAATGGTACGTTTACTCCTCTTTCTGACTCTTTACATTCTATTATGAATAGGTTATTAACTGCTAATATGATTACTTTACCTCATATTCGACCTCTTTTACCTGCTACAATTGCATCTAAATCATTTGATCCTAAAGCTTTTTGTCAATATCATCATCAGAATGGTCATGATACTGAGAAATGTTATTCTTTAAAACATAAGGTTCAAGACTTAATTGATTCTAATGCCTTATATGTTGATAATCTTGATGGTAGTGGGAATAAATATGTTTCTCCTCCTAATCAAAACCTTCAAATCTACATGAATCCCTTACCTACGCATGATACTAATACCATTGCTCAACCATCTTCTATGGAAATTGTGTAGATTCAAAGATGGATGATCTCAATAACATTGTTAATCAAGTGGATCATGTTGGTCAATCTATATCTCCACCTCAACCTCAACCTCAGCTTCAACCTCAAGTTCAATCTCAAATTCAACCAAAACCTAAGCCTAAATTGAAAACTCAACCTAAACCTTGACAAAAACCTAAGAATAAAAGACCTCGGGAACTTTTGATTACCTTCGATGATTTTGAGACTATTAAAGCTCTTGATGGTCCCCTTTATATTTATGCTAGGATTTCTCATAAACCTACTCGTGGTTGTCTTGCTGATCCTATATCCTTAGTCAATGTTATTACTGAAGAAAATCTTTTTTATGAAAAACTTGCAACATGATTCTTATGATACATCAGATGTGTGGATTCAAACTTGTAATGGTTTTTTTTATCCATCATTTGGTTATATTAACGTACTGGTTGAACTTTGTGGTAAAATTGTGAACACTACCTTTGTTGTTGTTCCGACTTCTAATCAATTTCAAGTTAAGCTTGGTTTGTCATGGTTAAATTCCATGCATGCTATTGCTTCACCTATCCATAAATGTCTTAAATTTGTTCATGATGAAGAAGTGAAGATGACTAATCATAGTTTATATCAATCTTCTAGGCCCAGAGATTGTGTTGCTCTTGACTTCTTTTGGCCTTCATTACCTAATTCATGTCCTTCTCGACCTAATAATCTTTTCTGTTCATATTAAGCCTATAAGCATCGTAAGATTATTGAATTAAGTGTACCTCCTATGGATCTTAATTGTGGTATTTTGCCTACACCTTCCATACCTCCTTTAACTATGGCTTCTAGTTCTATTAATCAAGTTCCTACTATTGCTAATAATCCTCTTAAAGAACCTGCGAAGGATCATGTGATTGTTCCTCCTAGTTCTCAACATATTTCAAGTAAAGCAAAGTGTAATAGATCTGCTAATGAACGTCGTAAGAAGCATCATGCTCAAGCTAAAGCTCGTAATTCTACTCTTCAAAAATCTCTACCTTCTTCAGATAAACCTATGCATGATGTGTTAGAAGAAGTTGTTACTAATAATGATATTAAGATGCATGATTATGATGATTCTATTTGTATCTTAGATCCTATTTTGATTAATCTAGATGAAAAAGATACTCCTGATGATAGTGATGATGTTAATGATGAATATGAGACTATTGACATTGACATTGATTTACCTAATATGCTTTCATCATAATTAAAACTTACACCTAGTATCGAACATTGTGATTCTCAAGAGGATCCTTATTTGGAACTAGCTATCATTCCTACTGTGTTGGATGTAGTCCCTCTTGCAAGTTACCCACCTTCCCTAAATGATATAGAAGGAGATGGGGAGAGTAGGCGGCACGCTTGATCGGCTTGCCCTTTATGGTAGCTTTGTTGTGTGTTTGCTTGTTGTATTGTGCTTCTCTAGTGATGTGTTTGCTAAATGTTGTTAGATTCTTTTATATGACCCTTGTTACTTAGTTGGTACAAGGTGATAAAGGAATTGAACCTGTTGTTTAATTCTTCTATATGTATCTCTATTCTTCTATATGTTGTTTCATGTTATGTTGTACTTGTGCTATTGTTCGTAAATGTTTCCTTGTGTAATCTTCTTGGATTCAAGACATGGTAGCATTGATTATTTTTGGTCTCCATGTCATGGTCCAAAAAGATTCTTCTTCGTATTTCTTATGTGATCTTTCATCCTTTGTGATTGTAGTTCTACTTTCTTTGGGGAATGATGTCAATTCATTTGCAATAATGTCATATATATATATTATCTTATGATCATATTGACCCCATGGTAGGTAGATCCCTTATGTGTTCTTTGTATGTTTATGTGGTATTTCCCTTGATTTATCTTCGTCTGGGGGCATCTCGTAGTGGAAATGTAATCAGTGGAGTTGTTTATGTTTCCGTTAAAGCCATTGCTCATGTTAAAGTGTTAGCAATGACTTTAATGTGGGGGCATACGTGTTGCTCACCTATTGCACACATGCACTTTTCAATACACATATATTATTTTTCAAGATACCTTTTCTCCCTTTTTGGATTAGTGACTAATCCTTAAAGCATGGATTTATATTTTAGGATCTCTTGATCCCTCCAGTTTCAAATATATTTGTGATCCCTTAAGGTCGGAGGTGTCCTTAAAACTAGATCTCTTTTGTTTTTGGCTTTGCTCTTATGGAATAGAATATTCCTAAGAGTGAATTCTTGATGGGTTGACTAGTGAGTAGCCACATTCACTAGGTGGTTCAATTCTATCTTTCTAGTTGCGTTGTTTCCTCGTGCGGTTCACAATGGGACATAAGTTCACATTGGGCGAGATAATCACACACACACACACACACTCTCTCTCTCTCTCTCTCTCTCTCTCTCTCTCTAGAGATGTCTCTCTTATTATGATCTTGGAGTTGATGAAGACTTGAGTCCCTGGGGGCTTGAGGTTTCCTTTGTCCTTTTTGATTATGATAATATTATCTTTTCATTATGATCTCCTTTACCAAGAGTTTGCATCGAGTCCATACTCTTGCTAAAGTGGGGGCTTAATGTATCGTCTTAAAATGGAAGCACTTCCATGTTAAGAGCATTTAGCCCTCTGAGTGACTGGTCTAGGGTCATGTTAAGCACCTTGATCAGGTTTTTGCATGTATCTGGTAGTTTCTCCCCTGTTCTACTTCTCTCCTCATTTCTAGCCTTTTCCAGACAATTTTCTCTAAGAATTTGGAGTTTCTAACTGTTTGGGTCAAAGATGACTTGGTAGGGTCAAGGAAACCTAGACCCTGACCTAGGTCAGGGATGACCTCGACCCTAACCTAGGGTGGTGTCTACCTTGTCCCTAACCCCAGGTCCAATTTTTAGATTCCGGGAGTTACAAGATGTTGGGCTTCAGAAAGTTTCTTTTTCCCGCTTCCAGGTCGACCATTTTGGGTTTCAGAATGGTAAATCCTTAAATTGCATTTAATTTGGGTCCATTTCTAGGGGTTAAGGTTAATTGGGATTTAATTCTCCAATGTCGGCCTTCTCTAGAGGTTTGTGCCCTAGATCACTATAAAAGGAAGCCTTCCTCTCTCATTTTCTCCATCTCTTTTTGGCCATCAAGCATCTACAATTCATTATTCATGATATAGCTCTCAAGTGCAAGTAAGCAAGAAGGAGAAGGAAAGCAAGCAATCATTAATTCATCTTCAAGCCTAGCATTCCAGTGTTCAAGCATTCAAGCATTCATCAAGGAGATTTATTGTTAGCTATTAAAGGATTCAATCTCTTTGGAGCCCCCTTGAAGATTTCTCCATCCACATTCATCCAAGCCTTTTCCTATGCAAAGATCCATTCAAGATTAGTGTTGAAGATCTAATGTCATTGATTTGAGACATCCTACATACATTTCTACATTCATTTGGAGTATCCCTACTTGTGAATTCAAGGATTCGAATCCTCCACAAGGACTTCAACATAAGCAAGATGAATAGTTCTATTTACTTTGTTTATACATTATAATTTCAATTCAATTTCAAGGTTAATTCCTAAATTGGGGTTTGACCAAGGCAAACCCCCCATCCAAACAAAAAAAAAACCTTTTTTTCTTGCAGGTACAGGTACATGACCGTGAATCGGAGCTTGGATCGGAATACCCTTTTCGGTGAACTTTTGAAATCTGCGAACAGATTTTTCGTCAGAGCTATTTTGGGTCAAGGACGACCTTCAGTAGGGGGTAGGATCCTTCCCCGGGGTAAGACCTTGCCCCGCTAACTAGGTCAAGGATGACCTACTTCCTGAAAGACAAAAGTTTTCTGGGTTTTCTCCGTCTCGGTATTTCCAGTCCAAAATAGGTTGCAGAATTGCCCAAAACTGTACACAGACATCAGAAATCAGCATTTCCCAGATTTGCCCTATTTTGAGGTTAGTATTTGCCTTCTATTTATTTCATATTTCAAACATATACTTTTTTATAGTAGATTATAGGATTTTCTCCTTTCTTCATATTCTCCATTGTTTGATTCTTTTGTGCATCGATCACTTCTTTGTGATTAATCCATTTGGATCTTTCATTTTTGGAATTTGGATTGAGGATAGGTCCTATATTCCACCCCTATATCATGCATCTTACTCCTATTCAAATTCAAACATCATTCATTTAGGTGATTCATTTTCACCTTTATTCAATGCCTAACTGCTAGTTTCATCTCACGATCACGCGACTGGGTGCCATGTGTCCTCCTCCGTCCAGCAGTCACCGTCACTTGTTTGCAAAATTACCTTACCTCTATCCCACTAACACACTTCCTGAGGCACCTCCATGTGTGTGCGTGAAGAGTCTCTTGCTCTTTCTTCTAATTTCATATGTGAGTGGTGTTTCATTTAAACACTTGAAATCTCCATTCTGAGGCGAATGTGGGATTAATCTAGGAGGGCTTTTTAAATATCCTACTAAACTTTTGTCTATAGTGCCAGTTGGCACACACCCCCATGCGGGCCCACAATGTAGAAGCAACCAATAGCCTCTCTTCTTTCTTTATTTACCTATACCATGAATGCCAGTGCTTTTAAACATTGTTTATACGTTACCTTTGGTGAATGTGGGATAATGTTGATTGAACAAAAACCCCCCAAAATACCTAGCTTATACACTGGTTCTCTTTCGTGATCTTCTTCCTCAAGCACTCCTTTGCTAAGGCAGCTAGCACCCAACTCCTACGCACACCCTGCCTTGTCTTTACATTAGTATGTTGTTGCGTGTGCCTCCTTTGGTCTCACGCAGGCTCCATTACCTGCATGAGCTACTTCATCTTACTTGTGTGTGACTTCAAGCTCACAGACAGCCTCCAAAATGTGCCTCCAGCTAGTGTAACTAACTACTTCTTGGGAGTGCTGGCATGCACATCCTTTGGTGTGCACAAGCACGCAAGACTCATGCACTTTTCAACTGGCTACCACATTGACTTAACGCTAGCATCTACTTTTTGCATTGTTTCAGGTAGGTGCTACCAATTTGGTCTCACACAATGCTCTTTAGTTCTCTTACGTGAGTTTGTAGGCACCCTTGTGCACTACCTTTACAAATCTCATGCACCCCTTTGGTGACTGGGAGCCTCCTTTCAAATGCAAGTCCCCTTTTCTTATGTGCACCCTGCATTCTTGGTTAATGCATAGCCCTTCAAACCTCATGCACAAGCTTTCTCCATTTACTAGCGCAGGCCATTTTGTAATGGTTACATCCCTTTCTTTGTTGCGTGGGTGTTTCTTGGCAAATGCAAGTCCCTCTTTTCCTTGTGCATAGCCGCTTCTTGGTCCCCCTCCAAGACCATACACACAACCTCATTGCATTTGATTGGGGGGATTTCCTCTTAATGAATATGCATAGACAACCTTCCTTTGATTGGTGGTCTGGCATCATCTCAAATAGCTCCTCACCTGTGCAGGCCCTCCATTTGAGATTGGCCCTCACTTGCGCATTCCCCTTTTCACCATACGCTGGCTCTCCTTTTGAATATGCACAGGCAACCTTTCATCAATACTCATGCATTAAACACTTAGTTGCCTTGTGTGTTGCCAGCTCCATTTGTTTTAAAATTATGGCTCATTCATTCCCCTCTACAAAACTCAAACGTGCACATAGTAGTGAGCCTGCAAATAAATTGTGTGCCCCCTTATTGTTTTACATTGGTTGCACACTTTTTATTTCTTTATTTTCTTCAATTCATGCAATTACACTCCATTTGAATGTGTTTGTATAAATAGGTGACTCGATTTAAATGTGGAGGATTCTCAATTGGTGTTGAAGATCTAATGCCATTGATTTAAGACATCCTACATTCATTTGGAGCATCCCTACTTGTGGATTCAAGGATTTGAATCCTCCACAAGGACTTCAAGATAAGCAAGGTGAATAGTTCCATTTACTTTGTTTATATATATTACAATTTCAATTCTATTTCAAGGTTAATTCTAAACTAGGTTTTGACCAAGGCAAACTGCCCATCCAAACAATAAAAGCCCTTTTTCTTGTAGGTACAGGTACATGACAGTGAATTGAAGTTCAGATTTGGATACCCTTTTCGGTGAACTTTCGAGATCCGCGAACAGATTTTTTGTCAGAGCTGTTTTAGCTCAGGGATGACCTTCAGTGGGGGGTAAGATTGTGCCCCGCTATCTAGGTCAAGGTCGACCCACTTCCAGAAAGACAAAATTTTTATGGGTTTTCTTCATCTCGGCATTTCCAGTCCATAACAGGTTGCAAAATTTCCTAAGATTGTGCACAAACATCAGAAATCAGCTTTTTTTAGATTTGCCCTATTTCGAGGTTAGTATTTATCTTCTCTTCATTTCAGATTTCAAGCACATACTTTCTATAGTAGTTTATAGGATTTTCTCCTTTCTTCATATTCTCCATTGTTTGATTAATTTGTGCATTGATCACTTCTTTGTGATTAATCCATTTGAATCTTTCCTTTTAGGAATTTGGATTAAGGATAGATCTTATATTCCCTTATATCATACATTTTACCTACTCATCACATTTTAACCCTATTCACACACACACACACACACACACACACACACACACACACACACACACACACACACACACACACACACACACACACACACACGCATGCACGCGCGCACACACACACACACACAATTCTGCTTCTTTCCAAAAAAAAAAATTGCAAAAAATTGGTTCACGGTTTGTACAACCCCTTCATTAATCGTCAGGTATCAAGGAATATTCTTTTTCATTTGCAATCAACACTGATGTCATCCTTGACACAAGGGTCAACAATTTGGCATACATAACATGAAACAAGATCAAGCTCGACCCAGAGTCAGAGTCAGAGCCTGAACCTGGGCTCTCTTCTTTATTTTATTATTGGCAGATTTGCATATAAGAATAGGCTCTGAGCCCATCCCACAAATGATGTGGACTAAACATCTCACGCCACCACCACCTCTGTTCCTCCTAAGTGGTGTCGCCTTCACCGATCACCGCTCCTCCATGACCCCTCTGCATGGGAGAAGCACACCACATGAAACCCTAAAGACTACCATGCGACCCGCTCCTAGCTACGCTAACAGGGCATGACACACAAACAATAATCAGCCACGTCAGCCCCAATGTACCCACCTAGGTTGTGGCCACATCACCCATATGACCTGCTATGTCAATGGTGACATCATCAAGGTACAAAACCCACATCATCACCACATCAACAGACACATCAGTAGAGGCCAATGTTTTTTGCCACATCACCCTTCCACGAGCCTAAAATTGATGACCGTTCAGGCATCAAACATGACAGTTTGGAAAATTTTGGTGACGTTCATACGCCTGTCAAATTTTATGCAGTGAATTGCTGACATCGACATGGGTTTGAAAATTTTTTCCTTCACCATTAGAGTTTTTGATTTTGCAATCTAACTTCAAAGGGCCATATCTTGCTCAATTTTGCTCCTTTTTTCAAACATTTTTTTATTTGGTGTAGAATTTCCTAAAGATTCCAGTGGTGGCATTAATTTTTGTATTTTGGTGGCCAAATTAATCAGAAATTGAAGATTTTCATGACTGTTCCTGTCTATTCTTGATTTTTGCAAATTCCAGAGCTTTGTTTGGGTACATATGATAACATTTTGAGGTGATTTGTTTTTTAATGTGCATGATTTTTGGTCTACTTTCTAGATCTGTAATAATATTTCAATGATTTGAGGTGGAAATATCACTTTCATAAATAGGTCATTTTGGGGCTATATTTGCACTTGGTTAATCCTTGGATTTCAATTTTCTGATTTGCATCAGTCATTTGAAGGAGTTATTAGTAGTTATCCATCATTATTGGTTGTATTATGGATAATTGAAAGGTCAAAATCCTCACTCCATATAACTACCATGAATGGAAAAAATCTTTATGTGAATACTTGTTGAGTATTGGATTGCTTAGAATGACTCTTGGGCAGGATCAAGAACCAACTCTAGGTGTTGCAGAAAGGGGAAAATGGTTTGATCGAAGAGATAAAGCACATGGCTTTCTTAGATCATCCATCTCTCACGATTTTCTTTTTCATATTGCATCTTGCACACATCCTCATGATGCCTAGGTCATATTGGAAGGACTCTTTTGTAAATCTGATAGAATGAGAAAATTTAGATTAGAGAATGAGCTCATAGGTCTAAATCCTAGTGATTTTGACAATATTCAAGACTTTTTCTCTAAGTTCAATTCTATTAGATTGGAGTGGAGCTTTCTACTTGTGGCATTACTAAAGGGGATGAACAATTAATCTTTTCTATTCTTTCCAAGCTAGGTCTTGAATATTCAATCTTTGTTTCTACATTCTATGCTACTATAGATGCTCTTGGTAGTGCATACAAATTGCCTTCTCTTGATGAATTTGTAGCTCAACTCACAAGGGAACAAGCAATGTTGGCACACATGGGTCAATTAAAGCCTTCCAAACATCATGCATTGATTGCAAATGAATCTACTTCAAAGGATTCTAATGGAAAATGAAAGAAGCAACATAGGATCCTAAGCCTCATGACAAAGGTAATGAATCTCCTTCACACAATACTTCTGAATCCAAGTCCTCTTCAAGAGAGGAATCATCTAGAAGAAAGAGGGATAAATGTGCATATTGTAAAATGCTAGGACATGATGAGCATAAGTGTTTTCACAAGAAGATTGATGATCTAAATTATATTATTCAAAAGCACAATATTAAGTTGCCCTCATCAGTGTCTACTCCTTCTACACATTTGTCAACTTCTACATCTCCATCATCATCCAAAGATAAAGGTAAAGGACAAGAACTTTTGGCTTCCACACACCCTGAACAAGGTAAATGGCTTCTTGATTCAAGTGCATCACATCATATAGAATCTTCTATGGATCTATTTTCTTCTATTGAGCCCTGTAATTCTCCTAATATTCTAATGGGTAATAACACATACATAAGAGTTTGTTGGAAAGATTCTATTCCTGTGGGAGAGGGGACATTTAATGATGTTCTTTGTGTACCATCCTTGACTAATAATCAACTTTCTATTTATCAAATTACTCATGGGGCTCAAGGTAAAATTATTGAGCTTACTCCTGATTATGTCTACATTAGAGACACAAAGACTAGAGATGTCATAGCTATGGGTTGACCATACATCATGCTTTTATTATTTTTCACATTTTTGTTGTTGTTAATGATGATATTCATGATGTAAACATCCCTTTACCAAGGGATAATTATGTATGTGACGAGAAATTTAGACACTTGAATCATTTTATTGTTGAGACAAGTGTTGAGATTCCTACTCCTCCACCTCCTTCTTCTTCAGACATGGGCTCTACTATTCAGTAGGATGATCATAGTGCTTCAAATCTTTCACAATATGATGACTACTTGGATGCCTTTTCAACATTTGTTGTTTATTCTAAAGATGTAGATTTGGAAGACATACATGAGGGGGTTTCTATTTGATGATAGCATCACAGTTGGAGATACTTCTTCATCTTCTTTGGATATTGGTATTCATGATTCTTCTTCTTCACTTGATTTGTCACATGATGTGATAGATTATTTGAGCTTTGAGAGACCTATTCACTCTGTAGAGATGCATACATGGAGACCTTCATCTTCTTCCTCCTTCCATTTACACATGGATTGGCTTCTTCATCATTTGATGTATCTATTTCTTCCTAAGGGGAGACATGTTTCTTGTAGGCATTGGTTAATCTTTTGTTTGTAGGTACTCTTCATCAACATGGGAGATTCTTCATTATGGGGGGGGGGGGGGGGGGGGGGGCGGGGTGGATATCATGTCTCCAACTATCCTTCTTATGGGGGGATAATTCTTTACATATACATGATGTATGGATTTCTTCGAGGGTCTTGAATACTCCATCCATCCATGCATCTTGTGTTTTCTTCTCTCTTTTTGGGGGAGGGTTTTTCCCATGAGGTTTTCCCTCTTTCTTCACTTTATGAGAGTTTTGAATTTCATATTGTACATGGGTACTGTAATGCCCCCACCAGGGAACCCAAGAGATATTAACCTAAAACATGCTACTAAGTTTGCAGAATAATTTTTTTCTTAAATATTTACAAACAATGATGAATAAACAAGCGTAAGTAAAACATAAAGTCCATAAGAACATACACATAAACCATAAATATAATCTCCGAAGGTAGATTACACATCTAAGAGGATCCTTGACATAGAAACTAAAAAATACAATTACAAACATGAATTACATATTACATCATAAATCACAACAGAATAATAAAATACACATACTCATCAAACATCCACTGCACATGTCATAGGGTATGTGATTACAATAAATTACAAGTACAAAAGAGAAGTATAAGATCAAGAATAAAACTCCAAGAAGATAGGAAAGGAAGTAACTGCAACCAGGATCATCCAATGATAGAACAAGGACATCCGAGTCTCAAATTGTAAAAGAATCACTACCACCTAACCTCATGGAAACTTGTGGTTCTACTCCCACCATACTAAGGAGATAACATCAAATCCCAAATGCATAACAAAACCCTACAATCAGGTATACCAAGAAAGGATCTTATAAGCTCCTATCTTAAAGGTACAACTCATAAGTCCAAGGTACACATAATAATCCCAAAGGAAACCAAAACATGTAGGAAACCTAGAATGAAATTAGGGTTGTGTCATCACATGAGTCAACTCTAAGGTTACCTGGTAGCTCGCTGGACTCCGAACCCTAGTGACTCTATGCAGATCAGTATTCTTCTCATGTAGACAAGGAAAACTAACAATGCTAGACTCACAACCCTGTATTCTGCTTTACTCCCTTTGCCATCTGACATACTCTGCAAGTCTATACAAACTTCTTGACATCTTGCTGCAACTGTGGCCAATAATAATTCTCACTAACCAAAGCAAGGGTTTTATCATGAACAAAATGTCTAGCCAATCCTCCACTATATTTCTCCTTGATGAGATTCTCCCTTATAGAACTTCATGGAATGCACAATTGACTCCCTCTAAATAGCATACTATCTTGCATGATGAAATCCAACCACTTCATTCTGTCTAGAGTAACATGATTTGTACAAGCTTTCCAAGCTTCTCCAAAATCAAGATCCTCTAGATACAAATTCTTAAGTTCCTTGAACCCAACCACCTCAATCTGCATCTCTGTCAGCAATAGTTTCCTTTTGCTAAGCGCATTTGCAACCCTGTTAGACTTTCGACTCTTGTGTTTCAAAACAAATGTATAACTCTGAAAAAGTCAACCCATTTCAAATGACTTTGATTTAACTTTCCTTGACTATTCAAATATTGCAAAGCTTGATGATCAATATACAAAACAAGCTCCTTAAGAAATAGATAGTGTCTCCACTTCTTTAATACCTGAACTATAGCATAAAATTCTTGATCATAAACATAATATTTTCTCTTGGCATCATTTAACTTCTCACTAAAATAAGCAATAGGTTTACCTTCTTGGCTCATAATAGCTCCTATTACAGTACCACTAGCATCACAGTCTACTTGAAACACCTTATTAAAATTTAGAAGTGCTAAAATAGGTTGTTTTGTAACTTTCTGTTTCAACAGTTTGAAACTCTTATCTACCCCATTAGTCCACTTGAACTCTTTTTTATCCCCTCTCATTGTTTCAGTAGAGGGTCCACAAATACTACTAAAAATCTTGATAATCTTTCTATAAAAACTAGCCAAACCATGAAAAAATCTTACCTCTATAGCACTCCTTGGAGTAGGCCATTCAAGGATATCCTTCACTTTCTCTAGGTCCATTTTTAGACCTTTTGCTTAAACTACAAATCCTAGATACACTAACTCCTTCACAAAACTACACTTCTTCAAATTAATCAACAATTTATCTTGCCTCAACTTCTCAAACACTATACGAATATGCATCATATGCTCCTCCAATGTCTTACTAAAAATCAAAATATCATCTAGGTAAACAATAACAAACTTACCCTGAAATTCTTTCAAAACCTCATTCATGAGCCACATGAAAGTGCTCAGTGTATTGGTTAGCCCAAAAGGCATGACTAACCATTCATATAGTCCTTCATTTTTCTTGAAAGAATCATTCCATTCATCTCCTTCTCTGATCTGAATCTGATGATATCCACTCTTCAAATCTATCTTTGAGAAATACACAATTCCACTTAAACATTCCATAATATCATCCATACATGGAAATAAAAACTTATACTTCATTGTGATCTTGTTTATAGCCCTGGAATCTGTACACATTCTCCATTCTCCATTCTTCTTTGGTGCTAATATTGTAGGTACAACACAGGGACTTAAGCTCTCTCAAATCAACCCCTTTTGTAACAACTCATGTACTTGTCTATTCAACTCTTTACTTTCTACAGGTGTCATTCTGTGTGTTGCCTTATTTGGCAAACTGGCTCCTAGAATTAAATCCATCCGATGACTGATCTTCCTTATCAGTGGTAATCTATCAAGTACATTATTAGATACAATATCCTAAAACTCATTCAACAAATTTGCAACTTCTACAAGTACATCTTCTACTTCCTCTTTACTAGCTTTAGGAATTAAAACAAAAAAACACATGCTCATGCCTCATACCATCTAGGAACTTTCTTCCATCAACAAAAGTTATTCTTGCACTACCACATACCTTTTCTTCTGTGTCCTGTAATGGATTTAGCTTATGTCACACTCCATCCTTTGTCAGGGACTAGGTATTCGTATGACCATCATGTACAACACGCCTATCAAACTACCATGGTCTGCCCAACAACATATGACATGCATCTATAGGTATAATATCACATAGTACCTCATCATGGTATCCACCATTCTTGAACTTTACTAGACACTATTCATTGACCATGACTTTGTGGTCATCCTACACCCAGGAGATCCGTTATGGATGTGGGTGTTTCTGTCTCTTGAGCTTTAACTTTGTGACCATCTCTTCTGACACCAAATGACCACTGCTTCTACTATCGATAATCACATCACAACACTTATCCTCACACTTGCACCTGGTGTGAAACAAGATCCTCATTTGCTCAGGTTCATTCTCACCACTCAGCAGTACTCTTCTGTTAATTAGTGTTTCTCCTCTTTCAACATCTTTAGAATGTGATGATCTGGCATCTTCATCTACATGTGCAACTCTAGCCTAGCCTTCAATTCTCTTATTTGTCCTTCCTTAATGTTGAGGACATTCATATGCCCTATAAACTTCTTCTCCATAGTGAAAACATGTTCCATGGAAGCCTCATCTTTCTAAACCTTGTCCTCTTCCTCTTCCTCTTTGATCTCTATTATTCTAATCATGGAAATGATTGAAATTGTTTCCTTTCTGATTTTGACTGCTACTAGCCTCATCTTTATTTTTCAAATCTTCATTTCAGCCTCCATATGACTGTTCACAAGATCTTCCACCACAACCTCTTCCATTTTGTCTGCTCTCAAACTTCTTGTTCAACTTTTCCTCTACTTTTAGGACAAACTGGTATGCCTCTTCAATACTTTTCATTTGAATAGAATTCAACTTCTCTTGAATGCTTAGCCTCAACCCATTAAGGTAATAAACAACTTTCTCCTTATCAACTTCTGCATGGTCTTTTCTGATGAGGATTCGATAGAACTCCTCCGTATACTCTTGAATAGATCTTCCCGCTTGCTTCAAAATTTGCATTTTTTTCAGTAGGTCAAGCTCATAATCAATAGGGATGAACTGTCAATTCAATTTATCCGCCATCCAATCCCATCTTGTGATTTTATCCTTTCCTCTTCTATTTCACTCCAATTGAATCTCTTGCCACCATATCTTCGCATGACCCTTCAATCTAGCTTTCGCAAAGTTGACCCGATCAGGATCTTCAACTTCTTTATACTCAAAATAATCTTCTAATTCATTGATTCAGTCGATCAACTCCTCTAGGTTAAGATTTCTTGAAAATGCAGGAACCTCAATCTTAGGTCTTTTCCCGATCTTGCAAATGGCCCAAAAAACTCTTTCTTCCTCTTGGTTCATAATTTCTCCTTCTCCTTCTTGATCAAAATTTCCTTCTTCAGCTTCATCCTCACTTTCATCTCTGACATTAAGATTCATTCCTCTCTGAATATCTTCTTTAAATTCTCACACTTGTCTCTGGAGTGCTCTAACCTCACGTGTCACACCACTAGCTCTTCCACTACGTTCCCTTTGTGGAGGCATTTTCACGTTGCTCATTGAAACCCTAAACCATGGTCTTGGTGCAAACTGCCTCATAGTCAGCGATCTAACTACACACTCAGAAACTCTCACTCTGATACCACTTGATGAAGGGTGCTCCCCTTAATACCACAAACACAAAATAGAAATAGAGAAACAACAACAATTTACAAGAACAAAAAATGGGCTTCTTATTATCTCCACAAATGTGGAATTACAAATTACAGAATTACAATATGCAAAGGCACATGGGCATTTTACCTTGAAATATTTTGTAGGAAAAAGCCTCAAATTATTACCCAGATCTCCTCTGAACTACCCTAGACAACATTATGGGCCTTCCTTATATAGACAATTTTCCACCGCATGGGAAGGTTCCAGAAATTCAGCCTCTAAGGTCAACCAAACTTAGAATTATTTTATTTTTCATTTTATTACATCATAGTTGGCTCAAAATAACTTTTGAAACCCAAACATAAATTTTGAAGAAAAATTATTGTCTGCCATTTTACGTGGCCCAATTTCTGGAGACCATAAGTCATCACTCGTTGACCTGATTGACTATTATGACCCCACTTTGGAAAGGATGCAAAATACTCTACAATGCCTAAATCAAGAAAGCTTCATTAAGAAAAGTTTTTGACCTCATCTGTGGCCTCTAAAGCCTTCAAAAGTGACTTCAAAGTTTTTGTACCCTACTACCAATACTGAAAATTTTCAATATCTTCAAAACTAGACTTGATCAGGCAATGAAACTTTATTGGCAGGTTGATATGACCAAAATGAACCTCCAGGAAATAAAATAGACCATTCTTAGCTGGAATAAAAAACTTACTAAAAATAGTAACTTTCCAAAAAATAGCAGCTCTACACAAGATAGCCCTTGTTGAAAAGAAACTAAAAATATTTTTGGGTGATGCAATATTTCTCTTACACCTAGGATGCTCCTGCATAAGACACCCAGGGTAAATTAAGAAGTGACCCCGTTACGTCTCAGGTGTGAAGAGGAAAACCAAGATGGTTAACCTCCTCCCTTGTCAGCCATGATGAATCTTCAATAGGTGGTCCTTTTTATTTGACTAGATATTCTTCATATGTCATGTTCCTTGTGCTTTTGCCAACATGACCATCCAGTATATCCTCAATCTCCTTGGTAGTTGAAATAGTTGCTGGAACACTCCACTGTGCTGTTGTGATCTCATCCTCAACACCTCCTTCATGATACTTTATCAAATTTGAAATGTTAAACACTGGTAAAAAATTTCGCTCAATAGGCAATTCTACCTCATAGGCATTTCCTGAATCATGCTTCTTTAGTATCTTACATGGCCCAAATTTTTTCATTTTCAGCTTATTATATGTACCAACTGGAAATCGCTCCTTCTGCAAATGAACCATGACTTCATCTGCAACCTAAAATTCCTTATGCCTTGTTTTCTCATCTACCTTAGCCTTATACTGTACATTCATCTTGGTAATATGCTTCCTCACCTCCTCATGGATGTTCTTCAAGTGTTCTACAAAATCCTCAGCTTCAGCACTACTTATCTCTCCTTTCTCTATCTTCTTCAACTCAAATGCATTTCTGGGACTACTTCCATATACAGTTTAGAATGGTGATTTACTAGTGCTCCTGTTGACAGAATTATTATATGCAAATTTCACTTATGGTAAAATCAAATCCCATCCTGTTGGCTTATCTCCAACCAAACATCTCAAAAAATTTCTCAAATTCCTATTCACCACCTCTGTCTGTCGACCAGTCTATGGATGATGTGATGAAATGAACTTCAAATCTATCTTCATATTCTTCCACAATGTGCGCCAGAAATATCCAACAAATTTAGTGTCCTGATTTGAAACTATACTCTTTGGAAAACCATGTAGTTTCACCACTTCTCTAAAAAATAATTATGCTACATGAACAACATCATTAGTCTTCTTGCAGGAAAGGAAATGTGACATCTTTGAAATTTTTTTAACTACCACAAAAATTAAATCATGTCCCCGCTGAGTCCTTGGTAAACCAAGAGCAAAATCCATAATGATATCCTCCCATGACTTCTCTAGTACAGGTAATGGCTGATACAACCCTATATTCTTCTTTACTCCCTTTTCCATCTGACATACTCTACAACTCTATAAAAACTTCTTGACATCTTGCTGCAACTGTGGCCAATAATAATTCTCACTAACCAAAGCAAGAGTTCTATCACAACCAAAATGTCTAGCAAATCCTCCGCTATGCTTCTCTTTGATGAGATTCTCCCTCATAGAACTTTGTGGAATGCACAATTGACTCCCTCTAAATAACATACTATCTTGGATGATGAAATCCAACCACTTCATTCTGTATAGAGTAACAGGTTCTGTACAAGCTTTCCAAGCTTCTCCAAAATGAGGATCCTCTAGATACAAATTCTTAAGTTTCTTGAACCCAACCACCTCAATCTGCATATTTGTCAGTAATAGTTGCCTTCTGCTAAGCACATCTGCAACCCTGTTAGACTTTCCACTCATGTGTTTCAAAACAAATGTATAACTCTGCAAAAAATCAACCCATTTCAAGTTCCTTTGATTCAACTTTCCTTGACTATTCAAATATTTCAAAGCTTGATGAACAGTATACAAAAATATCTCCTTAGGAAGTAGATAGTGTGTCCACTTCTTTAATGCTTAAACTATAGCATAAAATTCCTGATCATAAACAAAATATTTTTTCTTGGCATCATTTAAATTCTTGTTGAAATAAGCAACACGTTTACCTTCTTGGCTCATAACAGCTCTTATTGTAGTACCATTAGCATCACAGTCTACTTGAAACACCTTATTAAAATCTAAAAGTGCTAAAATAGGTTGTTCTATAACTTTCTATTTCAACAATTTAAAACTCTTATCTGCCCCATTATTCCATTTGAACTCTTTTCTATCTCCTCTCATTGTTTCAGTCAAGGGTCCATAAATACTACTAAAACTCCTGATAAACTTTTTGTAAAAACTAGCCAAACCATGAAAAAATCTTACCTCCATAGCACTCCTTAGAGTAGGCCATTCAAGGATAGCCTTCACTTTCTCTGGGTCCATTTTTAGACCTTCTGCTGAAACTACAAATCCTAGATACACTAACTCTTTCTTCATAACACTACACTTCTTAAAATTAATCAATAATTTCTCTCCCCTCAGATTCTCAAACACCATACAAATATGCATCATATGCTTCTCATATCATCAAATTCTCAAACACCATACGAATATGCATCATATCATCTAGGTAAACAATGACAAACTTACCCAAAAATTCTTTTAGAACCTCATTCATGAGCCGCATGAGAGTGCTCGGTGCATTGGTTAGCCCAAAAGGAATGACTAACCACTTATACAATCTTTCTTTTTGTCTTAAAATCTATCTTCCACTCATCTCCTTCTCTAATCTGAATATGATGATATCCACTCTTCAGATCTATCTTTGAGAAATACACAACTCCACTCAAACAGTCCATAATATTATCCATTCATGGCAATGGAAACTTATACTTGATTGTGATCTTGTTTATAGCCTTGGAATCTGTATACATTCTCCATTCTTCATTTTTATTTGGTGCTAATACTGTAGGTACAACACAGGGACTCAGGCTCTCTCGAATCAACCCCTTCTGTAATAACTTATGTACTTGTCTATTCAACTCTTCACTTTTTGCTAGTTTTATTTTGTGTGCTGCTTTATTTGGAAAACTGGATCCTGGAATCAAATCCCTCTGATGACTGATCTTCCTTACCAGTGGTAATCCATCAGGTACATTATTAGATACAATATCCTGAAACTTGTTCAACAAATCTGCAACTTGTACAGGTACATCTTCTACTTCCTCTTTACTAGCTTTTGGAATTAAAGAAAAACACACATGCTCATGCCTCATACCATCTAGGAACTTTCTTCCATCAACAAAAGTTATTCTTGCACTACCACATACCTTTTCTTATGTGTCCTTCAATGGCTTTAGCTTATGTCACACTCCATCCTTTGTCAGGTAATATGTATTCGCATGACCATCATGTGCAACATGCCTATCAAACTGCCATGGTCTACCCAACAACATATGATATGCATCCATAGCTATAATATCACATAGTACCTCATCATCGTATGTGCCAATCTTGAACTTTACTAGACACTGTTCACTGACCATGACCTTGTGGTCATCCTGTACCCAGGTAATCTAGTATGGATGTTGGTGTTTCTGTCTCTTGAGCTTCAACTTTGTGACCATCTCTTTTGACACCAAATTATTAGTGCTTCCACTATCGATAATCACATCACAACACTTATCCTCACACTTGCACTTGGTGCAAAAAAAGCTCCTCCTTTGCCCACCTGGTTCATTCTCACCACTCAGTAGGACTCTTCTGTTAATTAGTGTTTCTCCTCTTTCAACATCTTTAGAATGTGATGATCTGGCATCTTCATCTATATGTGCAACTCTAGCCTAGCCTTCAATTCTCCTATCTATCCTTCCTTGGTGTTGAGGACATTCATATGCCCTGTGACCTTCTTCTCCACAGTGAAAACATGTTTCGTGGAAGCCTCATCTTTCTGAACCTTGTCCTCTTCTTCTTCCTCTTTGATCTCTATTATTCTGATCATGGAAACGATTGGAATTGTTTTCTTTCTGATTTTGACTGCTATTGGCCTCATCCTTATTTTTCAAATTTTCATTTTAGCCTCCATATGACCGTTCACAAGATCTTCCACTACGACCTCTTCCATTTTGTCTGCTCTCAAACTTCTTGTTCAACTTTTCCTCTACTTTTAGGACAAACTGGTATGTCTCTTCAATACTTTTCATTCAAATAGAGTTCAACTTCTCTTGAATGCTTAGCCTCAACCCATTAAGGTAATAGACAACTTTCTCCTTATCAGATTCTGCATGGCCTATTTTGATGAGGATTCGATAGAACTCCTCTATATACTCCTGAATAGATCTTCCTGCTTGCTTCAAACTTTACATTTTCTTCAGTAGGTTAAGCTCATAATCAACATGGATGAACTATCACTTCAATTCATCCACTATCTGATCCCATCTTGTAATTTTATCCTTTCCTCTTTGATTTTTCTCCAATTGAATCTCTTGCCACCATATCTTCACATGACCTTTCAGTCTGGCTTTCACAAACTTGACCCGATTAGGATCTTCAACATCTTCATACTCAAAATATTCTTCTAATTCATTGATCCAGTCGATCAACTCCTCTGGGTGAAGATTTCCTGAAAATGCAGGAACCTCAATCTTAGGTCATTTCTCGATCTTGGAAATGGCCCGAAAAAGTCTTTCTTCCTCTTGGTTCATAATTTATCTTTCTCCTTCTTGATCAAAATTTCCTTCTTTGACTTCATTCTCACTTTCATCTCTGACATTAAGATTCATTCTTTTGTGAATCTCTTCTTGCAATGCTCGCACTTGTCTCTGGAGCGCTCTAACCTTAGGTGTCACACCACCAGCTCTTCCACCACGTTCCCTTCGTGGAGGCATTTTCACGTTGCTCGTTGAAACCCTAAACCACGATCCTGGTGCAAACTACTTCACAGTCGGTGATTTGTCTACACACTCAAGAACTCCCACTCTTATACCACTTGATGAAGGGTGGTCCCCTTAATACCACAAACACATAATAGAAACAGAGAAATAACAACAATTTGCAAGAATAGAAAATGGGCTTCTTATTATCTCCACAAATGTGGAATTACAAATTTTAGAATTACAATATGAAAAGCCACATGAGCATTTTCCCTTACAATATTCTGTAGTACAAAGTCTCAAATTATTACCTAGATCTCCTCTGAACTGTGCTAGACAACACTACGGGCTTGCTTTATATTGTAATATCCCAAAAATGGGTTATAGGTTCATTAACCTCTTACATCTTCAAAATCAAATGAAATTGACATCAAAGTCCTAACCTAAGGCACAATTGCGTATTATCGAATCTTAATTGATTATCCTAAATTCTGCATCGGGGAATATTCCTAGTAATATTCCTATTTATCTTAATTATCTTTAATTAATGATTATTTGACGATAAATCTTATTTATCCTAAAGTTTAATTAATTGAATATCCTGAATATTTAATTAATTAGATTTAATATTGCCACTTAATTATTTTATATTTATTCCTAAATTGTATTATTTAATTTTGACAATAAATCTAAAATCTTATGACTAATTAATTAAATTCTTATTTAATTAATTCATGTCAATTGTTAATATTTAATAATATAGTTTTGAATAAATTTAATAATTGATTAACCCATAAATCAATTGTTTTAATTTTAAAATCAGTTAAGTTGACAATAAATTACTTTATTTTTTAATTAATTTATAATTAAATCATGCACAATCAGAAAAGCAGGCAACTAGAAATTAACAATCAATTTTAAAATTGAAACTCAACATCTGATGATGAGTTAAAATCTGATCTAAAACTCTATTTTGAGTAAAACTCTGCTTTTGCATTATTTTTGTGAGTTAATTATCTCTGATTTCCTGATAACTCAAAAATCACCCTGAGTTTATCAAGAGTGATTTATGGCTTTTCTCATGCACCTCCAAAGCCTTGGATTTCTATAAAATCAAGGCTTCAGCTCTTCATATGGATCCATCCACGAAATTGCATCCTCACGCTGGCGAATTGGTGATCGAAGAATCTATCTTTGCGAATCAAGGCTATTGTGAGATTTTCATTATTTTTGAGCATTCATATCATTTAGCATATCAATTCTTAGATTAATTGCATATCATATCAGTTTTTCATATAGAATAGATTCGTATCAGTTTTCTTCATTCTTATTGCATAGAAAATACAAAAATATAGATTAATTTGCATTCATAATCTTTCATATTTTGCATTCAAATCCTTCGTTTAGGTGTTGCATTGTCACTGGACTCAGTCTGATCTGAGAGTATCATACTCGCACCTACTAGAAGGTAGTAAATCACCTGGTTAGTTTAGTTTCCATTTCATTACACAATTTTGGTTTTGGCTAACCTCTAATGTTTTACTGAAGTGTTGTGTCTACAGCTAGGTACAAAATTCACACACACATTTCTGGCACCCACCATGGGGCCTTAAAATAGGTTTCCATCATCTTTCTATCAATTTCTATCACTTTCTTGTCATTTTCTAGGTTAAAACTGTGATTTTTATTTTTTTGTCCGTACATTTTCATATGACTTTTGTTAGAAAGTCATTTCGTGAGGTACCCACTATTGTACAATAGGTTCAAATTTTGAGGCTCATATCAGAGAGTACACATTGTCATTTAGAAGTTCGATTATTGTATGAACATACACCCACAGTCGTATGAGTTTCTAGACTGTCGTCTAGAAGGTAACCCACTGTTGTACGAGTTTTCACTCTAGAATTCAATTGTCATTTCAGATTTTTTTAATTTTATTTTTGGCAGTTTTTCAGATTTTTTTTTTCAGATTTGGACTAACAGCTAACCCTAACAATTGAAATCTTCTATTTTTGATTGATACTTGTTGAATCTGATTGGAAAAATGCAATTGAATTGCTAAAACAGGTAAAAATCTACTAAGCACATTGCAAGGAATTCAAGTATTCTTCTCAAGCTGATAACATTTTGATTTGGACTAAAATGAACTCTCATGTGTCAAGCTTGTGTGATTTTCTTGCTTTCATATCACAAACTTTATTTTGGGCTATAAAAAATGAACATAGACTTGTTTTTTGCATATCTGTTACACATAGTAAATAATCCCTATGAACACTATTTGTGGTTCTTGAGAGAGTGGGTTTCCAGCGAAGCTCTTCTCAATGAGAGAACCCTTGTAGGTAGGGAGGTTACTGAGAGCATCTCACGTTCTACTAGATTCGTGTGTCTTCAACTTTTGATTGATACATTCTCTCTCTGGAGAGGTTGGTAGATCATAAGCAGTTGACATCATAGATCTTTGTGAGATAATCTTGGTCTTAGCATGTCAGATTAATCTGTCTACTTTGTTTTGGTTAAAAGTGAAAAGGCTAGAGGACTCTGCTCTACTCCTTTTTTGGGTAGTATCAAAAACTTAGATCCTTGAATCTGGAACCAGTCTCCATGTGGTATCTTTTGTGAGTCACCTTTAGAGAGGGTTAACCATAGTGGACATTCTCTTAATTAGGTCAACCACATGGATGGAACCTCAAGCGGTAATAGCCATTTTCACCATGGTAGTGACAACCGCTATATAAATGTCCTTGTGGGAGAAATCTTCACAGGTGTGGTCTCTTGTTGGGCTATCAGATCTCCCTAGAAGCTCCCGATTGATTAATTTCTCAGACTATGTCAAAACCCCAGTGCACTTGGATTAGAGTTCACCCTCTTGAGATCACAAAAGTTGTAGATTTAGACCATTACTACAAACCCTAGTGAGGCCACATTTTCATTTTCTAGGAATATGTGCGTTATTGAAAAACTTTTTGGAACATACACAATTAGCACTCCTAGGGTTTAGCACATTTAGTCACTTGATTGTTCATGTGCAGGGTTTCTTTGTCCCCTGTTCATTATTTTCAGATGTGCTTGGAATCACTTGCTTGATGTTTTCCATGCTTGCTTATCTATTTTGTTACCGAAAATGAACGATCTCAGAATAATCTTCAAACCTAGACAGAGAAATTTGTGAACAATCTGAAATTGAAAACCAAAAACTTGCAAAATCTGAAGAAAAATCCTTTCTAGAGTCAAAAGTTGACCCATCAGGTCAGAAAGTCGTACGAATTTTGGCAAGAGTAATTTCAGAACCCTTGTATTGTCGTATGATAGCTTGTATAGTGTCGTATGAGTTTTGCCACCAGTCAAAAGCAAAAAGTCAAAATCCTGCTATCAACTATCATGCAAGCTTTGCAATTATCGTACGAGTTTGTCAACTATCATTTCATTGCATACCCACTATCGTACGATCCTGTAGAAAGTCATTTGAGAAAAATTGTCAGAAAGTGGTCAAAATTGTCAGAGACTCAATTTTTACAGCCTATTTCTAGAATCTATTAAACCAATCACTGTGTCAGAAATAGAGTAGATTTTAGAATGCATCCATTCATTTTCCTAAAGTGGTCTCTTGAGTCTGATTTAGCCTTCTGGGTTATCGATTTGAGTCTTTTTCATCTTGTGTCAAAACCTTGTCAACATTATTTTCAAATTCAATCTTTTTGTCTAAACGACTAAGTGTTGTGAGCTCATGCCCGCCATCTATTGGGCATCTACCCACACTACTGTGGCACAATATCCTTCATTTATGTCTGATCTAATCCTTAATCACTTCAATCTTGACAAGGTTGCGTCATTTGATCTTCTAGAATCAATTCATTCTTCAGTTGTCTTCATCTTATTCTTTTGCTTCACCTGAGGTTAATGGTGGAAACTAGAGCTTCATCACACAAGAAATCTGGAGAAGCCCTTGACACTGCACCTTTGACTATTCACAAAGGTCCCACTCTTGAACAACTCTATAATTTTGGTCTTTACGAAGACGACGATCTTGACAATTTTTGATTGAAAATTGGTTACATCCCCCCTCCATCAACTCATGGAGGTAATCAATAAACCCCTCCTCAATCTAATCTAGGGAGTCCTAAAACTCCTACCATGTCTCATGGAGGTACACAACACAGGTCTCAAGGACACCAATCTCAACATGGTATGGATCAAGAACCTATGCCTTCTGAAATTGTTCGATACCAAAATGATAATGATTTCAAAAGAATGATGAAACATTTCTTGAAGGAAGATAGACAGGCATACTTTCTAGAGTTAGCTCATCAAGGAGCTAAACTTCCTCCAAACTTTAATGTGGAAAATATCATTACACATGAGGAAGAAACTCTTATCATGGCTATGGTGAAGCAGATGCATGTCATGCAAGTCAAACTTAACAAACTCGAAAAAGAAAAGGAACCTAAGGAGTTCTCCATGGAAGCTCTATTCCCTAAAAGAGTGGAGATGCCTAAATATGATAAGTATGATGGAAAATCTGAACCTCAAGATCACGTTAGAGAATTATGTACTCAATCTATGGAGTTTATGCATGAACCAACCTACTTAATGCATCTTTTCCCTTGATCTCTGGGAGGAGCAGCCATTCATTGGTTCTCTAGAATGCCTCCTACTATTAAAACTTTTGAGGAGTTAATCAAACTATTCTATCAAAAATACTCCTACAATATTCAACATCCGATCACTATGATCGACATCTGCAATCTGAAACAATATCCAGGAGAACCATTCCTGACATTTCTCAAGAGGTGGAGGAAGAAATTTTCTCTATATGCTAGACCCATTCCAAAAACTGAGAAGCTGGAAATCTTCATCAACAATATTGTTCCAAAAATCAACTACCCTTTACAAATGCAAAATCATACATCTTTTGACAAGATGGTAGATAATGCGATCAAAATTGGGAAAGTACTTGTAAAAAAAGGAGACATCACACTTCAAAAAGACAAGTATGAATCTAGATCTAGTTCTAAAGACAAGAACAAAAAATGGAACAAGAATAAAGGTGTTGTCACAGATGGCATTATTGATAATATCCATGCCCCATCTAAGGCACCTACTTTCAATCTTACTATTGGTACCCAAGCCATCAAAGCTGAAGCCACAGAGTCCAACAGAAAGTCATCTGATTACAAACCTTGGGCTACAAATCCTAATCACAAATTCACTCCTCTTGGGGAATCCTTGGAATCGGCCATGAAAACTCTATTGGCCAAAAAAATCATCTACTTGCCTGAGATAAAAGTCTTTGATCTTGAACCTAAACCAAAATGGTGGAGAGAGAACGATTTCTATGACTTCCATCGCAATAAAGGTCATAAGACTAATAACTGTATTCACTTGAAGCACATTATACAAGACAAAATTGATAATGGCGACATCATGATTGACAATCATAAGAGCAATAATGATCATACAACATTCATAGAACCATTTCCTAAACATGGTAAAGAAGATTCTTCTTCTCAACCTAATAAGGGTGCTAAAGTCAATTATGCCTACTCAAGAAACAATGTTGTTATCAATATGGTTGAACCATACCTATCTGAGTGTTGCAATGTCATCACAATTGTAAGAAGAGATAGAGATAATCAATCAGCTAATGCCGTTACTTGACCACAAGCTCAGACACACCTACAAGGACAAATACCAGATTCATCAAGTGTCCCTAAGGTGCCTTTCAATCTTTCATCTGCTTCTAAACAGAAGGCTACATCTAAATCTTCAAATCCTAAAGACACAAGGCCTACTTCATACAGTATTGTCCAACAACTCCAACATACAAATGCTAAAATCTCCATGTTTGAGTTGCTTCAGATATCTCCAACTCATAGAGCCATTCTAGACAAAGCTCTGCTCAGATCCAATGTTCCTGACGACCTTGATTTAGATAGATTCCAGTCTATGGTTGGTCATCTTACATCTCCATAGTACATTTCCTTTTCAGAGGAAGATGATAACTCCTTGAGTCATCCGCATAACCAACGCTTGCATATTGAAGTCTTGATCCAAAACTGTCATGTCAAATGTGTGTTGATAGATGGAGGCGCTAGCCTAAACATTTATTCTTTCAACTTGATTACACAGTTGAGATTTTCAGAAATGACCATTGATCCCAGGAAGAAGATAACTATCAAAGCATATGATGAGCAAGAAAGATCTTCTAAGGGAACTATTGTCCTACCTATTAGAGTAGGTCCTATCATCATAGATACTATATGTCAAGTTCTTGATCTACCATTGGCTTACAATATTCTCCTAGGAAGACCCTGGATACATGACATGAAAGCCATTCCCTCTACATTCTACCAGTGTTTGAAATTTCCTTATGAAGGAGTTGAGGTGATGATTCTAGTTGATCTGTATACAACTTGCAATACCTTGAAAGAGGGTGCTAATAAACTTGTTCCCAATAATAGAGAATCTTTCGCTAAGCAGCCAGACGTTGCTTCAACATCTAAAATGGAAGACATTGCTATAGAGGTTAAAATTAAAGAAAATGGTATGGGAGAATATACTATAGAACCAGTCTTATCTTTGACATCTCTCTCTATCTCTCCTAAGTCTTATGGGCAAACTCTAAAATAGTCCAAGCTAGAGTCTAAAGAACCTCTTGAAGCATATAAAGGAAATTTTGTTGTAGAACAAGTATCTAAATAGGAGCTTGAAGAAGATGAAGATGTGCTCACATGGCTATACAAGGATGAATCTAAATCTCAAGTTGTTCAAAAATGTGATGCTAAAATACCAAATATCCCTTCTAAGTCATATGGCCCAGGGGATAAATTGATCACAAAGATGGGGTATAAAGGAAAAGGACTAGAGGTGTAAAGGTCTTCTGTCACCTCTTGATCATCATGGCTAAGCAAACAAGAATACAACAAGTCTAAGATACATGAAGAAGCCTTTCTATCTCAGCAAGAAATCCCCACATATTTTAGAACAAGTTGAGCCTTCCGTAGAAAATCAACTAAAGGGAGAAATGACTGAACAATTTGATAGTGATGATTCAAACACCACTGATGAGCTCATTCCTTATGAGTGTTTACCTAAAGAAATAAAATATCTCCTTGAAGCTGAAAATGATCTAATAAAAATAATTAATGTAGTAGAAACACAATAACCTACTATAGAGCAAGAGATAGTTGCACCACAAGAACTAGCTAATCTCGAAGACAATCAAACAAACAAAGAGGAAGGTGTAGTTATTCTGAGACAGATTCCCATGAGTATGAATTCAAATCAGAATCTGAGGGAAACCCTTCTTAGGGTATTCATCCTGACTTTACTCATGTTCTTAGATTTCCTAGAGGCATAGATGAAGAATCTAATGACTATGAATGGGGAGCCATTCCAGAACCAGATGAACTTATTACAGAAAAGCATGTTGATTTTATTCACCAATATGCACCTCAACCTAATGTAAGTCTAGAGCGAAATGATGAACTTATCGAGTATGATCCACTAATGGCTAAAGTGGACTTTTACAATGACATTGAGCCTATTCACAAATTGAATGTCTTAAGTTGTAATATCACCTTTGAACTCGAGCATCAGGTTAGGACCAATGATGACAGATCCATATCTGTAAACACTCTTTCCTAATCTTTCACCACTTTGACTATCCAACGCCCTGACCTTCTTGACATAACCTCCCCAAACTTGAACCAAGGTATTTATACCTTTCCCAATGACTATGCCCTTGCTTGCTACCTAAATGTAGTTGAGCCTATGAGGACTTCCATGATTGAGCCAAGCATTAGCATGATCGAGTCGAACATCAAGTATCTTAGTCAGAAAAATAAGAATCAGAATAAAAAGAAAAGGAGTTCTGAGGGTGAAAACCACTTTGTGGCAGTCTCAGAACCTATAAAAGTAAAAATAAAAGATGTATCCGAAGGTGAAAACCTCTCTAAGGCACCTAAGGATGAGATAATTGATGTCTTTCTGAGTTATTTACAGGAAAAATCTCCAGTTCTAATTGAGCCCACTCAATCTATCAACTTGGGAACATCAGAGGAACCGCAGTTGATCCATGTAGCACAATCTTTATTAGAAGAAGAAAAGAAAATTTTTACAACATTCTTAATAGAGAAAAAGATCAACTTTGCATGGAAATATTCAGATATGCCAGGGTTGGATCCTGATCTTATAATGCATCATTTATCTATAGCTCCAAATGTCAAACCTGTTAAGCAAAAATTGAGAAAGATGCATCCACATGTTGCACTCTTAGTAAAAGCTGAATTAGAGAAGCTCCCGAAAGTTGGATTTATCCGAGTTATTGATTATGCAGAATGGATCTCTAATATTGTACTTGTTTCTAAACTAGACAAATCAATAAAAGTTTATATAGATTTTAGAGATGTAAACAAAGCATGCCCTAAGGATGATTTTCCATTACCTAACATTGATATGATAGTGGACATGACTGCAAGCTTTGAGATGTATTCTTTAATGGATAGTTTTTTTTGGATATAATAAAATAAAAATTGCTCCAGAAGATCAAGATAAAACTACTTTTACATGTGCATGGGGTACCTTCTGTTGGAATGTCATGCCATTTGGGCTTAAGAATGTTGGTGCCACATATCAGAGAGCCATGACATCTATTTTTCATGACATGATGCACCGAACTATGGAGAATTATGTTGATGATACTTTAGCAAAATCTATGATTAGAGATGAACATCTAAATGACTTGAGCAAGATACTAGATAGAATGGAAAAATTTAGTCTCAGACTAAATCCTAAGAAGTGTGCTTTTGGTGTCACTTCTAGAAAGCTCTTAGGCTACATAGTTTCAAAGAAAGGAATTGAAGTAGATCTAGCTAAAGTTAAAGCTATCATGGAGATGCAACCTCCCAAGAACATCAGCCAAATGAGAACATTACAAGGGAGAGTTCAATCTATCAGATGCTTCATATCTCAGCTAGCAGACATATCACAACCTTTTACAAAGACATTACATAAAGCTGTGACATTTACATGGAGTGAGGAATGTGAAAAGAATTTTGATCATATCAAGAAGTATCTATCAAATCCTCCTATCTTGATGCCTCCTATTCAAGGGAAGCCATTGATCTTATATGTCTCCACAAAAGATACATCACTGGGGGCATTGCTTGCACAACATGATGAGAATAAAAAGGAAAGAGCTATATACTATATCAGTAGAACTTTGGTTGCATATGAGAAGAACTATTCTATGATTGAAAAAGCTTGTCTAGCTGTGATCTTTGCATTACAGAAACTAAGACATTATATGTTAGCTCATACCACTCATTTGGTAGCTAAGATTGATGCATTAAAATACCTACTAAGCAAAGCTGCCCTCACATGTAGATTAGCCAAATGGGTTATGCTCTTAAGTGAATTTGACATTGAATATATTGAAAGAAAAGCTATAAAAGGATAGGTAATTACTGATCAGTTAGTAGATGCACCTTTCTTCGATGACACACCAATGCAAATGGAATTCCCATATTCCTCTATCATGCATCTCTCTTCCAGAGAATGGAAATTGTTCTTTGATGGCTCCTATACACAGAATGGATCTGGAGCAAGCATATTGTTCATAAATCCTCAAGGATACTCAATCCCAAAAGCATTTAGAATCAAATTTCCTTGCACAAACAATATTGCTGAATATGAACCTCTTTTGAATGGCATGAAAATAGCAATTGAGTGGAGAGTGACAGAGATACACATTCATGGAGACTCACAACTTGTTATCCATCAAGTCAATGATGTGTACCAAACAAAGGATGAAAAGCTCATTCCATACAAGAGAATGGTATATGACCTAAAGAAATACTTCATATCTATCACATTTGAGCAAATACCTAAAATGGAGAATAAGGCTTCCGATGCAATGGCAATGCTATCTACTTTATTATAGCAGCCCAAGCATGAGCTACACTACGAGTTCCTAGTGGAAGCACTATCTTATCCTGCATATGACTACCTTGATACCCATATGATTTGCACTATTGTGGGTCATGATTCTTCCCGCTATAAAAACCTATTCTCCTATCTTACAGACCAAATCATTCCTGATACTTTTAACCGTCTTGAAAAGAGATACCTTATCCAAAATGCCTCCCGATATGTCATCATTGGTCATGATCTATAAAAATGAGGTCTAGATGGTACACTACTTAGATGTTTAGAACGGGAAGAGTCTCAACGTGCGTTAGAGGAAGTCCATGATGGTATTTCTGGGTCACACTCGAACCGTTTAACACTAGCTCAAAAACTTATTAGGGTTGGGTACTATTGGCCTAAAATGGAGAAAGAATCTATCAAGTTTGCTAAGAACTGTCAAAAGTGCCAAGTGCATGGCAACTTAATTCATGCTCCAGGGAGAGATCTAATTCCCTTTGCTACATAATGGCCTTTTCACCAATGGGCATTTGATCTTATAGGAGCCATACATCCTTATTCTTCTAATGGACTTACACATATAATCACAACTACAAATTATTTCACAAAATGGGTAGAAGCAGTCCCCTTAACACAAGCAACTAGGAAACAAATATCTATGTTCATCTTGAACTATATCATATGCAGATATGGGATTCCACATTCTATAATCACAGATAATGGTGGACAATTCAAGAACAAAGACCTAGATGATCTATGTGCTAAATTCAAGATTACACAATATTGGTCATCTATCTACTATCCTCAAGGGAATGGACAAGCATAGGCTTCTAACAAGAATCTATTGAAAATCTTGCACCATAAAGTTAATAAGATAGGAAGAGACTGGCATCTCATGATCAATCCAGCTCTCTGGGCCTACAGAACAAGTATCAAAAAACCTACTGGGGCTACTCCTTTCGCTTTAGTTTATGGGTCTAAAGTGGTACTACCTATTGAGGTTGAAATCCCATCACTAAGAATCAGGATGCATGGTTTGGTAACTGATGATGACTACAGAGTGTCTAGGTTGCAAGAACTTGAACTACTAGATGAGTGCAGACAAGCAGCGTATGATCATCTTAGAGTGTATTAGAAAAGAATGTCTAGAGGCTACAATAAGAAAGTCAGACATAAAGAATTTCAGGTTGGTGATCTAGTCTTGAGAGAGAATCCTAAAAATCAATCACATAGAGAGCGTAAGGGGAAGTTTGAACCCAACTGGTTGGGTCCCTTTGTAATCACTACTACTTTTGGCTCTGGTGCCTATCAACTCTTAACAACTGAAGGAGAATAGCTCTGAGAACCAATCAACATTCTCCATCTGAAGAAATTATATGCCTAGGACATCCAATCTATGGTAAAATGTCTTGAAAAAATCTTAAAAATCTGAAAAAGTCTTGAAAAATTGAATATCTTGGTGAAAACCTAGCAATGGGCACCTTGATGATTCACAAAAAAAGTAAAAAATATCAAAAGTACAAAAAATTAGAAAAATGAAAAATACAAAAAAATGAGAAAAGAAAAAGTGCCTTGGTGAAAACTTGGAAACAGGCGCCTTGGTAGCAAAAATAGAATCTTTGCCAAGATAGTGAAAACCCAGCAAACGGGTGCCACTTGTTCAAAATGCTCCATTTATTAGCGCAATCTTGGTCTTTCCCAACTTTCAGTCTTGCTTTAGTTTGTACATATCTCCCGGTTTGTTCCTACTTTCCTATTTTCAATAAGTCAGTCTGTACACCAATCAGCTCAAGCGTCTGCATCCTATCAATGTTCAAACTTGGGGGCAATTAATGTCATATCCTATGGCCTCCAATGTATCTTAGACGTGTCATATCCAGTCAGAGTCTTTTGAAGCTTCATTTGATTTAGTCAGTCAGTCTCATCTCCAGAAAGGATTTTGCATCTACAACAATGCAATCAAACATCAAATTGAAAACAATCTATGCTTTTTACATGCTTTTATCTCCTTGTATGCTTACTGATTCACATTGATATTTTTGTATATTATGTTCCCTTAAGCTCTTCGATGATGTCCTTTTCAGGATTTAGAGAGTGATGACTGAGGGCATAATCTTTTCTTTGTTTTCTGCTTGTATGTGAACATCTAACAACTTTGGAAATTTGGAATTGAAATGGTGTCCAACTGTAAGAGCCTCTATCTCGAATTGGATGGCCATGCGTACCTCGACTATTGATACCCAGAAAATTCAAAGAAGTTTGATCTAACTATTGTCTTTTTGAGTGAGTCCTTTCTCCTACTGTGAAATGCGATCTTACCTAAGGATGTGAATGATAACGGGTCACTATGGGTAATTCACACTGGATTTAGAATAATCTCTTGACTATTTGATGTGTTTGAATGCAAGGCATATTCAGGTCATCACCACATTTATGTTTTGATGCTTATACAAATTGCTATATCAAAATGGACATGGTATTTAGGTCATCCTGGTGTTTATGCCTTGGTTCTTATATCTAATCTGACATTCTGAAAATAAAATCAATATTCATATGTTCATGTTTATCTAACCAGTGGGTGTTGTATTGATTCCTATGCATATAAATCGATATTCATATGTCTATAGTTTCCTAACTAGTGGGAACTGTATTGATTTATCCAGTTACCTAAAAAACTCAATGATGACAAATGACCGACATATGATCAGTGACTAGGTCCTAGGTCTTAGGTTGAATTTCATTTTGCATGACATTTTGCACTTTGCATGATTGCATGATCTTACAACTTGCTTGACAATCTTTAACAATTCTTCTAAAACTATACTTAAACTACACACAAAGAGCTGAATCTTATACGAAGGTCTTCTCATAGAAATGCAAGTAGTTACCATCCTGGGTTACACATCCTTTTTGACATAAGACTAAGTACTTGTCTTCATCAATACCTACAAAACATATCATGTGAATCGTTGCATTTTCATTACATATTTATAATCATTCATTCCATCTATTACATTACATACATTTCCATAAATACACTTTCCATAATCAAATACATTTGCATAACATTCATACATATGAAAGAAAATCATTGCATTACATGGATCCATACATACATTCTACTCTACTCAAAGCATTTACATCACATGATATCATCATACATCAAAAACATAACAAGTACAAATGTAGTCACAACCAAAAGTCTTGATCTCATATATCATAAAACTCAAAATAGTCAGGGGTGCTCTACTGGCACAATGTACAAAAGAATGAGCTCATGTGACCTATCAGAAAATTATTAGTATAAAAAAAGTAACAAAAATAGCAGAGTATCAAGACAGATCAACTGTCGGCCTGATCCTCTCTATCTAGTGGAGGTGGTGGTGGTGCATCTGACACTGCCTCGGCCCTAGGTGCTCTCGCTCCCTCTGATGATATCATATACTGAGAGTACGAAGGACCTCTCTGAGCAAGGGGCACTATAGCATAGTATGCAAAAACATAGTAAGTAGATCTAGAAGTTTGATGGATAACCTCTGCCTATAACCTCTGAACCTCACCATGAAGCTTAGTGCACTGTCTATCTACCTCTAGGTATCTCTCCTCCCAAAGAGCACTGCGCACCTTTAGGTCCCAGACCTATAATCTGAGCCTCCTCACGATCTCCTGTGTAGACAATGGAACTATAGGATCAACGTCTACTGCCAGCATGTCAGTATCCTCAGCGGGCTGCTCTGTGGTCTTTGCTCTCTGTGCCTTACGATGTCTAACCTCTACACCTAGATCAAAAATGGTATCCTCCTGTATAGGATCAATATCACCACCTACAACCTGCTTAGCTACAAGTACCTCCTTAGCACTACCAACACCCCCTAAAGTACCGCTCTCTCCCCTAGTCCATCTCTGTGAACCTGTAGATCTACCTGCTGTAGAACTAGTGGGATGAGAGGGCCTCATCTGTCTTGATGGCCTCTGTGGAGGAGCCATCACTCTCGGTCTTAGAGGTGTGGGGTGAATAATTGGAACTTGTGTGGGTCTCGAACCCTATCCCATCAGAGCACATGTGACATCCATTGCATCCTCCATGGAGGGTATCAACTCTGTAGGGTCAGAAAATCTTTGAACAAGATGATCAGCAAGCCATGCAATGAATCCATCTGTAACACTTGCATCAATGACCTATGGCTTGTACTCCCAATCTCTACCAATGATAGCACTATACTCCTATGAACACAAGGCATAAGACAGCCTCGGGGTCCATCCAAGTCTGAGCTCATGAGCTATTTGTGCATAAGTGGCATAATCCTACGGTGCATCCTGCACTCGTCCATACTGACACCATACTGTAGTGATAAGAAATCTCTCCAATACAAAGGATGATCATCCTATCAGCACCCAACTCTGAAAGAAGAAACTAAAATGCTCTCATGCAGTAGGCCATGGCTCAATCTCTAAGTAGGGCCTCCATCGAACAAAGGTCATATCATCGAGACATTGTCTCTAATACTCTACATGGCCCATACACCCCTGTATGACATATCCAACACACACACACACACACACACACATATATATATATATAACGGGCTCCTGTGGTTGCCTTTGTGAGGTACACACTGGTCTCAAAATAGGGATATGCTCCCACACCCAGATCTGTAAGACAAGAGCTCTGGTAGAAAAAGTGTTGCTCTCATGATACACTACCTCGTGCATCTCAGAGAACATGTGAGCCAAAAGACACTGACCCCAAGCTAACTTGGAAGGAGTTTCCATCAAACGTGCAATCATAGGGGCCCAGCCCATTAGAAGACCGTTTTGTTGACAGTCAGACATGATGATACCACCGATCATCCTGGCTATAATACACTCCAGTCTGTGTGACTGTCCATAACGCTGCACCAAGGTCTCCCATGAAATAGACCCAGTCAACTGAGTATCATCTCCAAAGAGACGTCTGAAAGCTAATAATCCCGAGTTCCCCAAACTCACATATGATGGACACTGACTACTATGAAATGGAATCCAAAGAATCCTATACACATCCTTTGGAGTCACAATGAGCTCTCCAGTAGGAAGATGAAATGTCTGTGTCTTGGAATGAAATCTCTCTATCAAAGCCATCAAAAGACCATGGTTTACCCTAATCTTAGGTAAATGGATCAAGTACTCAAAATTGCATGCAGTAAGATGCACTCTCATCAGATCCGGTAAGGAAAAACAGAGCCTTTGAGTGGCTGGATGTGAGATACATACATGAACATTAGGATATATGACCTACACAACATAGAAATAGGGAATCCTATTAGTATTTTGGTTGAAAAATAGGCTACACATATAGGAATGGAACAATTTGCTATTTCAGGAGGTAGATCAAAGACTCATGAATCAAGCTCAAAGTCTAGAAAATTCAAAATTTGGTCCTAGAAATGAATTTTGGACTCACTATTTTTCATACAACAAAGAAGACTGGTAGAAAAACTCGTACAAGTTTTCCTTGGTTACCATATGACAAATCATGATGATATGACACTGCATCTCTCCTTGTACGAGTTATGAGGGACCCAAAAAAATGTCATACGACTGTTGGGTCCCTCTCATACAAGTTTTTGGGGTTAATGAAATGATAATCTACCTAGGGTTGAAAATTCGTACAAGTCTCACCAGACAGTTGTACGAGTTTTCGTGGATGCAAACTTTAAAAAATTGAAAATGTACAAAACAAAAGTTAAAAATGCTATAAACAAGGAAAAATTGACTTTTCAGAGAAGCAAAGAGGTCCACCTACCGGATGTCCATACTATCAAGGTCTCTGAAGCCTCTGACTACACTTGAAATGATGAGAAGACACAGGTACCTTCACTTCTACCATTTTCTCACTCAGAGGGCTCCACAAGATTTTCAAAAGTCAATGGTGAAAATGACCCTTCTGGCCTTTATATAGCATTTGACCTAATTTTTAAAAGTCCTCCGTTTTTCATGAAAAATTGCACCCCTGGCTAATTTTGACATTCTGAACCCATTTTCGGGATCAAAATTGAAATCTAAGATTATTTACTATGTCAAAATCATGATTTAAAATTTTCAAACCCAGGATGTTTGACTGTTTGCATAATCGACCTTCAATCATCGCAGAAATCTAGTATTCAACTTAACTAATTATCTTACATCAACCTATCAAAATTTCAACTTGGTCAACCATGGTCAACTCATGGTCAAACCTAGTCAAACTTGGTCTTCTAGACCTCCAAAGGATGCAAACCACATTCCCAGACATGTATAACCACTTCTCAAATCAATTAACATGCTTCTAAACTATAACACTGACTTTTCTTGTCAGATTTCCATTTTAATCCCGAAGGGGGCATGGTATTGCACATCATTGAAGTCTGTACATCTAAGTCTGTAAATCAAATCTTTCCCTCAATAATCAAGACAACAACCACGTCTAGTTGCTGATTCATCTAAAGTCCTCATTGCTTGGGGAAAATCTATCATCTGTTGGGGCATATTAGATTCGTCTAGTATCTTAAATCTATCTTGCAAACTATATCAACTTTTGTAACTATTAGTTCATTAGGGTCATTTCCTTGTTTCTTCGTAATTGATGGGTTTAGGATGTGATACCAATAGGATTCATACAAGGACATTGAGGTTTGGAATTAGTCACTCACTTCTTCGCAATCATAAAGTTCAGAATCAGGTGTTTTGACACTTTTTCATAATCACCGGTTCATTGTTGCTATAGTTGACATTATCTTTGGTCACTCAAGACCTAAATCTTAAATCTTTCAATTAGTTTCTGTCTCGAAATCAGTTAATCTTTCAAATCTATCAAATTAGTTTCATACATATATCGAACACAGACTATTCTTTGAATCACTACGTTTTGCACAGTGATTCAAAGAGGGGCAAAATGTAATACCCCAAAAATGGGCTATAGGTTCATTAACCTCTTACATCTTCAAAATCAAATGAAATCGACATCAAAGTCCTAACCTAAGGCACAGATGGGCATTATCGAATCCTAATTGATTATCCTAAATTCTGTATCGGAGATATTCCTAGTAATATTCCTATTTATCTTAATTATTTTTAATTAATGATTATTTGGTGATAAATCTTATTTATCCTAAAGTTTAATTAATTGAATATCTTGAATATTTAATTAATTAGATTTAATACTGCCACTTAATTATTTAATTTAATTTAATTATATTTATTCCTAAATTGTATTATTTAATTTTGACAATAAATCTAAAATCTTATGACTAATTAATTAAATTCTTATTTAATTAATTCATGTCAATTGTCAATATTTAATAATATAGTTTTTGAATAAAAGTTTGATTTAATAATTGATTAACCCATAAATCAATTGTTTTAATTTTAAAATCAGTTAAGTTGACAATAAATCACTTTATTTTTTAATTAATTTATAATTAAATCATGCACAATCAGAAAAGCAGGCAACTAGAAATTAACAATCAATTTTAAAATTGAAACTCAACATCTGACGATGAGTTGAAATCTGATCTAAAACTCTATTTTGAGTAAAACTCTCCTTTTGCATGATTTTTGTGAGTTAATTATCTTTGATTTCCTGATAACTCAAAAATCAACCTGAGTTTATCAAGAGTGATTTATGGCTTTTCTCATGCACCTCCAAAGCCCTGGATTTCTATAAAATCAAGGCTTTAGCTCTTCATATGGATCAATCCACGAAATTGCATCCTCACGCTGGCAAATTGGTGATCGAAGAATCTATCTTTGCGAATCAAGGTTGTTGTGAGATTTTCATTATTTTTGAGCATTCATATCATTTAGCATATCAATTCTTAGATTAATTGCATATCATATCAGTTTTTCATATAGAATAGATTCATATCAGTTTTCTTCATTCTTATTGCATAGAAAATATAAAAATATAGATTAATTTGCATTCATAATCTTTCATATTTTGCATTCAAATCCTTTGTCTAGGTGTTGCATTGTCACTGGTCTCGGTCTGATCTGAGAGTATCATACTCGTACCTACTAGAAGGCAGTAAATCGCCTGGTTAGTTTAGTTTTCATTTCACTGCATGATTTTGGTTTTGGCTAACCTCTAATGTTTTATTGAAGTGTTGTGTCTACAGTTAGGTACAAAATTTACACACACACATATATAGAAAATTTTCCACCACCTGGGAAGGTTCCAAAAATTTAGCCTCTAAGGCCAACCAAACTTAGAATTATTTTATTTTTCATTTTATTACATCATAGTTGGCTCAAAACAACTTTTGAAACCCAAACAAAAATTTTGAAAAAAAAAAATTGTCCACCATTTCAGGTGGCCCAATCTCCAGAGACCATAAGTCATCATCTGTTGACTTGATTGACTATTATGACCCCATTTTGGAAGGGCACAAAGTGCTTTATGATGCTTTAATCAAGCAAGCTTCATTCAGCTGAAGTTTCGACCTCATCCAGGGCCTCTAAAGCCTTCAAAACTAACTTCAAAGTTTCTATACCCTATTGCCAATATAATTTTTTTTCAATATCTTCAAAACTAGACTTGATCTGGCAATGAAACTTTACTAGTAGGCTGATATGACCAAAATGAACCACCTGAAAAGAAAATAGACCATTCTGAGCTAGAATGAAAAAATTACTAAAAATAGTAACTTTCCAAAAAATAGCAGCTCTACATAAGATAGCCCTTATTGAAAAGAAGCCATAAATATTTTTGGGTGATGCAAGATTGCTCTTACACCTAGGATGCTCCTGCATTAGATACCCAGGGTAAATTGAGAAGTGACCCCGTCACATCTCAGGTGTGAAGAGGAAAACCAAAATGGTTAACCTCCTCCCTTGTCAGCCATGATGAATCTTCAATAGGTCATCCTTTCCATTTGACTAGATATTCTTCATATATCTTATTCCTTGTGCTTCTACCAACACGACTATCCAATATATCCTCAATCTCCTTGGTAGCTAAAATAGTTGTTGGAATACTCCACTGTGTTGTTGTGATCTCATCCTCAACACCTCTTTCATGACACTCTGTCAAATTTGAAATGTTAAACACTAGTAAAATATTCAGCTTAGTAGGAATTTCTACCTCATAGGCATTTCTTGAATCATGCTTCTTTAGTATCTTACATGGCCCAAATTTTTTTATTTTTAACTTGTTATATGTACCAACTGGAAATCGCTTCTTCCACAAATGAACCATGACTTCATTTCAAACCTGAAATTCTTTATGCCTTCTTTTCTCATGTGCCTTAGCCTTATACTATGCATTCATCTTGGTAATATGCTTCCTCACCTCCTCATGGATGTTCTTCAAGTGTTCTACAAAATCCTCAGCTTTAGCACTAGTTATCTCTCTTTTATCTATCTTTCTCAACTTAGATGCATTTCTAGGACTACTTCCATATACAATCTGGAATGGTGATTTACCAGTACTCTTGTTGACAAAATTATTTTATGCAAATTCTGCCTGTGGTAAAATTAGATCTCATCCTGTTGGCTTATCTCCAACCAAACATCTCAGAAAATTTTCCAAACTCCTCTTCACCACCTCTATCTATCCATCAGCCTATGGATGATGTGATGAACTGAACTTCAAATCTATCTTCAACTTCTTCCACAATGTGCACCAAAAATATCCAACAAATTTAGTGTCCCGATCTGAAACTATACTCTTTGGCAAACCATGTACTCTCACCACTTCTCTAAAAAAAAATTCTACTACATGAACAACATCATTAGTTTTCTTGCAGGAAATGAAATGTGACATCTTTAAAAATCTATCAACTACCACAAAAATTGAATCATGTCCCCACTGAGTCCTTGGTAAACCAAGAACAAAATCCATACTGATATCCTCCCATGGCTTCTTTGGTATAGGTAATGGCTGATACAACCTTGTATTCTGCTTTACTCCCTTTCACATCTGACATACTCTGCAACTCTGTACAAACTTCTTGACATCTTGTTGCAACTGTGGCCAATAATAATTCTCACTAACCAAAGCAAGGGTTTTATCATGATCAAAATGTCTAGCCAATCCTCCGCTATGCTTCTCCTTGATGAGATTCTCCCTCATAGAACTTTGTGGAATGCACAATTGACTCCCTCTAAATAGCATACTATCTTGGATTATAAAATCCAACCACTTCATTCTGTCTAGAGTAATAGGTTATGTACAAGCTTTCGAAGTTTCTCCAAAATTAGGATCCTTTGGATACAAATTCTTGAGTTCCTTGAACCCAACCACCTCAATCTGCATCTCTGTAAAAAATAGTTGCCTTCTGCTAAGCGCATTTGCAACCCTGTTAGACTTTCCACTCTTGTGTTTCAAAACAAATGTATAACTCTGTAAAAAATCAACCCATTTCAAATGCCTTTGATTCAACTTTCCTTGACTATTCAAATATTGCAAAGCTTGATGATCAGTAGACAAAACAAATTTCTTAGGAAACAAATAGTGTCTCCGCTTCTTTAATGCCTAAACTATAGCATAAAATTCCTAATCATAAACATAATATTTTCTCTTGGCATCATTTAACTTCTCACTGAAATAAGCAACAGGTTTACCTTCTTGGCTCATAACAACTCCTATTGCAGTATAAATAGCATCATAGTCTACTTGAAACACCTTATTAAAATCTAGAAGTTCTAAAATAGGTTGTTCTGTAACTTTCTATTTCAATAGTTTAAAACTCTTATATGCCGCATTAGTCCATTTGAACTCTTTTCTATCCCTTCTCATTGTTTCAGTCAAGGGTCCACAGATACTAATAAAACTCCTAATAATTTTTTTGTAAACAATAGACAAACCATGAAAAGATCTTACCTTGGTAGCACTTCTTGGAGTAGGCCATTCAAGGATAGCCTTCACTTTCTCTAGGTCCATTTTTAGACCTTCTGCTAAAACTACAAATCCCAGATACACTAACTCCTTCTTCACAAAACTACACTTCTTCAAATTATTTAACTATTTCCCTTCCCTCAAATTCTCAAACACCATACGAATATGCATCATATGCTCCTCCAATGTCTTACTAAAGATCAAAATATCATCTAGGTAAACAATGACAAACTTACCCAAAAATTCTTTTAGAACCTCGTTCATGAGCCGCATGAAAGTGCTCAGTGCATTGGTTAGCCCAAAAGGCATGTCTAACCACTCATACAATCCTTCCTTTGTCTTGAAAGTAGTCTTCCATTCATCTCCTTCTCTGATCCAAATCTAATGATATCCACTCTTCAGATCTACCTTTGAGAAATAGATAGCTCCATTCAAACAGTCCATAATATTATCCATTTGTGGCAATGGAAACTTATACTTGATTGTGATCTTGTTTATAGCCCTGGAATATGTGCACATTCTCAATTCTCCATTCTTCTTTGGTGCTATTATTGCAGGTCTAACAGAGGGACTCAGGATCTCTCAAATCAACCCCTTCTCTAACAACTCATGTATTTGTCTTTTCAACTCTTCACTTTCTATTGGTGTCATTCTGTGTGCTGCCTTATTTAGAAAATTGGCTCTTGGAATCGAGTCCATCTGATGACTAATCTTCCTTACCAGTGGTAATCCATCAGGTACATTATCAGATATAATATCCTGAAACTCATTCAACAAATCTACAACTTCTATCAGTACATCTTCTACTTCCTCTTTACCAGCTTTTGGAATTAAAGTAAAACACACATGCTCATGCCTCATACCATCTAGGAACTTTCTTCCATCAACAAAATTTATTCTTGTACTACCACATATATTTTCTTCCGTGTCCTTCAATGTCTTTAGCTTATGTCGAACTCCATTCTTTGTCAGGGAATAGGTATTTTCATGACCATCATGTAAAACAAGTCTATCAAAATGCCATGGTCTTCCCAATAACATATGACATTCATCCATAG
This sequence comes from Chamaecyparis obtusa, assembly GCA_027943335.1. Taxonomy (NCBI): domain Eukaryota; kingdom Viridiplantae; phylum Streptophyta; class Pinopsida; order Cupressales; family Cupressaceae; genus Chamaecyparis; species Chamaecyparis obtusa. Next base: position 66,184 of record BSBK01001108.1, on the reverse strand, counting down.
GTATAATATCACATAGTACCTCATCATGGTATCCACCAATATTAAACTTTACTAGACACTGTTCACTGAGCATGACCTTGTGGTCATTATGCACCCAAGCAATCTGGTATGGATGTGGGTATTGTTGTCTCTTGAGCTTCAAATTTTGACCATCTCTTCTGACACAAAATTGTCAATGCTTTCACTATCGATAATCACATCACAACACTTATCCTCACCCTTGCACTTGGTGTGAAATAGGCTCCTCTTTTGCTTAGGTTCATTCTCACCACTCAACATGACTCTTCTGTTAATTAGTGTTTCTCCTCTTTCAGCAGCTTCAGAATGTGATGATCCGGCATCTTCATCTACATGTGCAACTCTAGCTCAACCTTCAGTTCTCCTATATGTCCTTCCTTGGTGTTGAGGACATTAATATGCCCCGTGACCTTCTTGTCCACAATGAAAACATGTTCCACGTAAGCCTCATCTTCCTAGACCTTGTCCTCTTCCTCTTCCTCTTTGATGTCTATTATTATGATCATGTAAATGATTGAAATTATTTCCTCTCTAATTTTGACTACTACTGGCCTCATTCTTCTTTTTTAGATCTTCATTTCGGCCTCCATATGATTGTCCACCAAATCTTTTAGCACATCCTCTTCCATTTTGTCTTCTCTCAAACTTCTTGTTCATCGATTCCTCTAGTTTTAGGAAAAAATGGTCTGTCTCTTTAATACTATTCATTCCAACTAGATTCAACTCCTCTTGAATGCTCATCCTCAACCCATTAAGGTAACATGCAAATTTCTCCTTATCAGCTTCTACGTGGCCTGTTTTGATGAGGATTTGATAGAACTCCTCCATATACTCCTAAACAGATCTTCCTGCTTGCTTCAAACTTTGCATTTTCTTCAATAGGTCAAGCTCATAATCAACAGGGATGAACTGTCACTTTAATTTATCCACCATCTGATCCCATCTTGTGATTTTATCCTTTCCTCTTTTATTTCACTCCAATTCAATCTCTTGCCACCATATCTTTGCATTGCCCTTCAGTTTGGATTTCACAAACTTGACTCGATCAGGATCTTCAACATCTTCATACTCAAAATATTATTCTAATTCATTGATCCAGTCGATCAACTCCTCTGGGTTAAGATTTCTTGAAAATGCAGGAACCTCAATCTTAGGTCTTTTCCTGATCTTGGAAATGGCCTGAAAAAGTCTTTCTTCCTCTTGGTTCATAATTTCACCTTCTCCTTCTTGATCATAATTTCCTTCTTCGACTTCATCCTCACTTTTGTCTCTGACATTAAGATTCATTCCTCTATGAATCGCTTCTTGCAATGCTCACACTTGTCTCTGTAGTGCTCTAACCTCAGGTGTCACACCACCACCTCTTCTACCACGTTCCTTTTATGGAGGCATTTTTGCACTACTCACTAAAACCCTAAACCACAGTCCTTGTGTAAACTGCCCCACAGTCGGCAATCTATCTACACACTCAGGAACTCCCGCTCTGATACCACTTGATGAAGGGTGCTCCCCTTAATACCATAAACACATAACATAAATAAAAAAATAACAAAAATTTGCAAGAACAAAAAATGGGCTTCTTATTATCTCCACAAATGTGGAATTACAAATTTCAGAATTACAATATGCAAAGCCACATGGGCATTTTCCCTTACAATATTCTGTAGGACAAAGCCTCAAATTATTACCCAGATCTCCTCTCAACTACTCCAAACTGCCCTAGAGAACACTACGAGCCTTCCTTATATAGGCAATTTTCCACTGCTTGGGAAGTTTCCAAAAATTTAGCCTCTAAGGCCGACCAAACTTAGAATTATTTTATTTTTCATTTTATTACATCATAGTCGGCTCAAAACAACTTTTGAAACCCAAACAAAATTTTTGAAGAAAAATTATTGTCCGCCATATCAGGTGGCCCAATTTTTGGAGACCATAAGTCATCACCCGTTGACCCGATTGATTGTTATGACCCCTTTCCGGAAAGGGCGCAAAGAGCTCTACAACACTTGAATTAAGCAAGCTTCATTCAGCTGAAGTTTCGACCTCATCCAAGGCCTTTAAAGCCTTCAAAATTGAGTTCAAAGTTTCTGTACCTTACTGCCAATACCAAAAAATTTCAATATCTTCAAAACTAGACTTGATCTGGCAATGAAACTTTATTGGTAGGCTAATATGACCAAAATGAACCTCTAGGAAAGAAAATAGACCATTTCGAGCTCAAACGGAAAACCTACTAAAAATAGTAACTTTCTAAAAAATAGTAGCTCTACACAAGATAGCCCTTATTGAAAAGAAACCAAAAATATTTTTGGGTGATGCAAGATTGCTCTTACACCCAGGATGCTCCTACATCAGATCCCCACCCCTATTTCTGCATACATGACAACATTAACATTTTTCCCTGAGTATTCTTCTTTAAAAACCCTCCTCAACAGCATTAACATGTCCACCTTCTCTCCTCTGAGGTTGAGAAGAGATACCAAAAAATGGGACATAATGTCCGTGTTGACCCGATGCCTATCTTCATTGTGCAGAAACTCTCTGCCCAACACCATTTTAACAACCTCTATTACGAAAGGCCCACCCTCCTTACAAATTGATTGTAAGGTTTCATCTGAAAAGGAACCCAGAAAGGCCTTCTGGGCCTCCTTAGATGTGCCTCTGTGCCTAATTGGAGTGTCCATCTAAAACTTAAAAAACCTTAAAAACAAATTATTTGCAGAGTGCAGAGTGCAGACTAATGACCTAAACAAACAATTTTTCTAGCAAAGATGAATTGAGGAATAATGAAGCTAGATCGTCTATAAATAGACCTTGAATCCTTGATCGTTACTTAGCAATAAATTATTCTATCTTTAATGGTATTAAATCCATTGTCCTTAATATGCCTCTAAATCTTTCATATAAATATTTTCCCTAAATGCATGCGTGTGAGAAATTAAATTTTTGTCCTTAATCTTTCATATCTAGCAGTAAATCTTTCCCATAAATGGAAAAATGTTAGAAATCGGTTGTATTGTCTGTAAAAATTTGGAAGTGGTACGTGATAGTTAAAGAATGTCGCTTGTCACTGACAAGGTATTTATTTCTTACCGAGTTAAGAGGTTACAAGTTGCACTATAAGATTGTATATATCTATACCAACATGTGTACACTATAGTCTATAGACAAGTTGACAACCCTAATTTGATATGTGTCAACATTCCGGTGACTTCCTAGACAAGTCAGTTTCCTTCAAGAAATTGGGGCCGAAATTAAACTTCAGCCATTGATCTTGGATCATCAAACGGTCTCAAATAATACATTTAACATTATAAAATAATGTATGTATGTTAGGTTAGGTTACGTGTTCGTGTTATGTCCCATCTTTTGAAAATCACCAATAAAATATTTTTTTTCCCATAATTAATGAATAATTAGCCAATAAAATAAATAAATTTTCAAATAGTACATAAAATTCACCAATACAATTATTTTTTTTCCCTTCAAAAGAATATCATTTGCCTCATATATTATAATTTTTTACTTCAAAAGAAAATTTTTCACCTCATATATTATAATTTTTTACTTCAAAAGAAAATTATTTGCCAGTAATTTACGAAATTTTCATTCGGTGGGGAAAAAAATGCTAATACAAATTATGAAAAATTGTGGATTTGAAAAAAAATTCGCTTGCATTAAAACAAATTCCCCCCTAAAATAATGTACGATTCACCAGGATTTTACACTTTTTCCTAAAAGGGGGTTTCTTAAAGTTATCACTGGTTATGCTCAACATATAATGATATTTATGGTTAGGGATAGGGATTACTTAGGGTTATAGTTTAATTAGGGCTAGTGTTCAATTACAATACGATTTAGGGTTAGAATTACAGTTTAATTAGAGACAGTCATACCATTCAATCAATGTTATTGGTAGGGTTGAGGTTCAATATAATGAAGGCTAGGCTTAGAGTTTAATTGAGGATATTATTTAATTTCTTTGAGGATTTAATTACTATATAGTTTATGGCTAGGGTTCATTTAGGGTGAAAATCTAATTAAGGTTTTAGAGTTAGGATTAGAGTACAATTAGAATTAGTGCTAAAGTTACATTAGGGAATTAGGTGAGGGTTAAGGTTATGGTTGAATAACGTGCAATCAAGGTTAGGGTTTAAAAAGAGTTATGGTTCAATCAAGATTACATATAAGTTTCAATTACAATTACTATTAGAGTTTAAGTAGAGTATAATGAATAAGAGTTAATTTTGGTGATTGAATCAATATTTTTTCACATAGTAATATGAAAATATTAAGATACATTACACTTATTTTTGAATATAACTCATTAAAAATTACATTTAAATACAAATTAAATTTCAATCAAAGACATCTTGATGTACTTCTCTAAAAATAGATATACTAGTTTACATTAACTAGGATTATTAACTGCATTAAGGAAAAATAGAAAACTACTCATACAAAAATAGAAATTAAAAGGCCAAAAATAATTTGGAATATCAATGGTTATCATGCTTCTAATCCTCTTACACACCTCCGAAATTTTATGAACCCTTGATCTATAAGTCAACTTCTTCACTTCTGAACAGGAAATACCATCGGTGTAATTAATACTAAATACGTCCAAACGACCATCAAATTTTGGTCACAGTTAGGAAACATATGCTGCATAAAGGCTATTACAAAATCCTTATGACTTTCCTGAATTGCCCCTCCTCAATCTTTTGTCTCTACATCAAACTCAGTTGACATACCGATAGCCATGGCGACAACCTCTAGTATTTTATTCCTGTTCAATTCTCTTTTCTATTCGAATTTTGTATTCTGGGCTTTATGTCTACTACAGGGTTTGATGGTGAAATTTATTGTTTGAACTACTCATATCTGATCTATTCATTATCTTTTGGAACTCTTAATCAAAGTTCCTTTTTAGGGTTTTTACAAGTGATTACTAGCTAGGAAATTGAAATTAGGGTTTGAAGCTTGCCATTGTTTCTTCCTTTTCCCTATTTCTACCTTTTTGACCTATTAAGAATATATTTAAATCAATTTTTGGCTTCATTTAATCTATTTTTAATTTCTATTTTTTTTGTCTGGCGAAATATCAAATCGTGAGATGGTAGACAAATAATTAGTCTAGGATCTTGGAATTTTCATTTGGGGTAGGTTATTGAATTCACAATCATGTTGCTCAAATAATGATGAGGGAACATTTCTCAAATTAGTTTCAACCAATTCAAATTCACTTATGTTTTTCCTCAACATTTGAGTATTTATAGACTTTTGCACATTTTGTTAACCGGTGATATGGCCAGTAAAACTGGCATTTTTCTATATAACTTATGTGCTCAACAAAACACAGATCCATAAAACATAAATTGTCACTGCCAACCGAAATTGTGCTTATCAAACAGAGAACTCTCAAAATATATTGCAAGAATGTAACAAAAATATTACTACACTGAAACGTTAAGAGGTACAGGGTTACAATACTTTAATCTTAGCTCAAGAAAAATCTATGTAACATAAGATATACATGCTAGTATAATCATTGTTTGTGACTTTTGCAATGGAAAATTGTCTTGATTATGCAGTTCTCGTATGTGTGCTCTGTGACACCAATCCCATGTTTGTTAATTGTTAAACTCCCATAAAAATGACAAGGAGCAAAATCCCAAAATAATACAATACCCTTAATTCCTGTTGGATTAGCTACAGTTTTGTCACTAGATATGTAGTCGTTTCTAGTTAGATTTTACAGGGTTCACAGCCCCAGCTCTGGTGTCCTGGGGATGGTGGTATAGAGATGAAATCTCCCCCTTCCTTGCTTGGATCCTCGTATCCCACAGGTTTTTGTCCCTAGGATGTTCTGATAGAGAAGATATTTCTCCCTTTCTGGGGGACCTCCAGGCACCCCTCAAATATCCTTGGGATGATAGGGGGGTCACCATTGTGGAAAAATTTGTCAATTAAAGTAAATAACACAAAAATAAAATATAGAGGCCTTACCTTTAACATGAACCTAAAAGTGGTATCACTGTTGGTTTCAACCATAGAGAAAACTTTTAAAACCCTATATGGTCTTTTGCAATCATTAAAAGAGAAGAAGAATAAGAATAAAGAAAAAAGAGGAGAATAATAGGAGAGGAACATAAAGAGCACCAATAGAAACTCCTTGAGGTATGTCACCAATTTCCATTGATCATTCTTTGTTATATTTTCAAGTTTCTATTCAGAATAAATCATTCACAAAGCCACTTTTTTGTTTCCTTTTAAATTTGTGTAATATTAAATAATGTTGAACGAGATTTAAACTTCTGTATATGTTTTTCTTGTATGCATCATGTGACTTGAATTGAGAAGACTAAGAATATCACTATGTTTGTAGCAACTATTGTTTTTTTTAAATTTAATATTTTTTAGCTGCAATTGGATACACAAATAATGTCTTTTGAATTTTAGATGATCGTTACTTCTGTGCTTTGTGCAAGCTGAAGTAAGAAAAATATAAGAAAAAAGTTTGTGTTTGTAGCAATTAGTGATTATTTCTCTAATTGCATTGGGTTGATCAAATCACGTCATAGGAGGTTTAGATAATTCAAAGAAGGATTTCAACATTTGTTTATTCTCTACTATTGTCCCTTGTGCAAGTTGAAGTGAGAAAAATAGAAAGAAAATTCTTCTACAAATTTAGAAATTGAGTCTTTATTCCTTATTTTATGCAGTAAAAAGTAAGTTTTACTTTGTTTTAGCAATGCTAATATGAGTTATTTTAGCCTGATTGACAATGAGGAGGAGTTTGACATGTTGGAGAATTTAGAAATTGATAGTGGGAGTGGGAGGGTTTAATGTCCCTTCTTGTTATATTCCTAATTTTTGCCCTAAAGTAACAATTCCAACTTAAGATGAGAATTGTGTTAGCAAATTTAAGTTGTCATTAGTGAAGATAGATGCAAACACCATTCCCACCGGTAGAGGTTCATTGGTAGATCACTTGTATTACTTAATAGGCACTAGTAGACTAGAAACAAAGTATATGCACCGGTAGACTAAACAGAGGAGATGCACCGGTAGACCGAATATAGTACATTGTACCGGTCTTATATTGCATACAGGGATGGAACAGGTATAAGATTGATACCAATCAATATCATGTCTATCTGTACTAGTGAATGCAGAGCTATTTAAGATAAAACTAAAATATGCAAGGCATCCACTGTTTAGAACTAAAGTTAGCTTTTTAACATGAGTTAGTTTTATTTCTACGCAGATATTTCAAGGTCATAGGATGCAAGAAAAGTTATTATTGATTATACAAAGTAGGAGAGAGTTATCTTCTAAGAAGAGCTACAGTCACAGAGGTGAAGGGAATAAAGGATCAACAACTAGGAAGAACAGTGAGGTCAATAGTTATGATCTAATCAGACAAAGAGTGTCAATTAAGATCATTGTTTTTATTGTGTAAAAGCATATTCAAATCTCTTTATCAAGGTGAACCCTAATAGGTTCTTTGTATAAAATATTTTAACTGGGTAACATCTTTGTTGATGTTAAAAGTCCTTTAACAAGGTAGCTCCTAACAGAGTTAAGATCTTAACTGATCTTCTACCAAATCCCTTAACCGGGTAGCACTCTTGCAAGTGCTTTGTAAGATCGTAACAGGGCATCTTTATTATTGCAGTAGTGAAGTTGTGAGCTTTGTCTCACCGTATTTTTTTCCTTCTAACCAAGGGTTTCCACGTATACATGATGTGTTGATCTGAGTATTTCTATTTCATTTTGTGAATGATTGTTTACATTCTGTTTATCTTGCAAGAATCATTATATAAGTGTGAAATTGCAATAAAAATAATATTTATTAATTCACCCCTTCTCTTAGTAATCGGTTAGGAATAACAATTGGTATCAGAGCTTTGTTCTCTAATATATACAGCTTAACCACTTGAGAAAAAGATCATGGAGGGTTACAGGTATCATAAACAGCTTGAGGAAGCCAACAACATCATCACCTCTGTAGAAAATAGGCTAAGAAGATCCCTTGCTAAAAGAAAGGAGCTAGCTTTACAATTGAGTGAGAGAAATGAAACAATTGATGAAATCTCTAGGAAGAGTGGATCAGATGAAGCTGAGGAGGTAGCCTCTAAGCTCATGGAGAGGAACTAGATCCTAACTGATCAAATCTCCAACCTAAAGAGGGAGCATGAAGATAATGCCCTAAGGATGACTGAACTGATTGAGAAAAAGAGGAAAGCTGAAGATGAAAGAAAAATAGCAGTCAAGTCCTTAACAACCTCTAAGAGAGAAAGGAATCTGGCAGAGGAAGTGGTAAGGGAAAATGATCTTGTCATTCTGCAACTTCAAGAAGACATTCAAATTATCACTCAAGAAAATGACAACATGCCAAAAGGCTGGCATGATTGAGATGAAGCATGCAAAAGGCTGGCAATAGAGTTGTATCAACTGAAGGAACAAATGAAAGAACTTGAAGAAAGGAATGAAACCCTAAGAAGATACAATGAGAGCTTGGTCAAGCTTGATGAGAAACTCAAAGCTCAAAGAAAGCACAAAGATCCCACCGGACTAGGGTTCACCTGTCAAGACACCAAGGAGATTGGTGAGTCATCAAGAGCCAAAAATAGCAAGAAGGAAAAGAAGAAACCGAAAGAACAAAAGGGTAAAAAGGCCTTCAACATTTCTTGCAAACATTGTGGGAAATTGGGCCATAAAATAAGCAACTGCAGAAATACACCAGTAAAGCCAACTAATAGTTACTACAAAAACTATTGCAAACATGGCCACAAGACTAATGAAGGTAGTGGAAGCAGTGGAAGCTTCAAGGGCTACTGTTATAGATGCAACAAGTTTGGATACAAAGATGATGGATGTAGATCCAAGACTATGGCATTCAGATCCCCACCGAGACCGGTATTCCCCAAAAGGAATAAGAACCAGAGCACAACCAATTGCGCTAAGTGTGGCATGCACAGTCATAATGACTCCTAGTGAAAATCACCTAACAAGAAAATGGTAAATCCATGGAAGGCAACCGAGATATGCTGCTACACCTGCAATAAAGTTGGACACTTAGCTAAAGACTATAGAAACTGGTTAATGAACAAAAGGAAAGGATCGATGAAACCGGTGAAGAAGACCTCATCTTCAAATGAGAAGAACAACAAAGGAAAGGAGACTGAGAAAGAAGTCAAGTAGATTTGGTTCAAAAAGGAATCAAAGAGCTCCACTGAGGAGAAGACAGAGGGAAGATCATCATCTACAGATGGTGATATCTCTTCAGAAAATTGAGCCTAAATGGATTAGAGGGAACCCGTAGCTTGACTACTATTCTCGATAGGATTAGTGAGCAATGAACTCACTCAGTCAGGAAGAATAACTAGATAGGTAAGTGTTGATCAACCGGGGTTTGTTAAAAAAGGAAAAAGCCTAAATTAGTAGTTGGAAAAAATGGAAAGAAAGGTTAGGTAAGGCAATTAATGATGTAGTCATTAAACAAATAGTTACTATTTAGTAATTACCATTGTGCCCTAACCCTATATAAATAAAGGAGAATTACTCATTTACTTTTACTTTTTGATTTTTTTATTAACAATTTCTTATGCTTGAGTAATATTCTCATGCTTTGATCATCATAAGATATTGTCTGTAATACTGATCAAGCGACTTTCTATGTAAACTGGTTATCAAGAAATGGCATCATTATCCTTTGTTGTCAAGTTGATCAAGGAAACCAAGTCGACCAACCTGGATATGATATTATGATGGTTCAAAATAGGGAAAATGATATGGTTTGAGCACTATCATCTATGCCAAATGGAGTCCTCATGACTAAAGATGTCACGACCTTTATTCACACCAAGCAGGAAGAACTGGATGAGACCTACATCCAAAGTGATTACCTCTTACTATGTGAAGATGGAAGACTTCGTGATAAATATGAGAAGTTGGTGTCATCTGGACTAATCAATGGAGTTTTCTACCTGACCATCTTTCAACCCGACTACATTCGACTGGTTCTTAGTCATCTTCATGAATCGGGTTTCTGGTTCACAAAAGGAGTATGTAATAAAATCACAAAGGAAGACCTGCATAGAGTGACCAGGTACAATGACAAAGGGGAAGCACTAACCCTAAGAACTATCTCTAATTTTGTTGTTGCTAAACTATCAAAGTCAAAATTTGATGGTTGACCTATGATCGTAAATGACATCAAAGATGAAGGATTTTAGTTCACATCCATTATGATAGGATGCACAGTACTTTATCAATCTAGCAACTTGAATAGCATACCGGGAGGATCCATTCATGCCGCTCACCAGATAATGCATGATAATGCTTAGTACGATATCTTCTCAATGCTTCAAGGACAAATATTTGAAAATATGAAGAAGCTCAGCATTGTAAAGTTGAAATCCATGAAGTATGGGAACCTACTAGTATGCCTTTACTTATACTAACAAATTTCTTCCTAGGAATTGGAAAGGTGACATGGGGAACTGATCAACCGGTTATGCACTAGATAAGCAAAATCTCCAACCAACTAGGAAACCAGTTTGGTAAAGTAATGACCGAGTACTTTGGGGCATTCCAACTATGAATGCATGCTAGGGTGAGGGTGTCGTCAACCATTGTTGACCTGTACAAAGATGATGTATGTTTTCTAGTATCCACTGACCACTACATCATACAAGCCATGGAACCAAGAACCGAGTATGCTCCTGAACTGGGTTATGAGATCACCTCCAAGACAACTAAGGCATATGCAGATGCCTTGACCGAAGCTGACCTAGATCTCTCTGCTTACCAATTTGGTACCCATGAAGAGATCCAGGATAATCTGAAGAAAAGGGCACCAATCAAGAATGTGTATGTCAAGAGGACACCCACACCAAAGGAGAAACTAGTGATAGAAAAACCCAAGGATCAAAAGAAAAGAGCTCAATCGGTACCCAACACTCAAGGGGAAGAACAAGAGGAAACAAAAATTGAAGAAATAGTTCCTCTAGTCAAAAAGAGGAAATCAGGTAAACCGGTGAAGGAGGATCCACTGAGAGGAAGAAAGCCCACAATTGATGACTTTGTGGTAGGACTGAAGGAATCTAGTGGAATGGGTTCTGTTAGCAGAAGATATCAGTTGGTCAATAAAGAAGATAAGAGACAAATAGAAGAAGCAGTAGTTCACTGTATCTACAAATTCAACCTCTCTCCTACTGAACTTCATAAGATTGTGCCTGATGATCTCCAAGAAATTCTTGAAGCTAGATGGAAAGCTTCAATGGAAAGAGAAAATGAGCTAAGGATTCGAGCTCTACTTGAGGTCCAGAACCATCTTACTCTGGACGAGGTCACTCACCAAGCCGAATTGCATAAGAAAAATTTCTTGACAAAGAGGAGGATCAATCAAATGCTTATTGGTGAAGCTGAGAGGGTTCATGAGGAAGGAGTAGAAATATGGACCAAACTTCTTTAGACCCAGAAACAAGTAGAATAAGCACACAAAAGGACAACTGAGCCATCGATCATTGATACTAGAAAAGGAAAAGGAGTACTTGGAGAAAAAGTATCAGTTAAACAAAAGATTCCTACCAGACTAGTCATCATCGACATCATTGATGACAAAGGCAATGATCCAGCTCATGCAACTGTTCTTATCTCTCTAGAAAAAGGTAAGACTCACAACATGACTGTTAATGACATAGTTGATGAGGTGATGGATTTTGGAGAAGTAGATAATGCTGCTAGATGGTATAGTGTGTTAGGAGAAGAAAATAAATAGGCAGTAATAGTAGCTCTAGTGGAAACCTTTATGGATTACAATAGAACTCCAAGGGACTATAGGTCTAAGTTTCCCCTTGAACTCAATTCTAGGCTAATGACAAAATGGAGAACTAGTCTAGGCACCAACACTAGAATTAATAAGGAGACATTGTCAAAGGTCAGACCTGGTCCCAGTGAAGAGAGAATCAAGCTTCTACTTGAAGAAGAATCAATGAACTTGGATACCAATTATAGAGTTTCCAAGATACTCAACGAGTATGAAAATGAAGTCAATAAAGAGACTCTATATTTCTGGCAGTAGTATGATTTTAGTGCTCTTGAGAGAACAAGTCCACATGATCAAACTCAACTAGCAAAAGTGTTAGGAATAAGGTATCTCAACCTTGGATAATTCCTATTCTTATTATTTGTTTTGTAAATGTATTTTTTGCAAATAATGAAATTAAGTGTGAGTGTACATGTCTAGTTGGCATGTTGATGTGTCACTCCACTTGATGTGTCAGCATCTTGTGCATAAGGAGATCATGACTGAAATGGTCATGATGGATTCCTATGACATGTAAGAACTATTTAAGGAATGTGCTATGATAGGTGTAAGAGCATCTTTTGACTTGGGCCTATTTGGGTGCCCAAGTAGAAGTGGTTGGTGTGTGTAAGAGAATATGCCAAAAATAGGTTGGTATGACAGATTCTCTTACACTTCTCTTGTGACCGTTATTTTTGGTGGATTCTATGACAAGCTATCATAGTCTATTCTAGGGATGGATGCCTATTCTTGGGATTGCATGTAATAGCTGTGTACATGTGGCTTTGTGCACGGGTCTTGGTGGTTGGATGCCAAACTCATTTTTGGGGTATTTGTTGGGTCCTAAGGAGTCTATATATATGATGCTGCTTCTATGGGAGAGATATAAGTTTTACTAGTCTCTCATCTCCTGAAAGAACTTGCATTGCAAGTGTGTTGTAGTCTTTGTGTTGAAGATAATACATTGTGCAAATTTTGGAGGGGTGGGGTTGTTTTACCGAAAGGTTTTTCCTCACTGGCATATCTTTGTGTTTATGTGTTTCAATCTTCTCTATCTATTTTCTGTATGCATGGTATATGGCTGCAATATCTTTGTTAAAGTAGTTAACGAATATGAAATTGTAAGAATTTAAAAAGAATTTGCACAATACTTTCCTTTAGAGATTAGTGTAGGAAGCTATTTCCACACCTGAGTTTCCTTACAAGTGGTATCAGAGCCTGATCAACTTTTGATCCTAGTTGTTGGGTAGGGTTTTTTGAGCTAATCTCAAGTTGAGTGGGAGTTTTGTGCAGAGCATTCTAAATCTTATTTGCAGATTGAGATGGCAAGTTCCTCATATAGTAGAATGGAGGTGGAGAAATTTAATGGCACTAATTTTGAGTTGTGGAAACTCAAGATGGAAGACATGCTTGAAGACCGTGATCTATGGGAGGCTACTTCACATGATGTGAAACCTGCAATGATATCACAAGTGGATTGGGAGATCAAGGATCAGAAGGCTAAGGGTCTCATCAGACTCTGTCTAGCAGATGTCGTTCTTCTGAATGTTCTTGATGAGACTACTGCAAATTCTTTGTGGCAAAGACTTGGGTCTGTGTATCAGGCCAAATCTCTGGTGAATAAGTTGTTCCTAAGAAAGAAGTTGTATTCTTTAAGAATGGAGGAAGATGGATCCATAACTGATCATCTCAATGCATTTAATTTATTGATTGCACAGTTGGCATCATCCGGTGCCAAGATCAAGGAGGAGGATCATTGTATGACCTTGCTTTGTTCCTTGCTGGATTCATGGGATCATCTTGTGATGGCTCTCAGAAGTACTATAGTCACATTCCATGTGGATGATGTGGTGTCTTCACTGCTATCTAAGGAGATGCGAAGAAAGACTTCAGATTCATCTAAGGAAGCCCTTGCTGTTCGCGGAAGATCCAATGACAAAGGAAAGCATAAAGACAACAAGTCAAAGAAGGGTAGATCCAAATCCCATGGGAGTTCTAAGACTCCTAGAAAGTCCAAGGTGAAATATTGGAATTGTGATAAAATTGGGCACTTCCGGAGGGATTGCAAAGAACCGAAGAAGAAGAAGAAAGGCTCAGATTCAGCTTCTAAAAAATCTCAAGAAGATGGAGATGCTTTTATTATAGCTTTGGCAGCCCATGCATCTAATGATGTGTGGTTGGTAGACTCAGGTTCTTTTTTCACATGACCTCTCATCGAAACTGGTTCTCAAAATATGAAGAGTTCGATGGTGGAAAGGTGTACTTGGGTGATGATTCTCACCTAAAGATAGTTGGACGTGGAAGGGTCACTATCAGATTTCTTGATGGATGAGTAAAGGGAATCAATGGAGTTATGCACATTCTGGGTTTGGCATGAAACCTATTATCTGTAAGTATGCTAAATGATGTAGGTGTGCAAGTTGTTTTTTTGAAAGATGGATGCAAGATGATGAGAGGTTCTATGGTGCTCGCTAGAGGCACTAGGAGAGGTACTTTGTTTCAGCTTGAAGCATGCATTACTTAGTGTGTGTGTGAAAATTGTACCTGATCTGTAGACACAACACTCAGTAAAACATTAGAGGTTAGTGATAATCAAAATCGTGCAAAATTGAAAGCTATCTAACCAAGCGATTTACTGCCTTCTAATAGGTGCGAGATTAATGTTCTCAGATTGTAATCGAGATCAATGACCTAGATGACACCTAAATGAAGGATTTGAATGCAATTCTAGATATGGAATAAATGCAATTAATCTATATTTTTGATATTTTCTATGCAATAAGAATGAATGAAAAATTGATATGAAATTAATCTATATGAAAACTGATATGCTATGCTAATCTAACAATGATATGAAATATGAATGCAAAAATAAGATTGATCTCACAAAGCTGTCGATTCGCAAGAGTTTTGATTCTTCAATTCCAATTCTCTAGCGTGATTGTGCAAAATATGAGATGATTTGTGAAGAGCTAAAGCCTTTAATTTATAGAAATCCAGGGCTTTGGAGGTGCATGGGAAAAAGCCATAAATCACTCAAATAACTCAACTTGATTTTTGAGTTATCTGATAATAACAGATAATTAAGTCACAAAAACATGCAAAAGCTAAGCTTTAACTCAAAATAGAGTTTAGCTTTAATTGATAATTGATAGTTGTCTGCTTTTATGATTGTGCATGTTTTATTTATGAATTAATTTAATAATAAAGTGATTTATTTCCAACTTAACTACTTTTAAAAATAAAACAATTGATTTATGGGTTAATCAATTATTTAATCAAACTTTTATTAAAAACTATATTATTAAATAATGACAACTTGCTTTAATTAATTAAATAAGAATTTAATCAATTATTCATATGATATTAGATTTATTGTCAAAATTAAATAATACAATTAATAATAGATATAATTAAATTTAATTACATAATTAAGTGGCAAATATTAAATCTAATTAATTGAATATGAAAATATTCAATTAATCAAACTTTAGGATAAATGTGATTTATTGCCAAATAATTATAAAATTAAAGATAATTAAGATGATTAGGAATATTACTAAGAATATTCCCCGATGCAGAATTTAAGATAATCAATTATGATTCGATGATGTTTAGATGTGCCTTAGATTAAGACTTTGATGTCGATTTCATATGATTTGATGATATAGGAGGTTAATGAACTTATAGCCCATTTTTGGGGTATTACATTTTGCCCCTCTTTGAATTACTGTGCGAAGCGTAGTGGTTCAAAGATAGTCTGTGTTTGATAAAGATATGAAACTGATTCAAAAGATAAACCGATCTCAAGATAGAAACCGATTGAAAGATATTGAGATAGGAGTTGATTGATATTGAATTGATATGGAGATAATAGGTCTTGAATGACCAAAGATAATGTTCACTGTAGCAGCAAATAAACCTATGATTGCGAAAAAGTGTCAAAATGCCTGATTCTGAACCTTAGGATTGATAAGAAGTGAGTGACCCGTTCTAGACTCGATTGTCTTAGCAGAACTAGCAAGTATCACATCCAAACCCTTCAGTTGTCGAAGAACCAAGGAAAGAACACTATGATCTGATGGTTGCAAAAATTGATACAGTTTACAAGATTAGGAGAATACCAAATTGATATGGATCTTGATGAATCTAATATGCCCCAAGTGATGATAGATTTGCCCCGAGTGATGAGGACTTTTGATGAATCAGTGACTAGACGTGATTGTTATCTTGATCACTGATGAAAGATATTGATAGATTTGATCGATAGAATTTGATTTACAGACTTTGAATGATGTGCAATACCATGCCCCCTTCGGGATTAAAATTGAAATCTGACAAGAAAAGTCAGCGTTATAGTTTAGAAGCATGTTAATTGATTTGAGAAGTGTGGTTATACACGTCCGAGAACACATTCTGTATCATTTGGAGGTCCTGGAGACCGAATTTGACTAGGTTTGACCATGAGTTGACCATGGTTGACCAAGTTGAAATTTTGATAGTGTGATGTAAGATAATCAGTTAAGTTGAATACTAGATTTTTGTGATGATTGAAGGTTGATTATGCAAGCAGTGAATAAGATAAATGATCTCAGATTTTAATTTTGATCTCGAAAAAGGATTCTACTTGCTATTTCGTTGGAGGAACCTTCGTGTGAGATTCAACTCTTGTTAGATTTGAAGAATTGATATGAAAAATTGTTTAAGCTTTGAAGTTCGTTTAGTCATTGTGAGATCTTGCAAACATGCAAAATGCAAAGAGACATGCAAAATAAAATGAGATATGCAAAATGAAATGCAACCTAAGACCGAGGACCTAGTTACTGATCATATGTCGATTTGTTATCATCATTGAACTTTTAGGTAACCGGATAAATCAATACAATGCCCACTAGCCATGAAACCATAGACATATGAATATCGATTTGTATGCGCAAGAATCAATACAACACCCACTGGTCAAACAACCATGGATATATGAATATTGATTTTGTTTTCGAAATGTCAAATTAGATATAAGCACCAAGGCACAAGCGCCAAGATGACCTGAATATCATGTCCATTTTGATATAGCAATTTGTAAAAGCATCAAAACATACACGTCGTGATGACCTGAGTACACCTTGCGTTGCAAACACATCAAACAGTCAAGAGATCATTCTAAATCCAATGTGAATTACCCGTAGTGACCCTTTATCGTTCACCTCCTTAGGCAAGATTGCATTCCATAGTAGGAGAAAGAACTTACTCAAAAAGATAATAGTTAGATCAAACTTCCTTGAATTGTCTGGGTATCAATGGTCGAGGTACGCATGGCCATCCAATTCGAGATAAAGGCTCTTACAGTCGGACACCATTTCAATCCAGAAGTTCCAAAGATGTTAGATTTTCACATACAAGCAGAAGACAAAGAAAAGATTATGCCCCCAGTCATCACCCTCTAAATCCTATAAAGGACATCATCGAAGAGCTCGAAGGGACACAATATGTAAAAATCTCAATGCGAATCAGTAAGCCTACAAGGAGATAAAAGCATGAAAAGAGCATAGATTATTTTCAGTTTGAGTTTGATGTTTGATTGCATTGTTGTAAATGCAAAATCCTTTCTGGAGACAAGACAGACTGACTGACTCAAATGAAGCTTCAAAGGACTCTAGCTAGATATGACACATCTAAGATACATTGGAGGCCATAGGATATGACATTGATTGCCCCCAAGTTTGAACATTGATAGGATACAGACACTTGAGCTGATTGGTGTACAGACTGACTTATTGAAACCAGGATATGCAAAAATAAACCGGGAGATATGTACAAACTAAAGCAAGACTGAAAGCTGGGAAAGACCAAGATTGTGCTGATAGATGGAGCATTTTGGAACAAGTGGTGCCCGTTTGCCGGGTTTTCACCATCTTGGTAGAGATTCTATTTTTGCTACCAAGGCGCCTATTTCCAGGTTTTCACCAAGGCACTTTTTCTTCTTTTTCATTTTTTTTTTTGTATTTTTTCATTTTTTCAATTTTTTTGTACTTTTGATATTTTTTGATTTTTTTGTGAATCATCAAGGCGCCTATTGCTAGGTTTTCACCAAGATGTTCATTTTTTTAGGACTTTTTTTGATTTTTAAGATTTTTTTCAGGACATTTACCAAGCACTGAATGCCTTAAGCATAGAATTTCTTCAGATGGAGAACGTTGATTGGTTCTCGGAGTTGTTCTCCTTCAGTTGTTGAGAGTTAATAGACACCAGAGCCAAAAGTAGCAGTGATTACAAAGGGACCCAGCCAGTTGGGTTCGAACTTCCCCTTGCGTTCTCGATGTGATTGATTTTTAGGATTTTCTCTCAACACTAGATCGCCAACCTGAAATTCTCTATGTCTGACTTTCTTGTTGTAGCCTCTAGACATTATTTTTTGATACACTCTGAGATGATCATACGCTACTTGTCTATGCTCATCTAGTAGTTCAAGTTCTTGTAACCTCGACACTCTGTAGTCTTCATCAGTGACAAGTCCATGCATTTTGATTCTGAGTGATGGGATTTCAACCTCAATAGGCAGTACCGCTTCAAACCCATAAACTAAAGTGAAAGGTGTAGCCCCTGTAGGCATTCTGATACTAGTCCTGTAGGCCCATTCTGATACTTGTTCTGATACTAGTTCTGATACTGATTCTGATACTAATTCTGATAATTGTTCTGATACTTGTTCTGATACTGGTTCTGATACTGATTCTGATACTGATTCTGATAATTGTTCTGATAATTGTTCTGATATTGGTTCTGATACTGATTCTGATACTGATTCTGATACTGATTCTGATAATTGTTCTGATACTGGTTCTGATACTTGGTATACTTGATAGCATCTTTTTCCATTTGCAAACTCCCAAGCAAGATCATATCGTGCAGTCCCAATGTCTAGCAAGGTGGAGAACAAGAGGGATTAGCAAGCTGGTGGAAGAGATGGAAGATAAGAGAATGAAGGAAAATGAAGGGAAGAAATCCTCAAAGGCAAACTCCTCAAGAATACTCAAGCTAGGGAAAGATTGTCATGTAAAGTGCATTTGGACAAGCAATGAAAGACTGGCATAGGATAAGTCACCAAAGCGCAATGCCAGAGCAGGATAGGATGCAGTCCAAAGGAGTAGACATGTCAAGAGGCTTCATAGCACTGTGTTTTACTCTTATTTATTTATTTATTTATTAGATCAAGACCAAAGGGGAAAAGGATAGCGATAGGTGAAAATGAATGGAGGAAGATGGATATGAAGGCTAAGCATGGAAGGAATGAAAGCAAGATCACCGTAAGATAGCTCACAAAATAGCCAAATATTCATGTATAGATCAACATTGTCAAGACCAAAGAGAGAAGATGGAATGGATGAAATATGTAGAAGAACTACACATGATGCCTGATTGCCAGGTTTTCATCACAGCACTTATCCAAGGTGCCACAAGGGAGTGGTTTTCACCATAGGATGAATTTATTTCTCTTTACTTTTGCTACTAAGGTGCCTGTTTCCAGGTTTTCACCAAGGCACATTTTCAATTTCTTTTATTTTTCATTTCTTTTTTTTTTTGGAAGAAGGCAAGCTTTTTAGATAATGCTCCTTGAAAGGATAAACCATGATATGCCAAGGATTCAAAATGATATGCTCAAAGATGTTGATAGGGAAAGGGAGATGAAAGAGAAAAATGGAGGATAAGGTTTTATGTAAAGCGAGTGAGGTTGGAAGATAGGAGGAATAGGCAAGTGAGGAAAAAGGATAGAAGGTAGAAGGTTAATAAATGGAAGGATTGTGAAAGGGTAGATGGAAAGGAAGGCAAGATCAACGTAAACACACCCCTTGAAGGGTGGCGAAAGGGTGGAGGAAACGTGAATGAAGGAATACGTGAAGGAATATGGCGAATGGATAGCAGAGGTTGAGGTTTGGGTGCATGAAATGGAGGAATATTTTTGGAAGGAGATGTAGTGGAAGCCTTTGGAAGCTTGAATGTCAATTTCACTTTTTGTTCAACACCAGACTCTTTCAAGAGAGACTTTGGAATCCATATAGTCGTAGGCTTTTTATTTCCTTTTGATGATTTAGAGATAATATCTACAATGATGGATTTTGGAACCCATACTTGTCTTGTAGTTTTTTTTTTAGATATCTCTTTTGACTTTATGCCTCCATGTCGTTTAGAGGAGACATGGTGATCTTCTCTTTTTGATGGATTCTTGTATTGCTTCTTTTTCTTGTATTGAACATTCAAGTTACTTCCAAAAGAGTTGGGATTTGTGGAAGAGGGAGGATATGACTGGTTTAGATGGGTGGGTGGATGAAAAGGATTCAAGGGTATGCATCTATGTTGATCTTGAGGAAAGATGGGAGATGGAGGTATGTAAGGACCCAAGATGGATGGAAAATTAGGAGAGTTAGGAGGGAAAAGTGAAGGGACATAAGGACCCAAGATGGAAGGAAGGCGTGAAGATCTTTGTAGTGGTGGAAGAGGTCCAAGGATGGAAGTGGAAGATGCAAAAGGATAATCAATAAGTTCATCAGCATCTATATGACAACCAAGGATATCAACATCTTTAGAGTGAGCATTAGGATCTTCAATAGAATCATGGACATCTTGAATATGAGCACCTTCTTTGATAGGATTGTTAAAAGCTTGCAAAGACTTAGGAAGAGTAGAAAGTGAAAGTGAACATGGAGTGGTAGAACAAGAAGATGGAAGACTTTGATCTTGACAAGGATCTTTGGATAGCACAAGTGCATAATTTTTCTTTTGATTTTCAATAGGCTTGACATTGGAAGGAACACCATTTTTACCAACCTTAATGGAAGTATCATCTTTGGAAAGTGCAAGCGTAGTAAGGTTATTTTGATTGTCAATAAGCTCAACAGTGTAAGTAGTAGCTTGATCTTGCTTAGGCGAAGACTTAAGACATGGTGGAATGCATGAAAAAGGGGGTACAGGATCAAAAGAACCCTGAGGTGGATAAAAGACATCAGAAAAAGGAGTGGATGACATGGAGGCTTCTTGATCTTGATCTTTCCTTATGTTCTTTTCTTTATCATTTTTAGAGTCCTCTTGACATGGAGCCACTTCTAAAGACAAGCAAGCATGTTGGGATTGTATGGATGACTTTGGAAGAGATGGTGGAGGACTAGCTGAAGTAGGGATTATAGCATATGAAGGCTTAGGCTCTTTAGATTTATCATTATTGAAAGTCTTTGCAGCCAAGTGAAGGTTATCTTGAGTTTCTTTAAGAGGTAGCCCTGGGGGATAACTATAGGGAACCACATGAAAAGTATCAGGGCTTGTGTCAGATGAAGGTTCTGTGAAAGATTTGAAAGACTCGGAAGCTTTAGGAAATGTATGGGTATTGGAGGAAGTAGGGGATGGAAGGGAACCATCACAAGACAAAGGTCCAACATTAACATGATCTTGCTTGAGAGTGTAATCTTTATTTTCAGCCTGAGAGTTCTTAGAGGAGAGATCCTTATAGTATGCATGTTTATAATCAACGTGGTAAACTTTCTCTTCCTCAAGCGAAATAGATGGATCATCTAGGTATTGTGCATAGAAATCATCAAAGTCTCTTTCATAATCAGAATCATATGGATCACCCTCACGATCTATCCAATGTGACGGCCCATTTGTAGTAAGCAGGAATGGACGATGAGGAGGACTCTTAGGAACAGAGGTGTCATAGGTATCATTACATTATCTGTCATCATAGTCATCAGAGTCTTCAAAGCTAGATGTGTCACTCTCCGTGGAAGAGGTATCATATTGCTCAATTTTTTTTCGGGGGCATGGTGACATGTACAAGTCTTTATCAAATGGAAAAGAGTATAGAGGTTCCTTTTCTTTCCCAAGTTTGTCAAGCTGGACTTGCATAGCATGTATCTGTTTCATTATAGTGGCGATCAGAGCTTCTTCCTCTTGTTTACTGATTCTTTGAGACATGTGTACTGATTTTCAATAGCTACTGATTTGTTCTTGACACAATGATATTTTTGACAGATTCTGGAATTAGGCTGAAAACATTGGATATCTTGTAATTTGACAATTTCTGACAACTCTCTCAAATTTTTCCAAATGACACTTTGCAGATTCATACGACACTGGGTAGTCTATGAAATGATAGTTGCTAAACTCGTATGATAGTTGGGTAGTAATGAAATGATAGTTGACAAAACTCGTACGATAGTTGCTAACAGGGTTTTGACTTTTTTGAATTTGCTGGTTTGAAAAATCGTACGACACTGTGTTCTCAATCATACGACAGATGGGCAATACTGAAACGACACTTAACAAAACTCGTATTACTTTTGACTTCCTGAAATGACTTTTGACTCCAGAAAAGATTTTACGTCAAATTTTTCAAAACTTAAAGTTTTTAGTTTTGGATTGTTTGCAAATTGTACTATCCAAATTTTGAAGGTTATACCAGATTTGATCATTTTTAATAGCCAAGTAGATAAATAAGCACGCAGAATAGCAAGCAAGTGATTCCAAGCACGTCTGAAAACAATGAACAAGGGCAAAAGCAACCTTGCGCATGAACAATCAAGTGACCAAATTGTGCTAATCCCTGAGAGTACTAATTGTGTATGTTCTGAAAAAGTTTTGCAATAATGTACATATACCTGAAAGTGAAAAATTGGCCTCTCTAGGGTTTTTAGTAATGGTTTGACTTTGCAACTTTTATGATTCAAAGGGGTGAACTCCAATCCCGGCGCACCAGGGTTATGACACAGTCTGAGAACTTAATCTTCAAGAGCTGCTAGGGAGATCTGACAACCCAATAATGAACCATACCCGTGGAGATTTCTTCCACAAGGACATTTATATAGCGGTTGTCACTACCACGGTGAAAATGGCTATGACCGCTTGAGGTTCTGTCAACGTAGTTTTCCCTGTGAAGGGATTGTCCGCTACAGTTAACCCTCTCTAAAGATGACTCACAGATTTATACCACAAGGGGACTTGGCTCCAGATTCAAGGTTTTGACACCTCTTCACTTTTAACCCAAACAAAACAAGCAGATTAATCCGACACGCTAAGACAAAGTTTTGTTCCACCAAGGTCTGTGATATCAACTCCACGTGATCTATCAACCTCTCCGGGGAGAGAATGTATCAATCAATAAGAGAAGACACAGTAACCAATTTTGATTTACCAAAGCTCGTGATATCAACCCTACGTGATCTATCAACCTCTTCGGAGAGAGAATGTGTCGATCAATAAGAGAAGATGCACTAACCAAGTTGAATGTGAAATGCACTAAGTATCCTCCCTACCTACAAGGATTCTATCATCAAGAAAGATTTCTCTAAGAATCCAATCTCTCAAGAATCATGAATAGTGTTCATAGGGCCTAATTACTATGTGAGCACAGATATATTCCCGAAAGTAAATCTACCAAAAGTACCCAAAAAGTAGAAAGAGGAACACTTAACGCTTAAAGCGAATATGAGATGAGTCCACAAGGTGGAACACTTAACACCTCACACAAGCTGAAAATGAGTCCCCAACTTAGAAAACAAGTGAGTTCCTAAAAGCACAAAAGGGTTGCCAAGTGGAACATTTAACGCTTCTGTCTTGTTGACCCCTCCCCTTTATGGTGCTGAGATTGCAACCACGGGGCGGAAATGAGGGGCCAGCGGTTTAGCGAGTCCAATAACCCAAGATAGCAATCAAGATCAATCACAAGTATTCTAAGACTACTTAATGAATCCTTAAGGGATTACAACCTAGTATCAATTATGCAAGTGTGTAGAAATAGATAAAAGCATGAAAGGATGCACACAAGCCAGACACATAAGAGATTTATTTTAAGATCCAAATTGAAATATTATCAGCTTGAGAAGAATACCTTAGGTCCAACACTCTGCAATCCAGAATTTAGCACACATCTGAAAGTACAAAATCAAGACCAATTAACAACAAATTGTAAGTGTTAGAAATCAATAATCTGAAAGTACAAATCTGCAAATTATGTGTCTCTGTAGCAAAATCTCGCGCGAGGTAGAATGCGGTCCCGCGCGAGGAAAAACTATCTCGCGCGAGGAAGTACTATCTCGCGCGACAAAAATATGAAGCCTCGTGCGAGGAAGTGGAGTCTCGCGCGATAAAAGATAAAGTCTCGCGTGAGGAACTATAGTCTCGCGCCAGAAAGTGATTTTTCGCGCACAAAAATGATACCAGTGAAATTTCGCGCGACACAGAAAGAAATCTCACGTGATGCAAGTGAAATCTCGCGTGAGAATTTGTACAGAGATGTATGAAAGTACGGATAGAATGATAAAAATCACTGTGTACGGACAACTTTGATAGAAAAAGTGCCAAATTTTTTTATTTTTTTATTCTTTTTTGCAGGCAAAAAAGAAACAAAAAATAACGTCCTACTAAGAATACCACCAGAACGGGCAAGAGCAAGGGAATTCTGATAGAGAAATGATAGAAGATTGATAGAAATCAAGGGAAGCCCGTTTCAGGGCCCCACGGTGGGCGCCAGAAATGTGTGTGTGAAAATTGTACCTGATCTGTAGACACAACACTCAGTAAAACATTAGAGGTTAGTGATAATCAAAATCGTGCAAAATTGAAAGCTATCTAACCAAGCGATTTACTGCCTTCTAATAGGTGCGAGATTAATGTTCTCAGATTGTAATCGAGATCAGTGACCTAGACGACACCTAAATGAAGGATTTGAATGCAATTCTAGATATGGAATAAATGCAATTAATCTATATTTTTGATATTTTCTATGCAATAAGAATGAATGAAAAATTGATATGAAATTAATCTATATGAAAACTGATATGCTATGCTAATCTAACAATGATATGAAATATGAATGCAAAAATAAGATTGATCTCACAAAGATGTCGATTCGCAAGAGTTTTGATTCTTCAATTCTAATTCTCTAGCGTGATTGTGCAAAATATGAGATGATTTGTGAAGAGCTAAAGCCTTTAATTTATAGAAATCCAGAGCTTTGGAGGTGCATGGGAAAAAGCCATAAATCACTCAAATAACTCAACTTGATTTTTGAGTTATCTGATAATAACAGATAATTAAGTCACAAAAACATGCAAAAGCTAAGCTTTAACTCAAAATAGAGTTTAGCTTTAATTGATAATTGATAGTTGTCTTCTTTTATGATTGTGCATGTTTTATTTATGAATTAATTTAATAATAAAGTGATTTATTTCCAACTTAACTGCTTTTAAAAATAAAATAATTGATTTATGGGTTAATCAATTATTTAATCAAACTTTTATTAAAAAATATATTATTAAATAATGACAACTTGCTTTAATTAATTAAATAAGAATTTAATCAATTATTCATATGATATTAGATTTATTGTCAAAATTAAATAATACAATTAATAATAGATATAATTAAATTTAATTACATAATTAAGTGGCAAATATTAAATCTAATTAATTAAATATGAAAATATTCAATTAATCAAACTTTAGGATAAATGTGATTTATTGCCAAATAATTATAAAATTAAAGATAATTAAGATGATTAGGAATATTACTAAGAATATTCCCCGATGCAGAATTTAAGATAATCAATTATGATTCGATGATGTTTAGATGTGCCTTAGATTAAGACTTTGATGTCGATTTCATATGATTTGATGATATAGGAGGTTAATGAACTTATAGCCCATTTTTGGGGTATTACACTCAGTGCAATAGTTCTTTTGTTTCAAAGAAGAGAGCAGCTATCACTTCATCCCCACCATCTGAACAAGCAGTAAAGAAGATTGTGGCAATGGGTTCCGATGGCAGTGCAATAAGTGTACCTAAGGGTGCAAACACTTTGGAAGGAAAGCTTCCTGTAGAAAAGATGATGTTGTGGCATATGAGATTTGGCCACATTGGTGAGAAGGGTCTTAGGACTCTAAAGAATAAAAACCTCGTTGAGGGGTTAAATGATTACAATCTTGAGTTTGACTTTTGTGAACACTATGTCTATGGTAAACAAAATCATGTTCAATTTTACTCTAGTTCTCACAAATCTTCTGATGTTTTGGATCTTATTCATTCTGATGTATTTGGTCCTGTAAAAGTTCCTTCAATCTCCAAGTCTGTATTTTTTGTATCTTTCATAGATGATTACAGTAGAAGGACTTGGATTTATTTCCTTAAAAGTAAGACACAAGTCTTTAGTCGGTTCAAGGAATTTAAATCCCTTGTAGAGAATTAGACTAGTAAGAAGATTAAGTGTGTGAGAACTGATAATGGTGGTGAGTTTTGCTCAGCAGAGTTTAAACAGTTCTGTAAAGAAAAAAGTATCAAGAAGCATAAGATAAATCCTTATACCCCATAGCAAAATGGAGTTGCAGAGAGAATGAACAGGACACTGATGGAGAAGGCTAGGAGTATGCTTAGTGGAGCTGGTTTAGAACAAAGGTTTTGGGCCAAAGCTGTGGCCACTGCTTGCTATTTGGTTAACAGATCTCCTACATCAGCTCTTGTTGGTAAGACATCCATGGAGGTGTGGTCTGGTAAGAAGCCTTCAATTAGACATCTTCATGTTTTTGGTTGTGAAGCTTATGCACATGTTCCAAAGGAGAAAAGATCTAAGTTGGAAAACAAAGCTGTCAAATGTATTTTCATCGGATACAATGTTGGTGTGAAAGGATACAAGCTTTGAGATCCTGTGACTAGTAAGGTGTTGTATAGTAGAAATGTTATTTTTAGAGAGCTAACATCTTCTCCTATTGTGCTACAACCAGATGAAAAAGAAAAGGAAAAAGATGTTGTTCAGTTGCCTCCTACCCTTGAGAAGACTGAACAGAGGGACAATGTTGGGTCTAATGATGAAGAGCTCTAGCCGCTCTGATAGTTCGGAAGAAGAGGAAGAACAACCTCAACCTCAACCCTTGAGGAGATCCACGAGAGAAATAAAGCAGCCAGAAAGGTTTGGTTATTCTATGTTAGATTCCAGTTGTGCTTTTTCTTTGATTACTAACACTGATGAGCCTAGATCTGTGAAAGAGGCTTTCGGCATGGAAGATGCAGGTTCCTGGATTGAGGCTATGGATGATGAGATGGTTTCATTGGAGAAAAACAAAACTTGGGACCTTGTACCTTTGCCTAAAGGGAGAAAATCTGTTGGCTGTAAATGGGTGTTCAAGAAGAAATTTTGTGCAGATGGCAGTGTTGAAAGGTACAAAGCTAGATTGGTTGCAAAGGGGTATTCACAGGTAGAGGGAATAGATTATGGTGAAATATTCTCTCCTATTGCAAAGTTGACATCCATTAGATTTTTGTTATCTCTTGCTACATCATATAATTTAGAGATAGAATAGATGGATGTGAAGACAACTTTCCTTCATGGTGATTTGGAGGAAGAGATTTATATGTCACAGCCTGAGCACTACATTGTTAAAGGTAAAGAATCCTTAGTTTACAGATTAAAGAAATCTCTATATGGTTTGAAGCAATCTCCTAGGATGTGGTACCTTAAGTTTTATGCCTTTGTGTTATCAATTGGATTTGTAAGATCGAAATCAGATCATTGTGTTTATTTCAAAGTTGAAAATGATCGCCTTCTTATTGTTGAATTATATGTTGATGATATGTTGTTGTTTGGGAAGGGTAAGGGTATGATTTCTAATTTTAAATCTCAGTCGTCAGCACAGTTTGAGATGAAAGATCTTGGAGCAGCTAGGTACATCTTGGGTATGGAAATCAGTAGAGACAGGTCTAACAAAAAACTTTGGTTGAGTCAGAGTAAGTATGTGAAGTCTGTGTTGGACAGGTTCAACATGGTAGATTATAGACCACTTTGTGTTCCTATTTCTATGGGAACAAAGTTATCTGTAGATGATTGTCCAAAATCTCCTAGTGAGGTGGAGGACATGAGTAGAGTACCTTATGCTAGTGTAGTTGGTAGTCTTATGTATGCTATGGTCTGTACTAGACCAGTGATTGTCCAAGTAGTGGGAGTCCTGAGTTGGTTTATGGCTAACCCTAGACAGGTACATTGGGATGCAGTTAAGCGAGTGTTCAGATATTTGAGGGGTACATCAGATTACTCCATATGTTATCATGGTAACTCTTCTAGATCTCTGCATTCGGTTTGTATTTGTGGGTTTGTGGATTTAGATTGGGCAGGTGATATTGATAGTAGGAGATCCACTAGTGCTTATGTGTTCACTATGTTTGGTGGTGCCATTAGTTGGATGAGTAAGCGACAACCTGTGGTTGCTTTGTCCACTACAGAAGCTGAGTACATGGTTGCTACTCATGCTTGTAAGGAATCCATTTGGCTTAGGAGTTTGTGTTTTGATGTTGGTGTTGATGTAGCACAGATTACTATTTGGTGTGACAGTCAGAGTGCTATTTGCCTTGCGAAGAATCCAACTTTCCATGCTAGAACGAAGCACATTGATGTGCAGTTTCACTTTGTGAGAGATATGGTGGAAGATGGAAAGGTAAATTTGGAGAAGGTAGATACTGTGAAGAATGTTGCAGATGCATTAACAAAACCAGTGGCCACTGAGAAGTTCAGATGGTGTTTGGAGTCTATGGGCCTTTTGGCCTATAGCAGTTAAGTTCTTGTTATGTTCTTGTTGCTCTTACAAGGTGTTCGACAAGTGGGAGAATGTTAGGAATAAGGTGTCTCAACCTTGGATAATTCCTATTCTTATTATTTGTTTTGTAAATGTATTTTTTGCAAATAATGAAATTAAGTGTGAGTGTACATGTCTAGTTGTCATGTTGATGTGTCACTCCACTTGATGTGTCAGCATCTTGTGCGTAAGGAGATCATGACTGAAATGATCATGATAGATTCCTATGATGTGTAAGAACTATTTAAGGAATGTGCTATGATAGGTGTAAGAGCATCTTTTGACTTGGGCCTATTTGGGTGCCCAAGAAGAAGTGGTTGGTGTGTGTAAGAGAATATGCCAAAAATAGGTTGGTATGATAGATTTTCTTACACTTCTCTTGTGACCATTATTTTTGGCAGATTCTATGACAAGCTGTCATAGTCTATTCTAGGGATGGATGCCTATTCTTGGGATTGCATGTAACAACTATGTACATGTGGCTTTGTGCATGGGTCTTGGTGGTTGGACACCAAACTCCTTTTTTGGGTATTTGTTGGGTCCTGAGGAGTCTATATATATGATGCTACTTCTATGTGAGAGATATAAGTTTTACTAGTCTCTCATCTCCTGAAAGAACTTGCATTGCAAGTGTGTTGTAGTCTTTGTGTTGAAGATAATACATTGTCCAAGTTTTGGAGGGGTGGGGTTGTTTTATCGAAAGGTTTTTCCTCACCGGCATATCTTTGTGTTTATGTGTTTCAATCTTCTCTATCTATTTTTTGTATGCATGGTATATGGCTGCAATATCTTTGTTAAAGTAGTTAACGAATATGAAATTGTAAGGATTTAAAAAGAATTTGCACAATACTTTCCTTTAGAGATTAGTGTAGGAAGCTATTTCCACACCTGAGTTTCCTTACAAAAAGAACCACCAGTTCAATTCACTTCTCATGAAGAGCCTATAATTAGTGAGGAGAATATTCATACAGAATAGGTCACATTTGGTGAATAGGTGAATTTGGGAGATTCATTAGTCAAGATGGCCATTGACAACACTACAGGTGGTGAAGAATAAATTTCTATGGGTGATCTACATACAGCTGAAGAGCAACACAAGGAAGAAGTCCCACCACAAGAGAAATTTGCACAAGAAGAAGATGCTCAACCAGAAGTAGAGGTATAATAGGAAGATGAATTACAAGAAGAGGATGCACAGAAAGAGGAAGAATGACCAGCTACAAAATTCCTACCTGAAAAAGTGGCACAATAGGATGAGGTGGCCCAATCAAGAAAAGAGCAAGAAATACCAAAACAAGAACTACTGGTACAGGAGCCAAGACTCAAGGAACAAGTAGATATTCCAAGCTCCTCCTCATCTAAGAGGAAACTAAACTTTTTAGTAGACACATAAGCAAAGAAGAGAAAGGTTAGTGAAACCATAATTGACACAAGAAAAATGTCAACAAGGCAGCTAAAGGAGCTGACCAAGCAGAAATAGGACATGGTCCTTACAAGTGTCAAAAATATCCTAAGAAACTTTGTACCTGATGCTGACATCGATGAAGATGAACCTATCATAGATCAATTAGAAATATTAGCACAAGTAATTGGAGAAGATCTAACTGATCTAGAGACCATAGCCATTGATCACTATGAGAATAAGATAATAGAAATTCTTCACAAACATGTTGAGAAAATAAAGGTCACAGTATCTACCAATTTAAGGGTACTTCAACAATAGATTCAAGTAGCAGGAAGTTTACTGACTAGAAATTCTAATTTTGATATGTTCATACAAGATCTGACAGAGAAGTCAACAAAGACCTCTGAAGATATAAGAGTTCTATCCTCAACATTTGATGTCAAGAATAAATCTACAACAAATTTTAGTAGAGAAATGACAAGTCTAGCTCTCATTCTGAGAAAGAATTTTGAAGAAAAGTTTCAATTGTTTCTTGCTCCAACATTCGATTCAATGCAACTTTGGTAGAAAATCTGATCAGTGAACTGGACTACAAGACTATGGAGGACATGGAGAACATTATTGTCTCTCTAAAAGAAACATAGGAAAACATTGAATATGTAACAGATCAATGGAGTCCTTTTCTTCATTAAGAAAAGAACATTTACAAGGATATCTTCCCCTAGCTCCAAATGTAAAATAAAAAGTGAAGCTAAAACCTTTGTCCTATGGAGGCAAAAAAGGGAAGAAGAAGAAATAGGAAAAAGAAGAGAGATCAGAAAAGAAGGGAAGAAGGTCAGAAGGTATGAAGCTAAGAAGAATCTCAGAAAAGATACAGGATAGAAGAGCTAAAGCACTTGAATAGGGGAAGTCTACAAATAGAAGAGAGAAGAGCTGAAGTGTACAATACATAGGGCAACAGTCTACAGGTCAAGGAATCAACTGTGATAAGTGAGTAATGGTTTTTCCACCAATGATAAAGGGGAAGATTGTTAGAAAATTTAAGTTATCATTAGTGAAGATAGATGCAAACACCATTCCCATTGGTAGAGGTTCACTGGTAGATCACTTGTATTACTTAATAGGCACTGGTAGACTAGAAAAAAAGTATATGCACTGGTAGACTAAACAGAGGAGATGCACCAGTAGACCGAATAGAGTACATTGTACAGATCTTATATTGCATACAGGGATGGATCGGGTATAAGATTGATACCGATCAATAGCATGTCTATCCATAATGGTGAATGCGGAGCTGTTTAAGATAAAACTGGAATATGTGGGGCATCCACTGTTTAGAACTGAAGTTATCTTTTTAACAGGAGTTAGTTTTATTTCTACGCGAATATTTCAAGGTCATAGGATGCAAGAAAAGTTGTTGATTGTATAGAGCAGGAGAAAGTTATCTTCTGAGAAGAGCTATAGTCACAAAGGTGAAGGGTAGAAAGGATCAATAGCTAGGTAGAATAGTGAGGTCAACAGGTATGATCTAATCAGACAAAGAGTGTCAATTAAGATCATTTCTTTTATTGTGTAAAAATATATTCAAATCCCTTTATCAGGGCGAACCCTAATAGGTTCTTTGTATAAAATCCTTTAACCAAGTAACATCTTTATTGATGTTAAAAGTCCTTTAACAAGGTAGCTCCTAATAGAGTTAAGATCTTAACCGATCTTCCACCAAATCCCTTAACTGGGTAGCACTCTTGCAAGAACAAAAAATGGGCTTCTTATTATCTCCACAAATGTGGAATTACAAATTTTAGAATTACAATATGAAAAGCCACATGGGTATTTTCCCTTACAATATTCTATAGGACAAAGTGTTAAATTATTACCCAGATCTCCACTGAACTGCTCTGAACTACCCTAGACAACACTACGAGCCTTCCTTATATAGGCATTTTTCAACCACTTGGGAAGGTTCCATAAATTTAGCCTCTAAGGCCAACCAAACTTAGAATTATTTTATTTTTCATTTTATTACATCATAGTCAGCTCAAAAAAACTTTTGAAACCCAAACAAAAATTTTGAAGAAAAATTATTGTCTGCCATTTCAGGTGGCCCAATTTCTGGAGACCATAAGTCATCACCCGTTGACTCGATTGACTATTATGACCCTATTTTGGAAAGGGTACAAAGTGCTCTACAACACCAAAATCAAGAAAGCTTCATTCAACCAAATTTTTGACCTCATCTGGGGCCTCTAAAACCTTCAAAACTGAGTTCAAAGTTTATGTACCCTGCTGCCAATACTAAATATTTTCAATATCTTCAAAACTAGACTTGATCTGGCAATGAAACTTTACTGGTAGGATGATATGACCAAAATGAACCTCCAAGAAAGAAAATAGACCATTATGAGCTTGAATGGAAAACTTACTAAAAATAGTAACTTTCCAAAAAATAGTAGCTCTACACAAGATAGCCCTTATTGAAAAGAAACCAGAAATATTTTTGGGTGATGCAAGATTTCTCTTACACCTAGGATGCTCCTACATCAGACACTCGAGTAAATTGAGAAGTGACCCCATCACGTCTTAGGTGTGAAGAGGAAAACCAAGACGGTTAATCTCCTCCCTTATCAGCCATGATGAATCTTCAACATGTCATCCTTTCCATTTGACCAGATATTCTTCATATGTCCTGTTCCTTGTGCTTCTACCAACACGACTATCCAGTATGTCCTCAATCTCCTTGGTAGCTGAAATAATTGCTAGAATACTCCACTGTGTTGTTGTGATCTCATCCTCAACACCTCCTTCATGATACTTTATCAAATTTGATATGTTAACACTGGTGAAATATTCAGCTCAGTAGGCAATTCTACCTCATAGGCATTTCCTGAATCATACTTCTTCAAAGCTGATACAAGAGGATGTTGCATAGTAGAAACTAGTAGAGATACTATAGATCCCTCCTTCCACAAATGAACCATGACTTCATCTCCAACTTGAAATTACTTATGCCTTCTTTTCTCATCTACCTTAGCCTTATACTGTGCATTCATCTTGGTAATATGCTTCCTCACCTCCTCATGGATGTTCTTCAAGTGTTCTACAAAATCTTTAGCTTCAGCACTACTTATCTCTCCTTTATCTATCTTCCTCAACTCAAATACATTTATGGGACTACTTCCATATACAATCTGGAATGGTGATTTACTAGTGCTCCTATTGACAGAATTATTGTATGAAAATTCCACCCGTGGTAAAATCAAATCCCATCTTGTTGGCTTATCTCTAACCAAACATCTTAGAAAATTTCCCAAATTCCTATTCCCCACCTATGTCTATCCATGAGTCTGTGGATGATGTGATGAACTAAACTTCAAATCTATCTTCAACTTCTTCCATAATGTGCGCTAGAAATATCCAACACAATTAGTGTCCTGATCTAAAACTATACTCTTTGGAAAACCATTTAGTCTCACCACTTCTCTGAAAAACAGTTCTGCTACATGAACAACATCATTAGTCTTCTTGCAGGGAATAGAATGTGACATCTTTCAAAATCTGTCAACTACTACAAAAATTGAATCATGTTCCTGCTGAGTCCTTGGTAAACCAAGAACAAAATCCATACTAATATCCTCCCATGGCTTCTCTGGTATAGGTAATGGTTGGTACAACCCTATATTTTGCTTTACTCCCTTTGCCATCTGACATACTCTACAACTTTGTACAAACTTCTTGACATCTTGCTACAACTGTGGCCAATAATAATTTTCACTAACCAAAGTAAGGGTTTTATCACGAGAAAAATGTCCAGCCAATCCTCCGATATGCTTCTCCTTGATGACATTCTCCCTCATAGAACTTCGTGGAATGCACAATTGACTCCCTCTGAATAGAATACTATCTTGGATGATGAAATCCAACCGCTTCATTCTATCTAGAGTAACAGGTTTTGTACAAGCTTTCCAAGCTTCTCAAAAATCAAGATCCTCTAAATACAAATTCTTGAGTTCCTTGAAGCCAACCACCTCAATCTGCATCTCTATCATCAATAGTTGCCTTCTGCTAAGCGCATCTATAACCCTGTTAGACTTTCCACTCCCATGTTTCAAAATAAATGTATAACTTTGAAAAAACTCAACCCATTTCAAATGTCTTTGATTCAACTTTCCTTGACTATTCAAATATTGCAAAGCTTGATGATCAGTATATAAAACAAACTCCTTAGGAAGTGGATAGTGTCTCCACTTCTTTAATGCCTAAACTATAACATAAAATTCCTGATCATAAATTGAATATTTTCTCTGGGCATCATTTAACTTCTCACTAAAATAAGAAATAGGTTTACCTTCTTGGCTCATAATAGCTCCTATTGCAGTACCACTAGCATTATAGTCTACTTGAAATAGCTTATTAAAATCTGGAAGTTCTAAAACAAGTTATTCTATAACTTTATGTTTCAATAGTTTAAAACTCTTATTTGCCCCATTACTCCACTTGAACTCTTTTCTATCTCCTCTCATTGTTTCAGTCAAGGGTCCACAAATACTACTAAAACTCCTATTAAACTTTTTGGAAAAACTAGCCAAACCATGAAAAGGTCTTACCTCCATAGCACTCCTTGGAGTAGGCCATTCAAGGATAGCCTTCACTTTCTTTGGGTCCATTTTTAGACCATCTACTGAAACTAAAAATCCCAGATACATTAACTCCTTCACCAAACTACACTTCTTCAAATTAATTAACAATTTCTCTTCCCTCAACTTCTCAAAAACCATACGTAAATGCATCATATGCTCCTCCAATGTCTTACTAAATATCAAAATATCATCTAGGTAAACAATGACAAACTTACCCAAAAATTCTTTCAGAACCTTGTTCATGAGCCGCATGAAAGTGCTTGGTGCATTGGTTAGCCCACTAGTACATTTGAGACCTTTTTTTGATGGCTGACCATCCAAATTCCAACACTATACTGTTGATCATGCAACACTAGCTGTCGTCACAGTTTTGCAATCATAAAAAATGATGGCTATGATAGGCGTCATAATTTTAACACCACGTCCGTCAGAATATCCATCCAAAAATGCATTAGCCAACATGGTGAACACACCATTGGTCTATTTGACGCTGTCACAATTTTGATGAGGATGCTAAACAAGCGATGATGGTCTCTATAACAATTATGACGACCACGTGTCGAAGATACTAAACATGCGACAGGTAGGCGTAAAAAATATCTGATAGACAACCATCATTTTTAGTTTTTTGTTGATGACGATGCTGTACATGAGATGGCTAGTTGTCAGACAGCTAACCATCACTTTTAGGTTTTACCGATGATGGTGTTGTGCATGCGATGACTAGCTATCAGAAGTTTCTGATAGATAGCTATCACTTTTAAGTTTTTGCTGATGGCGGTGCTGTACATGCGATGAATAGCTGTCGGATGTTTCTGACAGATAGCCATCAATTTTGTTTTGTCGTTGTAGTTGTGACGAAAATGAATATTTTTTTAATAAAATATATATATTTATTGATCGGGTTGGTATCAATTCAGAATGGTGTTCTTGCAGATCTGGTTCGAGCTGGTTGCATTACTTTAGATCTGGACTTGCAAGGTGGTTTGGTGAGTCGAGGTCTTTTAGTCCTGCTCATGATTTGGTTGTCATTTGGAGATGACTTTGCAGTAGATTTGATAGTGGCCCATGGATTATTGAGTCGAGTCTAGAGACTTGGATTTGGAATGGATCTGACTGAATCGAGATTTGTGATAGTGACTACTCCAACACAAGAAGTTAGTGCGGGGACCAGAGATGCATTCTTCCTGATATGTTCATGGGATGCAAACTTGATTGCATTTAGATCTGATTCAAGTGACTTCTTGACTTCTTTGGTCTAAATTGGATGTGCTTTGTTCCTACGGAGTGTAGCAGTGACTTGACTTGGAGTTTGATAGACTGTGCATTGATCGGCTTGAAGACAGAATCAAGCTACTCTTTGCATTGTTGTTGAGATCAGGTTGTGACAGATCATCTATCA
Source organism: Chamaecyparis obtusa (assembly GCA_027943335.1). Lineage (NCBI taxonomy): Eukaryota > Viridiplantae > Streptophyta > Pinopsida > Cupressales > Cupressaceae > Chamaecyparis > Chamaecyparis obtusa. The sequence continues at coordinate 30,300 of BSBK01001108.1, read as the reverse complement.
TTTTTGCCATAATTTTGAATGAGTTAGATGTGATGTCAAGAGAGCAACTTGCAAAACTTGCACATTGGAGATTCGTAGATCACTATGATGTCCGTGATGACTTGGGAGAAGTCTTCTTCTTGGTGAATCAAGATGAGAGACTTGGATTGTAGATCGGGCCATTTGATGTGACTTATGAGACATTGGATGCCTCTTCACAATGGGTTTGCAGTGTGGTCTGTGGTATTTCTTTGCGACTGGGTTCTTGGCAGAGATTTGTTGATTTGGTAGCCATTGAGATGGATCGATATGACTTGATCTTGGGTCAACACTTCTTGAGGTGAGCTAAAGTGATTGATGTACATGGATTAAGATCTTAAATGGTTGAGCTTCTCTTTGTTTCAAGAATAGTTTTACATTCTCTACTTAACAGGGCTAACCATGTGAAGTGGGAAGCTCATATGGCCCCTCCTAGGATCCTCTTATGACCCTTTACGACACTTTAAGACCTTGAAGATGTATTCTTAGGGATCATAAAGGGTCATAAGGGGTCCTAGGACACAACAACTGAGAAACATAAATGTAGGCATCATGGTCACAATTGTTTGGAGACAACATAATTGAATGCTATACCCAAATGATGCATTAACACAATCACTACTCTTGCAGTTCTAAGTTGACACTACGGGATCTAAAAACAAAAGATAAGGAATCTATATATGGTTTTTAGATCCCACGGTGTCAACTTAGAACTATAGCAATAGTGGTTGTGTTGCATCATCTAGGTATAGCATTCAATTATGTTGTGTCTCCAAATGATTGTGACCATGATGCCTACATTTATGTTTCTTAGCTGTTATGATACCTACATTTATGTTTTGTAGCTATCATGTTTATTTGCATGTTCTTTATGTGTTTGGCTTCTCTCCCTCACATCAAAAATAAGATTTTCCCACTTTGAATTGAGAATACATGTGCAACACAACCAAAATATGCATAGATAACATGTGGAGTTGATGAGAAGACACAACACATTTACATTTTTTTAATAGGTCAAAATTACAATGTTCATGATGGTCTATAACTTAAAATACACTTAAAGACCTTTATCAATAATCCAAACCTATTGTGTCTTTCAGCTGCACCTAATATCATATGTATATGAATTGAGATTGCATATTGAACTAGGCGTCTCCTTCTGCATTTCCTGAAACCAAGAGATTGTCATAGTTAACATCTAAAACCATTATTGAAATTTTGTTATTATTAAGAAGTACACTAGCACTTGCACCAAAAGAAGGTGCAAGGGATACATGGATTATTTGGATGTAAATTATTGTCCAAATCCTTGGTTCAAATCTCATATGATCCAACCTTCAATTCATGCATCTTTGTAGTGCTCATCTTATAGGTAGCCTTTGACTAAGATTCAATTTTGGGTACCATTCATGCTCCTTTGTTTCCTATACAGCATCTCTGTCAACAAGTTTCTTCATGGATGGCCTCCACTTTCTTCCCCACTACAACTATAACCATTATTCATTCTCCTGCAGTCATTACTATCTTCTCTATTAATCAGACCTCCACTGTAATTTCTCTAATGATGATTTCCAAATTCACTATTTGGTATTCCTTCATCTCCCCTCAAATCCATCACTTATGGTTACAAATCAAGTTTGAAGAATCAGAATGGTGTGTCTCATCATCACAACTAATCCACCTTAAACAATTGATTAACCAATCTAGACAAGATGATGATTTAAGGTTTTTTGTGAAGCTTCTAACTTGGTAGTTGCAATCAACATTTGTATTACAAGTTTTGTTGTTGTTCAAGTAGTGTATTTTAGAAAAGAACCCATTGAACAGTCTAATACTAATTTCTCCCAAAATATGAAATCCACTAAAATTTAGCAAAAACCCCTCCAACATTACAATAGTGTATAAAAGGAAACTCAGTGTTTCTAGTAGCGATAAATAGATTCTTTGAGAAGAGTAGAAGAAAAAATAATAGAAACAATACACTTGGAGGGAGAAAACCCTATAGACTTATGGCATACCTTTGTATGTAGCCCATTAACATGTCAAATGCAAGAATGAAAGAAAACATAGAACTAAGCTCAAACACGTGTAAATAAACATAAGTTGTTATCAAATAAACATCAAGAAATAAACATCAGTCATTATCAAAGAAGTTGCATAAATGAGAATCATGTCTTTTTTGGATTTTTCTTTTTTCCTGGTTCCCTATATTCTTGCAGAGGCATATCCATGTTGACATCGTCATTTATTATTGGTCGTGCACATGATCTCACTATCCTTTGCAAAGGCTGGTCCTCTACAATAACAAATAAAAGGCTTCAATTAAAAACATATTATCATAATTGGGGTTAATTTAAAAACATATTCATTATTGTTACAAGCATTTCAATACTTCAAAAAACATAAATGTGATGCTCTTTACCTTGTCCAACCACATCATCTTGTCTGATGGATTGAACCTCAACACGCTCATCAGGAACAACCTCTACATCTCCTGCAACTGTAATACAAAATGTTTTATTAATCACAACACATTATAACTAAATTTTTATTACTATGCCAAATTCAATTTAACATGTTTACTTATATTAAATATTCATTAATCAAAATTCGAATAGAAAATGTATACCTTGAGTACTACAATTCACATTTGAATCGATGCCTCCGTCGTGCTCGGATGGTGCAGTATCAATAGCGGTAGGTTGCATTCCAATGTAAATAATTAGTGCATTTATTGATAATATATACATATAAATAAAAGACAAATACTGAGAAATGTTAATCATTCAGTTTAATACATATAACTATATTCACTTTAAAGTTTTAAATAAATATATAATCATTGTTTCCTTACTTAAAACAAATATATTCACTTTATGTTGGAACTTAACATCAAATACAGTAATTGGTAAAGTATTCAACTTGAAATAAAAATCAATTGGCTTATTTACCTGATCAATAGATCCAGCAGAAGAAACTTGTTCACTCATTGCTCGATATCATTTAGCCACGACTGTATAGCCTTGTTTGTAGGCTATTTTCTTGTCCTCTTCTATAATCGGTTTTTTGAACTCCAAGGCTTGCAGTTTTGCTTGGTATCATGAATTTTTATTGTAGTGAATTTCATCAAAACTAAATTGATTGCAATTTATAAATATTTGCATAGGATTTTTCATTTACTAATACTTACAACTCATGCAACAAGTTTTGAATATCCACCCGAGCCAAGCTTGTGTTGCCTATGCTTTTGTTTTCTTGCTTCTGTTGCCTTTGATGTGTCAGAAAACCTATGTGATGTTTGAAATATGTTAGATCACATAAGTACAAAGAATAAATAGTACATAATTTCATTATTAATATTATCATGTACCTTCTTTCCTCGGGTGATAGTATTTGTCCATGGTGTCTTGCGCTTCTCTCAAGTGCATCCTTTTTAAGATTCTCCCACTCATTAATAGGAATATAGGGAGGCCGCTCATAATAAGGGTTGTGTTCTATTTGGGACCTATAGTTGTCACTAATATACTTCAAAACTTGGCCCACTTTGTCAAGGAGTTTAAGTCTATGAAAGATGTTGGGTCCAAAAAGTGTTGTCACAGAGTGACCAATGAGTTTATTCTTTAACCCTTTATCTTGTAATTTCCACCTTTTAAGAAAAAAAATGGTTAGATTCATAAATGAAGTGAAGCTACCTTTTAATATACTTGAAGAAAGGGATGAAACAAAATTTGATCTTGCAATGAAATCAAAATATGATACCATGTGCGTATGGTTAGCCCAAAAATGCCCAAACATTCATCATTAAGTTTTTCCTAAAATAGATTATTCCTTGCAAGATAATAACGAGATTATTATAATTAGTTATTGCAAGGGACTACATAGGGGGTTAGGGCATTACATTATGAGTATTATATTGTATAGTAAAAGAAAGGATCAATCTTTAAAGTACCTAGAAGATGGGCTACTCTCAAGGGAAGTCCATCTTCATTGCTCACGAGCAATTGATCATAATTCTATATTGTTCCCGTACATTTAACACGAGTACATCTAGGAATTACGTCATCGCCTCTTACATAAAATGAATCCAATATTACAAAATGCCCCCTAAGAAAGAATATATAGTTCAAGTGAAATAAACACATGATAAATGAGAGAGAAAAAGAGGAATATACTTATCAATAATAAGAGTTTCCATCCCATCTGTGGTCATGCTATGTGTTTTCGACATTGCAGGTGACAGTACCTCTGTGGATCTGATCCTCATAGTAGGCGACGTACTCAACATAGGATCAATAGTAGGTGCTAAACAAAAATATTGTTAGAGCATAAAAAAATATGGACAACCATGGACAAAATGGAGGCTAAAAAATGTGATGTACCACCTAAAGTATTTGCATTTGAGGTGTCACCCTTTAATGTATTTAGCATCCTCTGTAAAGAGAACACATATATATTTTAGTTAATGACATAAATAAAATAGTATACTATAAAAATTATTATTGAACTTTTGTTATAATTAAAAACTACATTAATACTTACAGTTTAATTTCAAACATGGTGAATCAACACATCCTCTCTCCTCTGTATTTTAGGAATGTGAGGTTGAATATCTATCATTCGAGCTAACTCTTTTGTTATTGCACGAAGGACCTTATGCAGTGCAAGCATAGGATCAACCTCTGATAAAAAATCAACATAGGATGGATCCTTCTCATCCTGTGGCTCCTCAAGAATTTTCCAGAATTATGAGCTTAGGTGTTGTCCATTCAGGCTATAATTTTTAGTTGTTTTATATCCAATTGATGGGATAAGCTAGGGTAGAAAAGCTTGTCTATGCTCCTGATCCTCAACTAGGATCACAATGTTCCTCAACACCTATGTAGGTCTATAGGCTCCCTTATCCTTCAAAGGACTTCCCCTGACTTGCCTAGCCTTCCCACCAAGTTTAATACTCCCAATCATCCACCTTATTGCTTTGCATTCTAGCACCTATACCCTCTCATAGGCTGAAAAGAGTCTTTTTGGCTTCTAACTTCTTCTTGAGCTCCAAAAGTGTGAGTGAAGAGTTCCAAGGTCTTTTTGTGACTAATAAAACCTTCTCAAAGCATTATCAAGGTTTTGGAATCACCCAATTTAGGGGTTCCTTTGGAAACTAGGGCTACAAGGAAGTGACAATTAGCCCTCCTTCCAAATTTGTAGGACCTGCCACACCTTCCCCGTATAGAATTAGATTTAATGGTGTTAATGAAACCTTCTACTATTACCACATAATCAAAGATTTTTGAGGTCTTGAGATCTCAAATGGTCGTACAACACCTTTGGCAAAATTGAGGGTTTTGAGGGTTTTATGGACTGCTCCTTGCTCCTAGCTTCACCATAGCATTTATAAGACCTTTCAGGCCTTCTCCTTCTCAAAAATAAGTCTTCTAACAACAATCTTGACATCCACCAAAGGGAAAGTCTTGAAACATTCTCTATCACCTGCTGGAGTTCTTTATCTGCTGTTGCAACCTAGCCGGGCTATGCCTTAGCTTGCCTAGGGCTTCCACAAATAGATGTTTGTTTTCATGCTCCTGGGCCCTACTTCCATATTCATATAGGTATGGGTCTATACTTTAGGTATCCAATATTTCATGGCTTGTCCACAGTGGAAACTAAAGATACAGGCCCATTTACACTAATCTCTCCAAACTGGTAGAGAGCTGGTTACAACAAGAAAATGAACAAAACAATGCTAATAAACTTGAAAGAACTATTCTAAGCACACATAAAAGCAATAATGAACACTATGAACAATGTTTCTCACAAAAAAGACACAATCTTCCTTCTATATACTTCAAAACATATCAAATAACAGTGACTCTTCCTGCAATTTGTGGTTCAGACTGATATTTCTATCCTGTAGCCGTACAATAACCTAGCCAACCCTTGATTTAGGGTTCCACTAGTCTTAAATACTCTCCCCCTTGGTATATGTGTTGAGTTAGGGCTCCTTATCCACTTGAACAAGGGTAAAAGACTTCAAAGGAGAAGTTGCTAAGCAACTTTTGGAAAGTTGCTAGCAACTTCAACTTTTGCTCATACATTACTAAGACCATTACTAGGTCTTTCCAAGGCACTCTAGCACTCTTTAACACTACCAACCACATAACCTAAGACCTTTACCTCATGGAGGAACCAAAGAGCTCAAATTGACAACTTTTCTTGAGTCAAAGAGCATTACAAACTAGAAAGACCAACAGACTTTTAGGACTTACACAGAGCCTAGACACAACAAAAATGAGTCAAACACCTAGGTGACTCTTATTGTACTTCCAAAGCATTAAAAAACCAAAAAAAAGAAGGTGAGGGCCCTCATAGAGGTGCTCCTACACCATACTCCCCCTTAGTACAAGCTAAGGCACCTTGGGGTCTAGAAGAGCTAGATCAATCCCAAACTTCTTGAACTATCTTTCTTCAACCTAGGTGGCTTCAGATTCAGGATGATCCTTCCATTTGATCAGGTGCTCCATATAGATTTGATGCCTAGTTGCCTTCTTCACCCTAGATTCTAAGATGCTTTCTACTTTAGCCGGTTCCTTCTTAGGCATGGCATTTGTGTCCAAGTCTTGTAATACCTTAGGTGGACCTGTTTCTTGCTGATTGATATCACCCTTGAATCTGATCAGGTCTGCAACATTGAACACTAGTGAGATGGCTAAGTCTGAAGGTAAGTCCACCTTGTAGGCATTCTCTCCATACTTGGCTAAGATCTTACATGGACCTACTCTCCTCATCCAGAGCTTAGTAGGCATGCCTTTTTTCATTCTTGCTTTGCTGAGATGGACCATCACATAGTCCCCAATCTGAAACTGTACATCTTTCCTCTTTTCATCCACTTTAGCCTTGTGTCTTTGAGTAGACTTCAAAATGGTTTTCTTCACTTGCTCTTGAGCTTCCTTGATGGTTTGAGTAAAATCTTCAGCTTGTCCACTTTTCAACTCCATGGAACCTAAGTCTCTCAACTCACACACTCCTCTAGGGTGTCTTCCATACACTATCTCAAAAGGACTTCTTCCTATGGTCCTATTGAAACTATCATTATATGCATATTCAGCCTGAGATATCACAAGATCCCAAGTCTGCCCATACTCCTTTGTCAAACACCTTAGCAAGTTGCCAAGCACCCTATTGATGACCTTAGTTTGACCATCAGTTTGAGGATGGTATGCTAAACTGAAAGAGAGATTAGTTCCCAGCCTTTTCCATAAGGTTTGCCAAAAATGGCCCATGAACTTGCTATCCCTATCTGACACAATGCTCAAAGGAACTCCATGGATTCTAACTATCTCTTTAAAGAAGAGATGTGCTACATAACTTGCATCATGCTTAGTTCTACATGGAATGAAATGACTCATCTTAGAGAACCTGTCAACAACAACATAGATGCTATCCATACCTGATTTGGTTTTAGGGAGTCCAACCACAAAGTCCATACTTACACACTCCCAAGGCCTATTCGGAATTGGTAGAGGTTGATAGAGTCCTGCATTTCTTGAGCCTCCTTTAGCTCTCTGACATACTCCACATTGCTCAACATACCTCCTGACATCCCTTGCTAGCTTAGGCCAAAAGTAGTATCTTTGTACTAACTCCAAAGTCTTGTTTATGCCAAAATGACCACTTAGGCTACCATTATGCTTCTCTTGGATCAGATTTTCCCTCATGGATCCTCTAGGTACACAAAGCTGATTACCTTTAAACAAGAGTCCATTATGAAGGGTGTAATCTGCAAACTCACCATGAAAATGGTTCTCAAACTCCAGGCACACCTTGTAGGCTTGTGAGAAGTCTTCATCCTCCTCATATAAATATTTAAAACCTACTATTCCAATGCTTTCCAGCTGTACCTCTTGGATAGTCAATAACTTCCTAATCAAGGCATCTGCTACCTTGTTGAGCTGCCCTTTCTTGTGCTTGATTGTGAAGGTAAAGGACTGGAGATATTCCATCCACTTCAAGTGCCTGTTACTGAGCTTCTCCTGAGTGTTTATGTAGCTTAAAGCCTAGTTATTAGTAAAGACAACAAATTCTCTTGGCAAAAGGTAATGCCTCCACTTCTTGAGAGATTGTACTAATGCATACAACTCCAAGTCATAAGCTGAATACTTCTTTGCCTCATTGAGCTTCTCATTGAAGAATGCTAGAGGTCTTCCTTCCTAACTCAATACACCCCCTACTATTGTACCACTTGCATCACATTCAATGGTAAAAAATTTATCAAAAGTAGGCAAGAGTAGGATAGGTTTAGTGGCTACCTCTTGCTTCAATGTTTGGAATGCTTTGTCAGCTACCTCAGAGATTTGAACTTAGTTTTCAGCCCTCCTTTGATTGTGTCTAATACTGGTGCACAAATTCCACTAAAGTTCCTGATGAAATTTCTATAAAATTGGGCTAAACTATGAAAACTTGTAACTTCTGTCCCTATTTTTGGGGTAGACCAATTCAAGATTGCCTCTACCTTGCTTGGGTCCATTTTCAGAGTACCCTTGGACACTACAAAGCCCAAATAAATCAGCTCTTGCTGCATGAACTCACACTTTTCTAGATTGATGGCTAGCCACTCTTCATGTAGCTTCTTCATAACCAACCTTAAGTGTTCTAGGTGTTATGCTTTTGTCTTGCTGTAGATGAGTATATCAACAAGATATACCACCACAAATCTGCCTATGAAGTCCTTCAAGACCTCATTCATCAATCTCATGAAGGTGCTGGGGGCATTGGTAAGCCCAAATGGCATCACAAGCCACTCATACAAACCATCAGTGGTTTTAAAAGTGGTCTTCCACTCATCACCCTCCTTAATTCTGATTTGGTGATAACTACTCTTCAAATCCAGCTTTGTAAAATACATAGCACCTCCCAAGCAATCCATTAGATCTTCAATCCTTGGAATTGGGAACCTATACCTGATAGTGATCCTATTAATAGCCCTTGAATCTGTGCAAAGTCTCCATTTTCCACCTTTCTTAGATGCTAAGACAACTGGTATTGCACATGGGCTAATGCTCTTCTTGATCAGCCCTTGATCCAATAATTCTTGCACTTGCCTTGCCACTTCCTTGTTCTCATCTGGGGTAAGCTTATATGCCTCTTTATTAGGCAAGGATGCACTAGGTACAAAGTCAATTTGATGACTTATAGCTCTTCTTGGAGGTAAAGTGGCAGGGGTTCCATCACTCACTATGTCTTTGTATTCCTTCAGCATTTGCTGCACTTCCAATGGTAAATCTACCTTCAACTGCTTGTCTTCCTCCTTTGGTTTCACCATTATAGCACATCCTATGGTCTCCTCATCCTGAAGTGCATGTAGAAACTCCTTACCACTGCTTAGCAACACACTAGGAGTTCTAGAAGTACCCTCTTCATTCTCAGTTATGGACTGAATTTTGAATGTTCTTCCATCTTTCTTGAAAGAAATGGAGGTCTCTTCTCCATCATAAATCACTTTCCTGTCAAATTGCCAGGGTCTTCCCAATAGAAGATGACATGCATCCATGGGAAAGACATCACAAAGCACTCTATCTTTATAGCCTCCAATTGAAATCTCTACCCATGTTTGCTCATTAACTAGCACATTCTATTCCTGGTTCAACCAAGTTACCTTGTAGGGGTTTGCATGTGGAATCTTTGTAAGTTTCAGCTTCTTTGTTGCTTCCTCTGCTATGATGTTATATGTAGATCCTGAATCCAAAATAACCTTGCATACTTTGCCTTGTATCTTGCACCTGACTCTAAAAAGAGCCCTTCTTTGCTTGGGTTCACCTTGATTAGGCTTCTTGATAAGTACCCTTCTGAACATAAGATTCTCCCCCATTTCTAATTCCAATTTGTTGACCTCATTAGTGCATGAGCTGCTGCTATCCTCTTGGGTATAGGCTACCCTTTTCTCATTCTGTGAGGCTGATTTTTTCTCAGGACACCTATAGGCAGGGTATCCAAGCTATCCACACTGATAGCACTTCATAGTGGCAAAGTAGGAGCTTCTCCTTCTTGTTCCTCTTCCTCTACTTCCTTGAGAACCTCTTCCTCTACCATAAGATCCTCTTGTACTAATTTCTAAACTTTGTTCCAAGTGTCTGCTCTCACCTTGGTTTCTTGATTCACCACCTGTACTAGAACCTCCTCTTTGACCCCCTCTAGAGTCTCTACCTCTTCCTCTGTTCTTGGAATTAGGTTCTTGCTTTCTCCTTTGTTTGTCTTCAAGCTTTTGTGCCATATGCTGACAACCAAGTATGGTGGTAGGAGTGAACAAACTCATCTCTTTTGCTATGCTCCATTTTAAGCCACTAAGGTACCTTGCTACTTTAATGCTTTCATCTTCTTGGACTCTAGATCTCAAGCTCAATTTGTGGAACTCTTCAGTATAAGTAGCTACATCCATTTCATTCTATCTAAGTGTCAGTCTTTTCTTATGCTACTGCATTTCATAATCAGCTGGTAGGTATGCTTCCCTGACTTTGTTGACCATAGCTTTCCAATTAGAGATTGGATTCTTTCCCTCTTTCTCTCTTTCACCTTGCAGGTAGTTCCACTAGGTTAAAGCTTGTCCTCTCAACCTAGATTTGGCCACTTTGACCTTCTGTGCCTTTGAGATCTCTTCACACTTGAAGTGATTCTCCATGCCTTCAATCCACTGCATCACAAGCTCAGTATCCATCCTACCAGTCAGTAATGGGACACCTTCAAGTGCCTTGCCTGTGATAGCCTTTAGAGCTTTGAGAAACTACTCATCTTGTGTTGGAGGATCAAGTGTAGGTACATCATCATCAAAAGTCTTCTCTTTTCCCTTAGCATCCTGCTCCTCCATCTTCACATTCACCTTATCTACTTTTGCTTGGACATCATCCAAGAGTTGCTCCATCTGTAACAATCTTTCTTGCAGGAGTCTGTTAGCTTCCTCCTGATCTTCTACTTTCTTGGCTAGCTCTACATTGGTCACCATCTTTGGTTTTTGAGATGATCCACTTGACTCTTCTGGTGGTTGAAACATCCACCTTCACTTCCCAAACCTTAAGAGGCTCTGATACCAATCTGATGGGATAAGCTAGGGTAGACAAGCTTATCTATGCTCTTGATCCTCAACTAGGATCATAGTGTTCCTCAACACCTATTTAGGTCTATAGGCTCCCTTATCCTTCAAAGGACTTCCCCTAACCTACCTAGCCTTCCCACCAAGTTTAATACTCCCAATCATCCACCTTATTGCTTTGCATTCTAGCACCTATACCCTCTCATAGGCTGAAAAGAGTCTTTTTGGCTTCTAACTTCTTCCTGAGGTCCAATAGTGTGAGTGAAGAGTTCCAAGGTCTTTTTTTTACTAATAACACCTTCTCAAAGCATTATCAAGGTTTTGGAATCACCCAATTTAGGGGTTCCTTTGGAAACTAGGGCTACAAGGAAGTGCTAATTAGACCTCCTTCCAGATTTGTAGGACCTGCCACACCTTCCCCGTACAAAATCAGCTTTACTAGTGTTAATGAAACCTTCTACTATTACCACATACTCAAATATTTTTGAGGTCTTGGGCTCTCAAATGGCCAAACAACACCTTTGGAAAAATTGAGGGTTTTGAGGGTTTTATGGATTGCTCCCTACTCCTAGCTTCACCATAGCATTTCTAAGACCTTTCAGGCCTTCTCCTTCTCAAAAATAAGTCTTATAACAAAAATCTTGACGTCCACCAAAGGGAAAGTCTTGAAACATTCTCTATCACCTGCTGGAGTTCTTTATCTGCTGCTGTAACCTAGACGAGCTATGCCTTAGCTTGCCTAGGGCTTCCACAAACAGATGTTTGTCTTCATGCTCCTAGGCCCTGCTTCCATATTCATATAGGTATGTGTCTATACTTTAGGTATCCAAGATTTCATGGCTTGGCCACGGTGGAAACTAAAGATACAGGCCCATTTACACTAATCTCTCCAAACTGGTAGAGAGCTGGTTACAACAAGAAAATGAACAAAACAATGCTAATAAACTTGAAAGAACTATTCTAAGCACACATAAAAGTAATAATAAACACTATGAACAATTTTTATCACAACAAAGACACAAGCTTCCTTCTATATACTTCAAAACATATCAAATAACAGTGACTCTTCCTACAATTCATGGTTCAGACTGATATTTTTGTCCTGTAGCCATACAATAACCTAGCCAACCCTTGATTTAGGGTTCCACTAGTCTTAAATACTCTCCCCCTCAGTATATGTGTTGTGTTAGGGCTCCTTATCCACTTGAACAAGGGTAAAAGACTTCAAAGGAGAAGTTGCTAAGCAACTTTTGGAAAGTTGCTAGCAACTTCAACTTTTGCTCATACATTACTAAGACCATTACTAGGTCTTTCCAAGGCACTCTAGTGCTCTTTAACACTACCAACCACATAACCTAAGACCTTTACCTCATGGAGGAACCAAAGAGCTCAAATTGACAACTTTTCTTGAGTCAAAGAGCATTACAAACTAGAAAGACCAGCAAACTTCTAGGACTTACACAGAGCCTAGACACAACAAAAATGAGTCAAACACCTAGGTGACTCTTATTGTACTTCCAAAGCATTAACACACCAAAAACAAGAAGGTGAGGGACCTCATAGAGGTGCTCCTACACCACCAATTGTAGTTGATGAATGTTGAGAAGATATTTTCCTAGGTTATCTTGACATCGGGGTAGATCATTATTAATATAGCTATATTAAAAGAAAGGATTATGGAGATTTATGCATTCTAATAGTTGTTATAGCACTTGTTGATTTAATATCCAATATTTTTGATAATATTATACTAATAGTTTCTACTTTAAAGTTGTTAGTGTTGATGATGAATACCTATAATTGAATGAAATGTATTTCTTATATCTAAAAAGCGACAAATCATGTAATATCATATAGTGACACAAATAATACGTAACTTAGTGCAAACATATGGGTCTTAGTTTTTTTTGGGGCCTTTTTGGAAGAGATTGATAGTGCCTATGATAATCATCATATTTTGTAGTGTTTTTTTCCATTTCCTATAATATTAGAAATGAAATAAATTAGTAAAATGTTAATATTTTATTCAATTTGTTTGGCAAAAGTTTGGTTTGAGATGAGACATTATCCTTAAGGTTTTAAATTAAGAAAGTATCACATGGTGTTGTTTTATTGGAGTTGTGCATATGATGAGACCTATACTTGATATACATGGAAAGTACTAGTATACATGGTATGATTATTCTTTAAAGGGTACTAGCTCAATGGAAGAGCACCTACTTTACAAGTGCGAGGATGGTGGTTTGATTCCATCATGCCCTAATATGACTAAATATATGAGTAAAATAATGACTAAATAAATGACTAAATAAACTACTAAATAAATGACTAAATCAATGACTAAATTAAGGACTAAATATATGACTAAAAAAATGACTAAATAAATGACCAAATCAATGACCAAATCAATGACTAAATAAATGACCAAATCAACAACCAATAAATGACCAAATCAATGACTAAAATAGTTTAGTCATAAATTTGGTCATGAGATAAATGACCGACAATAAACTACTAATGGTCACGTGATCAAAATTAGTCATTTATCTACACTTTTTAGTAGTTTATTTAGTCATATATTGTTGTTTTTGTACTAGTGTTTCCTACAGATTTCTTCCTTGTGACAGGTTTTTGCATGTAGGTTTCTTGAGCTTAATAGATTTTTTTTTCATGCAGGATGGTTCTCTCAGCTTGGAGTATGTTGCCACTTTGTAGCAAGTTTCTGACATCTTCACTAAGCCTTTTGCATCCTTGTGGTATCTTTAGTTGTGTTCTATGCTTGGGGTGAAGCAAGTTATCCTTGGGGGGTCTCATTGAGGCCTACCTTCCTTTCTTTTTTTCCACTTTCTGTATCTTTCTATCTTCTAGGGTTTGATTTATTGAATTGTGGGAGGGTGTTCTATTTCTTATTTTCTATAATTTACTTCAATAAAGTTGAAATTATATCAAAACAAAACCCCTTCTAGAAATATGGCTGAGACCTCTTCTTGTCTAGAACTTCTGACCCCTCATAACTATCACACATGGAAATCCCTAATGACATGGCTTCTCCGATCAAAAGGGTTGTGGTCTTGTTTAGATGTAGTGCAACCAATTTTACAAAGGACTTTTGAGGTCACGCAACACAAGAACAAGATGGATGAGGCAATGGGGTTGATTTCTTTACATTTATCAGATAGTCTATAGTTTCATCTTGATGGGTGCAATACCCCTATAGCTATGTGGACCAAGATTAAAACCTTGTTTGGTATAGTGAATGAGTTCAGGGAACTTCATATCTCTCTTGTACCAGATCATTTTACATCCATTGAGGAATTCTTGATGAATTTCAAGCAACATAGGTATTTATTAGAGGGATGTGGAAAGACTAAGACTGACACAGAGTGTATCTACCTGATTCTGTCAAAGCTTCAGGTAAAATTTTAGATTTTTTCCTCCACCTTCCACTCTACCATGGATGCATTGGATCAAAGATTCTAGATGCCCACTTTTGAGGTGTTCTATGATCGGTTGACTAGAGAGCAGGCTAAGCTCACACAGTTGGATTCTTTATTTAGAACTAAGAACCAAGCTTTGGTTGCTCAGACTTATAAGGGGACTGTATCATCTTAAAATGGAAGCACTTCCATGTTAACAGCATTTATCCCTCTGAGTAAGTGGTTTTGGGTCATGTCAAATGCCTTGAATTGATCTTTTCTTTGATCTGGCTTTCTCCCCGCTTTCCACTTCTTTTCTGCTTCATTCTAGGTGAAACTAGGGTTAGGATCTCAAGGATTCTCCTTAATTTCTATCTTCTATGGATCTATTTTCTAGGTAGGACTTACAAATAGGGCTTCCTAGAATTCATCATGTTCATCATAGGATTTTGTGCCTCTCCTTGGCACTCTACCCTGTTCTGGCATCATTTCTAGGTCTTCGAGCACCCCCGGGACCTCCTGTTTCTCACTCTGACTGAGACCCTAAAATTTGTGCCCTTAAGGTCAAATTCAACCTAAAGGGGTCAAAGTTGACCTTGAACCTAACCTAGTTAGGATCAAGCTCATCTTTGACCCTGGGTTCAAATTTCAAGGTCCCGGGATCTCCAGTTGTCGAGTTTCAGAAATAATTGTTTTCTCGCTTCCAGGTCTGCTATTTTGGTCTCTGAAATAGTAAACTCTTAAATTATATTTAATTTAGGTCCATTCCTAAAGGGTTGAGGCTTAATTGGAATTTAATTCCCCAAGGTGGCCCCTCTAGAAGATTGTGCCCTAGATCACTATAAAGGGAAGCCTTCCTCTCTCATTTTCACATCAAGTTTCCAAGCAATCTCATCTTCAAGCAATTTCATGATCAAGATCTCAAGATTTTCTCAAGGTGATCAAGCAAGCATTTCATTCAAGCAAGAATCCATTCAAGCATTCAAGTCTTCTTCTCCATCCAAGTTCTCCATTGAAGATCAAGGATTCAAGCATTCAAGCCATTGAAGGGATTTGGTTCAAGCATTCAAGATTCATCATTCAAACCCTAGATCTAGCCATCATGATGGTGTGATCTTCCTTCAAGATCCTTTGTTCATCTTCAAGATCCATTCATCCTTCCCTCAAAGTGGATTCCAAGCATACAATCATGGAGGTTTGATTTACATTTATTGATGTTATGTTCAAGCTTTCATATTAACATACTTGATTACATTTCAAATACAATTTGCATATCTATTGAATATCATAGCTTCGTTGTTAGATCTACTTCTACTACTTGCTAGCATTCTCCATTTCAATTTCAATATTAAAGTTAATTCCAAACTGGGGTTTGACCAAGGCAAACCCCTTAAACAAACAACAAAAACCCTCTTTTTCATGTAGGTACAGGTGCAAAATTTTTGATCTGAGAGCAAATTTGGATACCCTTTTCGGTGAACTTTCAGGATCTACGAACAAAGTCAGAATCGACCTTCAAACAAAAAATGTAGTATTTGACCTTTTATGAGGGTCAAAATTGACCTCCCTCAAAATTGAAAAAGATTTTTGGGTTTTGTAAATCTCGTAGTTTTGATTCAAGATTATGGAAATCAGCAGTTTCTGAGACTGTTTGATAGGGTTTTCAATAGGTTCTTTTTCAGAGCTAAGTACCTTTATCTCTTCATTTCAACATTAGTCATTTATATTTACTTTCCATATCAATACAATTCAAATGTAAGTGTAAAATATTGGTTTTGGGGTCTCTTTTATGTGCAAACCATTGTTCTAGGACCCCATACATATTTTATCCTCTATTCATTTTGGTGAACCCGACATACTTACTCTCCTTTCTTTTGTGGATTTAGATGCCCTATTGTGTTAGATTTGTGGTTAATCTTTTCTTGCATTAAGATTAGGTTTATTTATGCTCTTGCATTTACATTTCAAAAATTAAAAAAAAAAATTGCAAAATTTCTTTAAAAATACAAAAACATTTACATTTTCATGGTTTTAGTATTCAACATGTATGATTCTTGTTTTGAGTACTTTGATGAGGCTTTTGTCTTTCAAGATGATAGATCCCTTAATGAGGTACATGGAAGTGAGGATGAAATTTTTTTGACTAAGATCTCCATTGATCCTATTCCTATTTCACCCTCCTCCACAACCTCTTCAGTTGACCTTTACAAAGATGAGTTAGGGATTGATGTTAATTCTTCTCCTAATATATGTCTTTTCTGTGAACCTATTTTACAATACAATTTACCTTCTTTCCCCTTTAGGGATCAAGATTTAATGACTTATGACACTCCTACAATGTGCTTTATGGATATGGATGATAATCTTCCTATTTGGGATGAACCTTTGAATTTGGATATTGATTACTCTCTTCCTCCTATTTGGGATGAACCTTTGGATTTGGATGTTGATTACTCTCTTCCTCATGAAGCCATTGTGGATAATTCTACTTTTTGGGATGAACCCTTGGATAAATACATTGATTTATCCCCTCACTGTGAAGAATTTTTGATACAAAAGGATGACATATTCTCTAAAACACACTTCCCTTATGCGAAAGAAGATGACATTATAGATCCTTCACCTTGATTTAGGATTTCTTCTAGTGATGAGGCAGTAGCAGAGAAAGATAAGAATTCCCTTAATGCTCTTCCCCTTAGTGGTGATCTTATGGGAAATCATGATCCTACATCACAGCCTTCTTACCATTGTATTACTTATATCTATTCCAACCCTTTTCCAATTGTGGTTCCAAGTGTTCCTCCAGTGGTGTCTTCCATTCATATCACTTCCTAAACTTTTACTAGTGTTCCTAATCTTCCTAATCCTAATCCTATCTTTCCTAATTCGATTTCTAATTCTCCATCTGCTATTCCTAGTTCTTCCCACACTTATGTTGAGGTTCAAATTATGGTTCATGATGTAGATGTGCAAATATTCTTCAAGGTGCCTTCTCCTTATTATTTGATCCATAAATATAAAAGAAAATAAATTTCTCCTTTGAGATTTCTTCATAATTTTACCCCTCATTTTGATATAGCATAGATCTTTTCTCCTCTAGACTGGGGGGCAAGAGGTATATTTCTTCCTATCTTTTAGAATCCATTATATTCCTGCTTTGAGCTTAATTGGTTATTGTTAGAGTAAAGTATTAATTATGTTAATTAATATTTACTCCCTTCTTAAGATGTCAACTCTTTTTCTTTAGTTGTTTATATTTAAACACACATGTACGAGTTGTTTTAAACTCATGCACTAGTTGTTTTAAATATAAACTTGCATGCATTAGTGATGTAATAGTTAAACTAATTATTACATGCAATAGGGTTTGACTTTCAAGGCTTTTGATCTCCTTTATAAGGATGATCCATTGTACATTTAATTCATTCATTATTTGAGGATATTTTGTTCTTCATATTTTTGAGTCAAACCCTTGCCCTCTTCTCATCTCTACTTCCTTGTAACAGGTTTTTGTATGCAGGTGATCTTCGAGTTTTGTGGATTTGTATTCCTAAAATCCTACATGGTATCAGAGCCTAATCTGCTACAGCTTGTTCGCATTTGAAAGATTCAGATTAGGAATTTTTTTTGTTTTTTATTGAAATTAGGAGGTCCCTAAATTTTGGTGCACTTTGAGCTCAAACGGACCTCACTGTTGAGCTCACAGCGCCTAAAAACCCCTATTTTGATATAAGGCACGTCTAATTTGGACAACTTTGCATTTTGGGGCTTTTTTTTTGGGTACCATAAGCTTGACACATTTCACGAGGTGGAAATTGTATAGATCTGCATGCTTCTCAAGACAAAATTTGTATAGATTGGCACGCAAAATGAGAAAATTTTTGCTGTCTTTCACACAAATTAAGGCAAAAAATTTGGCATGCAAATTGAGGTAAAAATCCAAAATGCTTAGCACGGATCACAAGATGCGCATGAGATTTTGAATTTTTTTTTTATTCCCCATTTTGGTCGGCGATGACCATTTGGCCATCAAATTTAAGCCAGTGCATGCAGTTTTAGCCCCTAGTCATATGGTGACCAGGGGCCCAAAATTTTAGCCCAAAGGGGCTTGCATGCTTTGACGACCATTTGGCCGTCAATTTTAAGCCCGTGAAGTGCTGATGTCAGTACATTTAGACACCATTTGGGCCCTCCAGCGCAGCAGTTGGTATTTTGCTCATAACTTCAGCATACGGTGTCAAAATTGGACAAACGAGATATCGTCGAAAAGCTAGTTCTGAGCTCTATCCAAATCTAGAGGCTTAAATTTCTGATTTTGCTTTTTTATGGTGTTTTTTACTGTCAAAGTCTGATGTTCAGTTTTGCACTCTGGAAGCTCTATATTGCGCATCCAGACTCCATTTTGGGAAAGAGAGATATCATTGGAAAGCTTGTTATGAGAGCTTTCTAGTGCTATGAGTCATTTTATCAGATTCTTTTTCAAGTATATTTTATTCAATTTTTTGCATTTTTGCACTCTGGTGGATATCTTGGATGTTACAGGTCCTGGGATCTCTTCCCTTTAAAGGATGACTCTTCTTAGGTTGTTCTTTTGTTTTAGCAGCCTTCACTCTTCTTTAAGCAGTGTATACTTCACTTTTGTAGCATTTTTTTATGCACACACACTAAGATAAAGTGTCATTTTATTGCATGTATGAGATCTTGCACATGTTCGTGCTCTTTGTACTCGCACTCCATTATAAAGTGCCATGGGGGGGTTTGATGTTTGCCTTTTTTTCCATCTACCTTTGTCAAGTGAGTGTTCCTTCCATGAAATTAGCCTTATGGTATCTTTATTTGTGTTTGTATGCACCTTCGATATTCCTGGTTCTTCACGATGTAGTTCTTATTGGCACTCTTTTTAGTGTACCTGTTATTACTCCCTTGTCAGTAGTATGGGGGGGTTTCTACTATTAGTTCTACTACTTCCTCAGTTTGATAGTGTGAGCTATGTATTCAGTATTTGATTCTACGTACTAGGCGGTTGCAGTGGCTGGGTACCTATGCATTTCGGTGAGATGGATCATTTACCATATGGACACTCTTTTCTTTCCTATTTTTTGGATGCACTCTTCCAGCTTTGATTGATCAGCTCTTCAGGCTTTTGGTGTTTATGCCATCTGTATCTTTGAGTTTAGGTGTTTGCCTTTGTTTGCCTCTTGATTTGAGTAGTGCTATTTGAGAGCAGTCATGCAGATTACAGTCTTCTCTACCTAGTCATATTTCTGTGGAGGATCTTCAGATCATCAGTTTCTTCTTGACAGAGTTTGCAGTTTCATGCTTCAGTGATGTTGTACATGTTCATCCTTGTTCCTATTTTCTGGAACATTCCTAGTTTTGGGGGCTTCTTTATTCCTTCAAGCTAGTCTTTGTCTCTTTTTGGAGTAGAGTTTTTCCCATGTGGTTTTCTCTATTTCTCCGCTTTATAGAGACTCTCCTTTGTACATGGGTACCTCATCAGGCCATGTTGCTGGGACCCATTTTTATGCTTTTAGCACTGTAGTTTCCTTTTCTTTCTTCTTGCATTGTTTGTAGCTCCTTTGTAGCTCATCTTAAGGGGGGGTGTTAGAGTAAAGTATTAATTATGTTAATTAATATTTACTCCCTTCTTAAGATGTCAACTCTTTTGCTTTAGTTGTTTATATTTAAACACACATGTACGAGTTGTTTTAAACTCATGCACTAGTTGTTTTAAATATAAACTTGCATGCATTAGTGATGTAATAGTTAAACTAATTATTACATGCACTAGGGTTTGCCTTTCAAGGCTTTTGATATCCTTTATAAGGATGATCCATTGTACATTTAATTCATTCATTATTTGAGAATATTTTGTTCTTCATATTTTTGAGTCAAACCCTTGCCCTCTTCTTGTCTCTACTTCCTTGTAATAGGTTTTTGTATGCAGGTGATCTTTGGGTTTTGTAGATTTGTATTCCTCAAATCCTACAGTTATGTTTTCATGGTATGTATTATGATAGCCTTTCATCCATTGCTTTCTTCTATTATTCAAGATATCTTTTCTAGGACATGTGTTTTGCAAAGGTATCCCTTGCCTTTCATCCCTGGGGGGAAAGGTTATTCCTTTTCTCTCTTTGTTTAGGGAACTGCTTTCCTTAGCTTAGTGGTATTTGTTTATATTGCAATATTACTTCATCATATTGATAGATGTTTTGAATATGGATAACCTTTTATATGAGAAGTTGTTGTCCTAAGTCATCACTTCTTCTTTATGTTGTAAGTTATGTTCTTTATAAACTCTCACCCTTTCTTGGTGTTGGAGTTGTTTCCCTCATTCCAAAGATTCCTCTTCCTCTTCTTTACAGGGGGCTTGATGATTGAATCTTTGTTCCTACCTTTGAAAGATGATATTTTCTCTAAAGCACTCCTCTTTGGTAGGGGTCTTGTTGATAAGATCTCTTTCATTTGAGGATCCTTTTTCCATGAGTGACATATCCTTTTCATGATTATCTATAGTCTTGATGTAGGGGTCAATATCCCTTGCTAAGAATATGGTATACATTGTTGCTAAACATGACATCTCCTTGCATTGTGAAGTAGGTATCATCTTCCATCTTTGTTCCTACACTTGGGGGGCAAGGATGCCATTTCCTTCTATCTTTCCAGGATTCACCTCTTTCCTTGGGTAAGCAGTATCTATCTATTATGTGATATCCAATCATACATGAAAATTTTGGTTTGCATTGAGGATATATGTCCTTGATAACAACCTCTTTTATTGTTTGACATTGGGTTTCCATGGTTGATATATCTCTCACCTTGGAAATTGAATAGTGTGCTATCCCTCATAAGGGTTACTTTCTTTTCACTTCTTGCATGATTTCTCTTTGCATTCGTGCCTTCCATGGCCTCATAGGAGCTGTGACCTTCTTGGCTTGGACTGGGTGTTGTTTGTGGATATTTTCTTGATGCTGAAGAAGGCTTTATCCTTGTTTTTTTCTTTCCTTAACATGTCAAAATAGTATGTTTTTCCCATATTAAGGAGGGGGGCATATATAGGGCCTCCCTTGTACTATAGTTTTTTATTTTTACATTCTAATTCTTGGAAGGTAACGCACATAAGTTGCTAAATCTTGAAAAGACACGTATTTATATGCTAAATCTTCCGATGGTAATGCACATAAGTTGCTAAATCCCCAGGAGACACGCATTTTTAAAAAATTTTCAATATGCTAAATCCTCTGAAGGTAACACACATAAGTTGCTAAATCCTGAAGGACATGCATTTCCAATTTCAAATATGCTAAAAGACATGCATTCATATGCTAAATCTTTCGAAGGTAATGTACATAAGTTTCTAAATCCTGAGGAGACACACATTTCATATTCATAGTGATACAAGAAGGTGGATCTATGGGTATTCCAGAAGCTGTCAGAAGATGCATTATAATTGCAAGCACAGTTTATGGGTGAACCTGTTGGGCTCTCCCTCCTAGTACATCCTCTTCTCCTCCTTGGGATTCTATATCCACTGAGGATGATTTAGATGATGATCCACCTTCCCCTCCTCCACTAGATATTTTGTGAGTTCCCAAGTGGGCTCAGGATAGAGTTAGTGATGCTGGTTCTTTGGCAGGAGATCCTTCAGATACCTATCATACTCGTGCTTAGTGATTTGGTACTAGTATTTTGAGTCATGTTGTTTTAGATGATCCTTAGAAGTTTTCAGAGGAGACAAGACATCCTGAGTGGGATAAGGCTATGGATGAGGATTACTCTTCTTTGATGAAGAACCACACTTGGGATCTTTGTACTCTTTCGAAAGGAAGAAAGCTAGTTCGGTGTAAGTGGGTGTACCATACCATGTATACTACATATGGTTCTATTGATCGGTATAAGACATGTCTTGTTGTGAAGGGCTTTTCACAGGTGGAGGGTATTGATTACTCTGAGACCTTTTCTCCTATCACCAAGATGAATTATATTCTCCTGGTACTTTATCTTGCAGCTTTACAGGGTTGGACAGTGTATCAAATGGATGTGAAGAGTGCACTCTTGCATGGGGATCTACATGAGGAGATCTATATGGACCAACCTCAGGGTTTTGTGCATGACTCTTCTCTTGTGTGTAGACTTTAGAGGTCATTATATGGTCTCAAACAAGCCCCTAGGGCTTGGTATGAGAAGATGGACTCTTTCTTGCTAGCCTCACACTTCACCTGCTATCATTCTGATCCTATAGTGTACATTTAGCATCATGGGGATGATCTTGTGATACTTTTTTTGTATGTTGATGATCTCATCATCATAGGTAGCTCATCTTCTATGATTCAAAGTGTTTAGAGAGCATTGATGGAGAAATTGGAGATGACAATTCTTGGACTTCTGCACTACTTTTTGGGCCTACAGGTTATTAAGTCTTCAGATGGGATTTCCATACACCAACAGAAGTATGCTCTTGACATGCTTCAGAGATTCAACATGCTTGATTTCAAGCCCGCTCCCACAACTTTTTAGTCAAGTGTTCTTTTGTCTACCACTTGCTCTTCTCCTTCAGTGGACTCCACCTTATACAGGAAACTTGTGGGTAGTTTTTTGTACCTGACACACACTCGTCTTGACATTTCCTTTGTGGTTGGAAAATTCTCTCGATTCTCCTGTGATCCTCATGAGAGTCATTGGAAAGATGCCAAATGTATTTTGAGGTACATTTAGGGTGAGAAAAAAATCTTCAAATGAGTATCATGTGTACCTTTGAATTTTTTTGATGAAAATATCCATAGATCTGGATAGAAATCGTAGGTTAAAAAGCTTGCAAGTCAAAGTACAATGCTTGCGAGGGTTTGAAGTTCTACCTTTTCATATTTGCCAACGCAGACGTCAACTCATGCATGACGGTCAGAGGAATAATGTGCAGGTTCGGTAAATGACACCAGGAAGGACACCACTATAAATGGTGCTGGGAAGGACACCCAAAAAAATTCCATTTCACATGGTCTTGCAAGAAGCAGACTATTTTTGCATTATCATCTATAGAGGTAGAGTGTCAAGCAGTTGTGCTAGCTAGTCAGGAGGTTTTATGGCTTCGATAATTGATGACTGAGTTTTGGTTTCCTCCTAATAGTCCCACTCTTCTTTGGTATGAAAATCAGAGTTCCATTCATATTTCTTGCAACCGAGTTGAGCATCAGCGGACTGAGCACATTGAGATCCATATGCATTTCATTAGGCAACTGATTCAGGATGGTTCTCTCAGCTAGGAGTATGTTCTCACTTCGGAGTAGGTTGCTAACATCTTCATTAAGCCTTTTTCATCCCCATGGTATCTTTAGTTGTGTTCTATGCTTGGGGTGAAGGAAGTTGTCCTTAGAGGGTCTCATTGAGGCCTACCTTCCTTTCTTTTTTTCCACTTTTCCATCTTTCTATCTCTTTTTGGAGGAGGGTTTTTCCCATGTGGTTTTCTCTTTTTCTTTGTTTCATAGAGATTTGGTTGTGATTGGGTACCTCATCTGGCCATGTTGTTGGGACCCAAATTTGCATTCAGCATTGTAGTTCCTTTTCTTCTTTCTTACATTGTTTGTAGTTGCATTGTTGCTCATCTTAAGGGGGGGTGTTAGAGTAAAGAATTAATTTAATTACATTGATTAAATTAACTTTTCTTCCTCTTAAGATTTCACTTTATGCACTTGCATTAGTCATTTAATAATTAAATCTAATTATTAAATGCCTATTTACCTATTAGGGTTTCCCATTAGGTTTTTTGATCTCCTTCTATAAGGATTGATCCATTGTATATTTTGATTCATTCTTTTGGCCGATAATAATAAACTTTCATATTGTTAGAGCAAAACCCTTGTTTGTTTCCTACAGATTTCTTCCTTGTGACAGGTTTTTGCATGCAGGTTTCTTGGGCTTGATAGATTTGTTTTTCATCAAATCTTACAAAATATGTATATTTATAATATAAGATACATATATTTGATGTGTTATTATATTCTCAAATCATGTTTATTTATTAAGTAATACTTATTTATTTATCAAATAATAATTATTTGTTTATTATTTTAATAATTATTTATTTATTTAATGATCAATATATATTATTTATATATTTGATTAACTACTTAATTAATTATTTGATAATAACATAGATGTTTGATTAAAATAATTTATTTATATTATATTGATTAATTTTAATATTTTATTTCTAGAAGGGGATATCTCAATTAACTATTTGTTTATTAATTTATTTAATATTATTTTCTTTCCGTATTAGATAAAATTATATTAGAATTTATTATTAATGATCCAATTATTAATTTATTATTTAATATTAAATTCTATTGGAGAGAGGGGACATTACAGTCTTCCCTTCCCCAAAATTGCTTGTCCTCAAGCAATGTGAACCTTCAAAAGAGTTGTGTCTTCTATGCAATTTTAATATCAAATCGAGGGACCCTGAACCTTAGTGTATTGTAGACTTCTTTGTTCCCTGGATAAAAAATCTTTGTCATAATTCCTTTCTAGGAGTTATAACATTCATCAAAGCTATTTGATCAATCTTTACAGAGTATTTAAATATGGTCTTCCTAATTCTATCAAACCCTTAGGGGAAGTCTACCAAATTGAGTTCCCTAACCCTCTTGAAGATCTCTAGGGTTTTGAATGATATAAAATCAATTCTAGAACCATCCTCAGTTATTTCACCTTCTCATCTGGAGTGCCTACCCCAAGGTTTCATCTTGGAAGATATATCCTCTATCCAAGGCTGTTCGCATATGCATAAGTTGACAAAATCAAACATATTCTGGCATTTTGGTTAATATACCAATCTCGATCAGGCCATTCTTATGGAGATTATATCAACCTCTCATACTGGCACTTATGGAGATTATGGCAATCTCAGTCAAGTCATTCTTATGGAGATTATATCAATCTCTCATACTATGGAGATTATCCCAATCTCAGTCACAACCAAGCATAGCTTGGATCTCATCATTTATAAAGATAGAATTGATGTAGGGGCATCCAAGGTTAAGGCAGGGCATTCTGTGTCCTCAGTGAAACTGCATGGGGTGTTGGTATTTTAGCCAGTGTTACTCGGTTGCAGCCTTGACTGACGGTCTTAGTCATTGAAGGAAGCTCAATCACTGAAGGAACTCGGTAGTCTCTGGTGCTTGGTGAAAGTGTTACTTGGTCATGTGTGCGGTGCTCAGTTGACACTGGTGCTCGGTGATGCCTGGCTTGCTCGCTAATTCACTATCACTCGGCAGTTTTGGTTTAATGACAAGAGTTCTGTGTGATTTTTTGAGCCGACTTGGTGCATTTATTGTTGGTAGCTATTGTTATAGGCTAACATGTTGAATTAAATGTTTGTATACATTTGTAAGTTGACTTGTATGACATTTAATTATTTGTTTTGGGGAGTTAAGGGTTTCATCTTGTCGACTTGTGGCTAATGATTAGTATTTAAGGAGTTCTTGGGTAGATGTTTAGGGACACAACTTGGCAAATCATGAAGGAGTAGAGAAGTTCATGACTTGAAGACTTAGAGAGTCAGATCTGAGGTTCTGAAGCTAAAGTTGGTGAAGTTGTGGAAAAGTTCTTGATGATCTTGCAAATCAGATTGATATCTGATAATTGTTTATAATAGAGCTAAGGGTTTGCATACTTGGAGACGATGAGATTGCTTGGAGGCTTGTGAGCTCAAGTTTAGATCTACCTTAGGATTTCCATCAGCTTCTAATTGTCTTTAGAGCTGAACTAGCTACTATTGTATTGGATCTGTTTATGGATCTTACAGAATTGTTTTCTGATTGTAATCGGCCCTAACCCAGAAGGCCTTATAGTTGGCCATGTTAATGGAAATCAGTGTTTAACAATTACTTTGTGTTGCATTGTTGAGTATTCCACTATGTAATTCTATTGGCTGTAAGGTTTGGACTGTCCTTCATTGGATCCACCATCCTTGATTGCATTAGGTGGTATTAGAGCGAGAGTTTGATCTTGTTGGAGTAGAAGGTTGACCTAGCAAGGCTGATCTTGCAAAGTTGATCTTGTTGGTGAAGAGATTGTGTGCAATCTAGATTGCAGATCTAAAGCACTGAACTTGTGGAATTGTGCCCTAGTTATTTTCAAGATTACATGTTGAGATCTAACTTGTTAACAACTTGGAAATTGTCACAAGGTGTTCAGTGAGGGTTTGTTGTAGAGGGTTTCTCTTATCTTTAAGGATGCCTCCGAGAAGATTGGACCCTAGAGTTATTTCTGATCTTTGTGATACTATTGAATCTCAGATCATAGAGAAAGTGAAATCAGATTTCAGATCTGAGATGGAATTGATGAAGAATGACATGGTCATCGAGATCATGAGAACTGTTGCTGGTATACCTCAAAATGTTGGTATTGAGGATGGCTATGAAGAAGCTATTAAAGAATTTGAAACTGCTAGATCTAGTGGTGATGACCAGAGGAATAGATCTAGTGAAAACAAAACTGCTCGGTTACCTAGATCTATTGCTTGGTTTAGAAATTACTGAATGGAAGTTTCTACTTTCTCTGGTACTTTGAAGCCCGCCAATCTGATTGATTGGATTGGTGAACTTGAAGATTTCTTTGAGCTGGAAGAAATTGAAGATCCTCTTCGGGTGAGATTAGCACAGATAAAGTTGAAAGGACATGCTTCTCTTTGGTGGAAAGAACTACAAAGAGACCGAGAAGATGAAGGTAAATCAAAGATCAATCGGTGGAGGTTGATGGTGACTAAGTTGAAAGCTAAGTTCATACCGACTGACTATGAGCTTGACTTGTTTAAGAAGTTGCAGAATCTGAAATAGAAGGATTTGTCTATTGAATATTATACCGAGGAGTTCTAAAAACTTACTATTTGGTCTGGACACTGAGAGCTTGGTAAGTAAAAGGTAGCTCGGTATGTGAATTGTCTGAGTTTCAATATTCAGGATGAGCTTGGTATGCTGAAGATCGATTCTGTTGAAGATGCTTATCAGTATGCTCTGAAGGCAGAAGATAATTTGAAGAGGAAACAACCTAGTAACTCTCGAGGGAAGGAAAATATTGATCAATCGGTTAAGGATAAGCCGACTGATACAGAAGATGAATAGAAACCTGTGGAACCCAAGAAGAAGACAGGTAGAGTTATCTTTAAGGGTACTTGCTATAACTGTGGAGAGGAAGGACACCGTTCTTTTGAGTGTACATAGAAGAAGTTTGATTGACGAACTACTATGATGAATGAGAACATTTAGAATGAACCTGAATCAGAGAACTTGCTGCTTCGATGAACATTATTCGGTACAAACAATGAACCTTGTTAGAGGAGTAACTTGTTTAGGACCTGATGCAAGACTGAAGGTAAACTCTGTGATGTTATTGTTAATAGTGGTAGTACTGATAACCTTGTTGTTGAGAACCTAGTTCAAAAATTGGTTTGAAGAAGGTGAAGCATCCTTGTCCTTATAGGCTTGGCTGGTTATAAGATGTTCATGCTTTGGAAGTTAGAGAAAAATGCTTCATTGATGTTCAGATTGGCCAATACAAGGATCTTGTGTTATGTGACATTGTGAAGATGAATAGTTGTGATATATTTCTCAGTAGACCTTGGCAATATGATTGCAGAGCTATTTATGAGTGTGTCTGGAATGTGTTTACTATTGAGAAGGATGACATGAAGTTTTCACTAATGCCTTTGATGGATACAACTCTCGGTAGGAGAAGCCTGAGTATTGGTAGTCAAGTTGAGATTGTGGAACCAGAGAAAATGAATGATCAATATG
Source organism: Chamaecyparis obtusa (assembly GCA_027943335.1). Taxonomy (NCBI): domain Eukaryota; kingdom Viridiplantae; phylum Streptophyta; class Pinopsida; order Cupressales; family Cupressaceae; genus Chamaecyparis; species Chamaecyparis obtusa. Next base: position 2,002 of record BSBK01001108.1, on the reverse strand, counting down.
GAGAACCGACCTATACATTGTCAAGAAAAGACTTGAAGAGACAGAGGAAACTGAAGTGGAAGAGTTTGCAAGCAGAAAAGGTGGAGGACTTGTATATGAAGAACCAGTTTGGGATTTATGTGCTGAATCCTGGAAGATGTTCTTCTCACATATGAACATCTTTTGGAACCTGGGGTGTCTAATGTAGGGGCATCCAAGGTTAAGGTAGGGCATTCTATGTCCTCAGTGAAATTGCATGGGGTGTTGGTATTTTGGTCAGTGTTACTCGGTTGCAGGCTTGACCGATGGTCTCGATCATTGAAGGAAGCTCAGTCACTGAGCGAACTCGGTAGTCTCTGGCACTTGATGAAAGTGTTACTTGGTCATGCCTGTGGTGCTCGGTCGACACTAGTGCTCGGCGATGCCTGGCTTGCTTGGTTAATTCACTGTCACTCGGTAGTTCTGGTTTATCGACTGGAGTTCTGTGTGATTTGTTGAGCCGACTTGGTGCATTTATTGTTGGTAGTTATTGTTATAGGCTGACATGCTGAATTAAATGTTTGTATACATTTGTAAGCCAACTTGTATGGCATTTAATAATTTGTTTTGGGGAGTTAAGGGTTTCATCTTGCTAACTTGTGGCTAATGATTAGTATTTAAGGAGTGCTTGGGTAGATGTTTAGGGACACAACTTGGCAGATCATGAAGGAGTAGAGAAGTTCATGACTTGAAGACTTAGTGAGTCAGATCTAAGGTTCTGAAGCTAAAGTTGGCAAAGTTGTGGAAAATTTCTTGATGATCTTGCAGATCAGATTGATATCTGATAATTGTTTATAGCAGAGCTAGGGGTTTGCATACTTGGAGACAAGGAGATTGCTTGGAGGCTTGCGAGCTCAAGTTTAGATCTACCTTAGGGTTTCCATCAGTTCTGATTATCTTCAGAGCTAAACTAGCTGAGATTGTATTGGATTTGTTTGTGGATCTTGCAAAATTGTTTTCTGATTGTAATTGGCCCTAACTCGGAAGGCCTTATAGTCGGGCATGTTAATGAAAATCAGTGTTAAAACAATTACTTTGTGTTGCATTGTTGAGTATTCCGCTGTGTAATTTTGTTGGCTGTAAGGTTTGGACTGTCCTTCATTGGATCCACCATCCTTGGCTACATCAAGAATTCATATTTCCAAAGTACTATCCATATTGCAAATCAATACCAAATTGTATGGTTGTGTAATTATAATTGTACCTTATTACTTTACTCAGTAGGATGGCAGGATCATGCTCTAATACCACTGTAATGTCCCTTCTTATTCTCCTTTTTCAATTTCTTGAAAAATTGATATTAGTACAAAATATTACACAATATTTACATGACTCATACTCTACTCTAAGTTAGTAAGGGGGAATTTGATTCTTAAGGCTGCCTCTAGGTCAGGCTTCACATAATTCATGATTCTCGGCTTGAGGGATATAAGATCCACTCTAAGCAACTGGGCTATCGACATGTCATCCCATAGAGCATTGCCCATAAGAATCTTTTGGAAGCAATAAATGCTATCCAAGCCTACACATATGCATATGAATGACATCAATATATATTGCCAATGTGAGATTATAACAACCTCGAGACTAGGCATACTATAACAATTTTCTCTAGTCCCCTCCAGATATGGGATCCATCTCTTAATGAATGTAAGATTCATTCTCTCTATGTTCTCCATATCATCAATTTGGTGGACATATAAATGTACCAAAAATTAATGTAAATTACATGATCATATTTTCATATTTATATAAAGAATAAAAAACACAAAATGCCTATGACTTAATTTCATAGATCTTAATTGCACACATGTATATATATATATATATCAAATATATTTATAGACATTTTTATAGATAAAAGAAATAAAATCCTTTGAATATATATATATATATATATATATATATATATATATATATATATATATATATATATATATATATATATATATATATATATATATAATTAATGAAGTTTCATTCA